>OY757905.1:9195723-9735723 GCA_963585895.1 Sepioteuthis lessoniana
CCAATGATTCTCAACCCCTCCCCCTAACATTCCGACTACCCTAACTTAATATCATCTCAATATACTCTCATAATTTGTAATATGTCTCCCAATCTTAATTCTTCGGGTCCTCCATCGTCCTCTTTATTTCTTCCATGGCTCTCATCTCTTAAGCCAAATCCACTTTGACGCCTTCAGAACTGTGTTGGTAATGTCCTTCAGCGCCTTCACTCTAGCTGCCCCGACTATACCAATTTTTGCTAGGGCTCTGCCCAAAGACTGTCTAGCCCTCATAGCTTTAGTCACCTCATTCGCAATTACCTTGAGTGTTTGATCGTGACGTCAACGGTACCGTCCATCACCCAAAGCTTTTGGACAACTACTAAGGATATGTTGTAATGATCCTTTCCTAGCACATCGTTGACAATTGGGGGTCTCTCTCTTCCCCCATATGTACAGGTTCGTTGGGCTCGGTAACACATCATACACTGATTTAATGAGAAATCGAATCTCGATAAAGTCCAGCCGCCAGCAATCTGGACATGTAATCCTTTTTTTCTCAACATCCTCCCACCTTGGCCAGGCTCCTTGCTGACTCAGACCAACCATTTTACAGTAACGCACTTCTTCTACGCCCGCACGGACTTCTTGGATGAGTTGGCGTCTTTCTTTGCCTTTGGCACTGTTGATAGGCGTCGAGGGGAAAAACCCCAATCCCGCTCCGCCTTTAGCTATCGACCCTAAGATAACTTTATGCCTAAGCCTCTCCTCCGCCGCTTGCAACTCTCTCTTCGCACTCCACTTCCTGTCAGATTTTATCTGAATTTCTGCTGCCGCCACCTTTGGATCTTCAGACTCTGCATACTGCAGCAGACATCTTGTTTTTGTGATTTTGATTACTTCCATGAGACTGCTTCAGGGGAGGCGCAACGCGTTGCTGTTCCCGTAGAGAGCCGCACAACGTAGACAGCCGCATCTCGGCAAGCCCAGCCACCTTCTCAACCGATTACTAATAGCTCTTTCTAACGGTTCCACGGTGGCAATCGGAATATCATAGACGAGCAATGGCCACAATATCCAGGGCAAAACTGCATGCTGGAATAACCATGACTTAAATCGACTAGGCAATCCAGATTTGGCGATCTTCGTTAGCCACTCCTCAAGATCCTTTATAGTCTTCGGTTTTGCGGCTATATCCTTCAGACTACTGTTGAAAGTCTTGCCCAAGCTCTTAATAGGCTTTTCGCTCAGAGTAGGAATTATTTCTCCAGTGACTGTAAATCGGACTTTCTCTTTTTTTTTAATACTAGTGACCTGGATTTTGCTGGCTTGAAATACATTCTAGCCCAGAATGCTGGCTTGAAATACATTCTCGATACCCTTTAAGAGCCCCCCAAGACAGATGTCGTCATCACGGTTAAATCATCCATGTAAGCCCTTATTGGTGATTGGCGGACTCCTGATCTAGACAAAGGGCCTCGGCATTCCACCTCTGCTACCTTTACAAGCATGTTCATAGTCAATGAGAATAGAACGGCAGACATAGTACACCCTGTAATGATACCCTTTTCCACGGTCTGCCACTCTGATGTTACTGTACTTGAACATGCTCTCAGCCGGAAATTCTTATAATAGTCTGCAATGAGATCGCATACTGATGGCGGTACGTGATGTCTCTTTGGGGCTTCTTCCACCAGTTTGTGTGGCATGGACCCGTAGGCGTTAGCGAGATCCAACCATAATACAGTCAAGTCCCCTTTGCTTTCCTTTGACGCTCTCAGGAGCTGTATCAGGACTCCTGTATGTTCAAGGCACCCTGGCATACCTTCTGGACTGATGTATCAATGTAGCCGTTACCAAGAATGAAATCTGACAAGCGCCTTGACAATAAACCGAAAAAGATCTTACTTTCAGTGTTTAATAAGGAAATTATTCAGAATTGGTCCAATGACTTCGAACCTTCCTCCTTCGGGATCCATACCCTTTCAGTGAATCTCCATTGCTCCACGATCTTGCCTCTCCTCAAAATGACTCTCAATATCTTCCACAGAATTTGTAGAATCCCTTTACACCGCTTGTGTACAATGTAAGGTACCCCGCTTAGTCCTGGTGCTGAGGCGGATCTTGTGGCTCTCACAACTTCTTGCATTTCCTTACAGGTTGGCGAGCAGGTGACATATTGGACCACTGGTGGCTTCTGATGAATTAAGCGGATGTTTATACCCATTTCTTGCTCTTTTGCAGGGTCGCTCATTGTATCTCGAAGATAGTTGCTAATTTCTTCCTCCGATGCCTCCAAATTCCCATTTCGCCTCTCCCCTAGCAATGTTCTTGCAAAGTCGAAGGGATTAGACGGGAAATTTGCCCGCTTCCTTGATCTTTCTTTCCTCCTGTGCTACTGCGCTCTCGGTAAAGTTTTTAATTCCCCTCTGAGTGTTCCTCGAGGGGTTGACGCTCTTCTATACTTGCCCTTTTATAAAGCTTCTTCATATTTACCAACCCCTCCGCTCGGGCAGGATATGACACAAGGTCAATTTTTAAGCGGAGTTTAACAGGTTTGAATTGAGAGTTTTCCTTCTCCTAGACTAGTAGCCTCACCAAGGCTGAAGAACCTAATCTGTCCTACTATTTACCCATAGCTGGAGGGAGAATAATTGGATTCATACCTTTCCCAAGGGTATTAGTGCTATGTGAAATGCAATCAGTCAGGGTTTGAACTCGTATCGTCGTGTCCAATTCCTACGACGATAACCATTACACCACGGGCACCTCCACTTTATAAAGCTTCTTAAATGATCTTATTTCTCTCCTTAAGTCTTTCATTTTATTCACCCTACGTTTGCAGTGTAGGGCATCCTTGGCTGCCGGGGCTCGACGCAACTAAATCTCTCTGACGCTAAGCTAGTTATTATTGTCGTCATGAAACTTAGTCCCCTTTCCACATCCCCCTTTGTAGCTGACTGGATTATTACACAAATGTCATTGTCGAAGTCCTGCCAAGCTCCCTTGTTATTCGCTGGGGGCCATTTTATCTTCTTACGGGACTCCTTGCCCAGAGTGAGAGGAACTGAGGCTTGGAGGGACTGGGCGCTGTGGTATGACTCCAGTCCCTGCACCTCCTCCGTTTTACCAGGGCTCCCGGTTACCCCCTCCAGACATTTCATCCGGCTTTGATGTATCTTCAAGCCTCTTTGGTTCTTGCACGTCTTACGACAAATGCATCTGCTCAAAGTTGGTTGGGCATTCCTGTTCGCTTCCGTTAAATCCATCCTGTTGGGGATCTCTTCCGCTCCTCCCTCTCGGGATCTCCTGAGGGTATTGTGCCTTTAGGTTCGTCGTAGCATCTTTCTTGGTTGCTCCTCACGGAGCATGCAATTTGAGTAGCTAACTCATCTTGCCCAACTACCCGTCTTTCCGGGCTGCCAGTTGTCTCTCCAACCGTCACCGGGTCTATTCCCCGGTTGCCAACTGGTCTTTTCCCAGTCGTCACTGTTGTTAGCAGCGTTAACATTTCAATCATACATCCTAGATGCATCAAGGAATGTCCTCAGTGATGCACTGAATACTTTAAATATAATTATTAGTACTGAATAGCAAGACTTGAGACCATTTAACTGTATGCAAATGATTAATTAATATTAAATAAGATAATTAGTGTCTGCTTGCAATAATCGAAACCATATGTGCGATGAAATGATTGATATCTGATTGAATTATTAAAGTTGGATAACAATAACGGAACACAGTTAACTATGTGCAAACAAATGAGTTCTGAAGCCATTAAAATTATGTTACTTATAAGCTATTCGCTTCCAGTTATATATATGTATATAGCATGTATGTATAAACGGGATTTGGCATTATACAGCCTATACAGATTGATATGCCATAAATCTAAGGAAACCAAACCAATCAATCAATTAGTAACCACCGATAATTATATAAGAAATGAATAAGTTCCTGACTCTCGGGGATTGTATCATTATTTAAGAAAAATCATGTCATTTATTTTTTCATTTAAATATAAACTTCAAAAATAGCTTTTTAAAATAAGCTTTCTCCATTTATTTTTCCTTCTCCTTTTCCTTCTCTGTCTGTATCTGTTTCTGTCTCTGTCTCTCTTTCTCAAATCCTATCTCTTTCGTCTTTCGCTGCCCTTTCAACAAAATAGGCTGACTTGATCACCCACAATGGGTAAAACTTTTGTTCTGGAATTACCGGGAGTTTGTTGCATACTCATATGCAGATGTATGCATAAACATAACAACATAACAAAAAAGACGAGCGACATATTTCTTTAAAAAATATACCTCTCACTTTATTGAAAGGGTTGTGTGTGAGAGGGAGTTGGAGACCGAACAGAACTGCAACATATTCACCCCCACTCTATTGGACATAACCACGTTTCTTTCCCGTTCTCCCAGGCTGCTCAACCGGGGGCCTGGGGGCCCAGCCTATCTGGGACATGTTTCTCAATCCAGCATCTTCTCAACAACTGGTCTGATCTCCAAACTGCTCAATCGGGTGCCTGAGGGCTCCCTCTGCTGGGTGCTGGCTTTCTCTACCGCATATTGTCTCCAACTGATTGAATTTCCAGTACACACAGTTATATATGGCTCAAAGCCCAGCTTCTTGTGGGCGTCACAAATTGCACTCATTCAACCCAACCACGGTCAAGGTTACATTCTGCTATTCCTCGACCAGATGCACCTGTTATTTTTATGGGTGCATTTCCTATTTTATCAGCCCGGCTGGGTCATAGGTCAATATACAAGTCAACCCTTCATTGACCTTATTCCCATATCCACTCGGTCCTGAAGTTATAGTACCTGTTAGGATCACATCTATGAATCAAACCTGATTTCAAATTATTATTATTAGTTAGGAATACTTGATATCATATAACCGTGAGCAAAAACCTATTAAGAAACTACATAAAAATATGTAAATATAATCATACTATGTACTCAATTCCTTATCCTCAAAGCAAAAAATAACCAAAGACGGGTTGACATGCCATTAAAATCAATCAATCAATCAATCAATTTTACTCTCTCTCTCTCTCTTTGTCTATCTGTCTATCTATATATCTCTTCTTTTTTATCTTCAATTTCTTTCTTTCTTTCTTTCTTTCTTTCTTTCTTTCTTTCTTTCTTTCTTTCTCCATGGAAACAGACAATAGATGCCTGACGTATATGGTTATCGTTTCTTTCTTTCTTTCTTTCTTTCTTTCTTTCTTTCTTTTTCGCTTTGATGCGCTGTGTGTTTTTTTTTTCTTCGTATTTTGTCCCCAAAATCAAAATGTAATGTTCTATTAATTATATGAATTGATGACAGGGTGCAACATTTAAATACATGTGTTTATATCTCTTCTACTAATATTATGGATTTTTAAATGAAATATTGTGAATCATTCTTCACTTTTATCCGATATGTGCTATTTTTGATTGTAGTGGAAATAACCCTAGTGAATTGATACCAAAAGCAGTCAAAATTTAGAAGATCAAAGAATGTACTGATCAAACTCAATCAAAATAATTAGTGATGATATTACTTCATCAAGAAAAAAAAACAACAATAAAAAGAAATGTAAGTGAAGTAACTGGGGAAAAAAAACAAGAAGAAAATATCTTAATGATCAGGAATAAAAAAAAAGCGATGCAGACAAAATAGTGATACGAGATATTTAACTCTTCCAGCGGTCAGCATTTGTTGGTTGGTTGGTTGTTTGGGTTTTATGGCATATCAACCCTGCCCGGTTATTTAATACCAAATCCATTTTTATACAAATAATCAGTTCTATTTCAAACAATTTAGTTCAGCATGCGTACACAGTTTACTGTCAAAAACATTTCTATTACAAGCAGTTCAGTTTAGTCAAACAGTTCTAATTCAAACAATTCAGTTTTGTATAATAATAGATTTTCTTTATACACTGCAAAATTTCAAAACAGTTCAATATTAAACTATTCAGTTTAGCGTAAGTATAGTTTCAATGTCAAAAACAGTTCCATTTCAAACAATTCAATCTAGCATAAGTACGCAGTTGTTGTGCTGCCACTCCAGGCCAGAGTGGACCAGGGAGCGATGGCAATAAAGCGGTGCTCTGCATTTCTCAAAGCTCCAGCATCACTGGAACCTCACCATTAGATTATTTAGTGCCACATCCTGGACACTCTTTGAAGGGTCTTACCCCTCTGCAGTGATGAAGTCAGTGTATTCTACAGCCCCAGCCGACTGGGCAATTGGCGTTTGTACTGCTACCTTTAAAGTTCATAAACCTGTACTGGATGAGTCCCTGTGGTGTAGTGGCTAACGTTCTGGACTTCGTAACATTATTGATTTTATTTAATAATAATCTTTTGTTTGCACACCGTTATTTTTATTGAATACGATAATTTTTAAACATACATTTTTATATCTCCGGGTCAGAGTGGTTCTGGGAGTAAATGCGAAGAAGTATTCTATTCTTCATAGATCATAAGAACCGGAGCCTCGCTATCAGATGTAGAAGAGAGTCATATCCTGGAGACCCCTTCTTTTTGAGGGGCGATCTTATCTCCTCCACAATGGATACAATCTGCATATTTCAAGCTTTGGCGTCACTGCGGGAAATGTAACATCTCGTTTTCTCTTTTACCTACTTGTATACAAATGATTCCATCGGAAATTCGGTTTTTCACCTGTTTATACAGTTTGTAACATTCAAAATAGTACAATGACCTGTTCACCAACTTAACTATGAAAGTCTTAAAGTTTCAAATGTTTCAATTTCTGTTTACCTTTTGTTAATGATTGGATAATGATTTTCTTTTCAAACTCAAAACATTTTGGGTATTTTCTATGTGATAACACATTTCTAAGTCGCTCCTTCTCTTCTATTGAAACGTAATAATCTCTTTATATATTGATAAACCAGAAACATGTTCATTTACAATGAATTTATGAACTGCATTGTATCTTAATATCAACTCTTGAAATCTCTTTGAACAAATTAAGCCAAGAAAAGATTTTAAACTTTCGATTCAAAATCATTTCTAAGAAGCGAGAGTGTGGTAAATTATCATTGCTTATCCATTCTGGAGTTTATTTCACAAACTAACGGAGCGTCATAGGTGCTAATTAACAGCTATTCTCTGGTTTCATTGGTGTAGAGAAAATAATTAATTGTCACCTTCGGTTAATACAAGCGGTTCCATAGAACATGCGATAATCCCAAAAGCCCCCCCCCCCTCACTTATTGCTGTGAACGGTTAAAACGAGCCTTTTTTATCTATGTTCGTGGAACAGAAGAGAGACTTTGTCTCCAATTGCGGTAATGAGCTCTCTCTCTCTCTTCTCTCTCTCTTTCTCTCTCTCTTTCTTTCTCTATCTCTCTTTCTATCTTTCTCTCTCACACTTCCTCTTTCTCTTTTCTCTCTCTCTCTCTTTTTCTCTCTCTCTTTCACTCTCCCTTTCTCTCTCTCTTTCTCTCTCTTTCTCTCTCTCTCTTTTTCTCTCTCTTTCTTTCTCTTTTTCTTTCTCTCTTTCTTGTCCACCCTTCCGTCAATTCCACGTCAGTAGATCATTGGCTATACTGAAGCTAATTAACCGGGTGAATAGGGGACGCGAGTAAAATCCTTGTCTCAAGCACCAACCAACCCAATACTAGTATTATGGCGTCAGGTGTATTAATTAATTAATTGATTAATTCTACAACTGATTATCATAATTCAGACGCTACCACATAAACCCTATTTCTTTCTTTTTGTTTCGATTCTTTTTTAGGCAAGAGTACCAAATAGATTTATAAAGTACTTTATTTTATATTTATATATATATATATACACACACACACACACACACATATATATATATATATATATATATATATATATATATATTATGGTAAGCTACTTCATTATATATATATAGTATCTATAGAGTACTTTATAGATTTATAGAGTACTTAATAGATTTTTCGTTTTAACTTATAATTCCTGAATGTCAGCAACGAACATGGTAAAAGTGAGTTTTCCATAAATTGAAAGATCTCTGAAATTCCTCCTTGACGCCACATTGTCGTGTTTCTTTTTACATCCTCCAAGTCTCCAAATCCCACTTATGAGATGAATTTACGGTTTAGGAAAAAAAAACAAGAGCAATGCATAGCTAGAATGATGATTATGAAGGCTGCTGTACTTGCGCTATCGAGACAATGTTGTAATTTAATAAACTGAACATAGTTTGGCATAAGGCCAGAAATATGGTCTGTTGTGAGAATCGAACTGAATACCAAAGTTTGTGAGGTTAACTTGCAAACCATAACACATTACAAACACTTAATGTAAAATGGCATAGTTGATTAGCCTACATATTCCTTCTCTGAATCCTGGATATAACATTAATTGAATTTGATGATGAGGCTCCAGTGCTGAAGATCTGGGAAATTTCGAGTATATTTTCATTGCCATTACTCCAAGACTGACTCCAATGTAGATCGGTAATACCTGTTAGAATCCTATTTATGGAAGAGGGTGCCAGTGACATAGTGGCTAACGTGTTGAACTGCGACATTGGAGTAAACGAGTTCGAACTCTAATCACGCCATTACGTTTTCTTTCAGACTAATACCCTTGGGAAAGGTATAAACCTCTGTATTCCCCCAGCTATCAGCAGTGTTCTTCAATAAGGATGGGTTTGGCATTAAACAATCCATAAAGGTTGATATGCCATTAAACAAAGCAACCAAACCAAATAAATCCGTCTATGAGTCAACTATAGCTGAGTAAAAATTACACGGATTTGATTGGACCTGGAGCTTTCTTTGCTCAGTTTTCTACCGAATACTTATTATTTTACGAAAAAACTAAACAAAAAATATTAATAGGAACGTACAATGAATGTGATTTCCTAACCTCTTAGCAGAAAATAATCCTAGACGGCTTGACAAGCCATTAAACTCAATCTGTCAATCAATCCAATTGATCTCTCTCTCTCTCTCTCTCTCTCTCTCTCTCTCTCTCTCTCTCTCTCTCTTCTATTTTGTCTTTCTGCCTTGCCCTTTCCCTTTGCTCCTCTCTGACGCTTTCAATAACATTTATGAATTCACTCTTCCTTTCGTCTCTTCGTGTTCATTCCTTGTCTTTTTCATTCCAGTTCTCTTACCTTTATTCTTCATTTTATCTTTCGTACTTTAGTTCTCTCTCTATTTCTTTCCTTATTTATTTCGTTCTTTTTTAATTATTTCTTTAATTAGTTCACTCTTTCTTTTGTCTTTTTTTTTTCTTTCGATCCTTCGTTCTTCCTTTCATTTGTTCTTTTGCTATTTTATTCATTTTTTTTCGTTTTTTCTTTTCTTTTCTTCGGTCAGCCTTTATTCCTTCTGATCATTCTGGGGAAGAAACTCGTAGTGTAACAGTTAGCGTCCTAAAAATAGACTCAAATTCCCAAGATCAAAATCCTGGAAGAGGCTGTGTGGTTTTTAGTTTCTTTATAAAATGGTAGATCAGATTTCGTGGGGTAATTAATGTGAAAGCCATCTTTTTAGGAAACAAAAGTGATATCATTTAACCTATAGTACAAGGGCCTTTGTCCGAAAATAAATCGCATATTAGTAATTACGCCACGAGACCCCGCCTGTGAGGTTGTTTGAGTTTTACTTTGCTCTTATGTCCATAGGAAAGGCATGAATCCAATTCTTTCCTTGTCTCTCTTCATGGGTAAATAATGACATTCTCGGCTATGGTACGGCAACCAATTTAGGAAAAAGAAAACTCTAAATTCAGACCAATTGTTTACCGCTCAGAAATTATTGTGAAAGTGTCATATCTTGCCAGTAGCGAACGTGTTGGATAAATTCATCTTCGTGTGATTCGAAAGGATTTTAGTCAAGTGCTGCAACAGTTTTATTGTTTATCTCACAAAATTATGCCAGAAGGTTTAACTTGGTTTGGCTTCTTTGTTTAATGGCATATCAACTCTCGGGGATTATTTAATACCAAAGCCATCCTTGTTAAAGATAGTAGGAGTACTATTTAACTCATAGTTGGATTTATAACTTTAGGGATTCATACCTTTCTCAATGTTTTTAGTCCGAATGTAAACGTAATAGTGTAATTGGAGAACAAACTTATCCACACTGATTAAATAGGCTAACACGTTAGCTTCTAATTATGTCATCATCCAAAATTCATTCCGAAATAAAATTGCCCAATCACTTCGCAAATAACACCATCATTTATAATGTCAATAATTCTTGTAATGAAACGGTTCCTCCTTTTTATCCATGATTGATAGACTGATTGATTTTAAAAGTAGGTAAATCCTTCTACAGTTATTTTAAGCCTTGGGTTAAAGAATCGCATTCATTGAACGTTCATATTTACGATTTTGTTTTGTTGTTTCTTAAGAGTTTCTCTCTGCTTTTTGTTTTTTTTTTTTTTGGTCCACAATCCTATCGAATGCGAAGATTTTTAAACAGGTTTATTTGACCTATAGTTGAGACTATAACAGGTCCCACCACTTCGGTTGTCATGGTAACATATGAAATACTATGGCTGCTCGGTAACAGACGTGATACTATCCTAGTAATGGCGCCAAATGTAATGAGTGCACGGTACTAAATGTGATACTATTCTTGTCACGATACATGCGTTTACAAGTAGTTTGTTTATCATCTTCCTCTGTGCCCATACTGTGTTTGCAAGATCCACTAATGGAGAATGACTCAAGCCACCCGGAACTTCTTCTGGCGGTCGGGTTGGAGAAAGTTAGCTGGGTACTGGTAACTCAAAGGCAAAAAAAAAAATTATTCGTTTACAATTAACAATTATTCATTGAAACGTATTGGTGTAATATCAATATATCCAATATATTTATAGAGAAATTCTCGTTTGGTCATCTCGATACGAAAGGGTCCACTGTTCAGACCACATACAGCTTTTCTCGCCGTCATCGAGGGACAAAAGAGAGAGAACTTGTACGTGTCTATGAACAGATATATTCCTGCCGCTACACAGTTATCCAACCCATCTCGCTGCTAACCAAAGGGCCCAGTGGATCTCAACTCAACTGACAACCCACTCTCAAACGACTACTGCCTCAACTGTTCAACTTCTCACGATTACCACCCCGACTGACTCCTTTTCAAAATTCGCTAATTTTTATATATTTCAAAATTCAGTATATCATTAGTGTGACGTCATCTCATCATGATCATCACACGTGTCACTAATTTTCACCAAGTTATCATTTTTCCTCGGCCAAACACAAGTTAAGAAATAAATCGATTTTATTTACTCTTGGTCTTCCTGTCTAAAGATGACAGGTGTCCTCTATCATCTGTTCGCTAATGCAGCGCTTGACCTTTCCAATTTGACAAATATTTCCTCTCAAAGATTTTCGTTAAGAGATACCTGAATTATATTATACAATTAACAATCACAGTAATTATTTCACATTGAGTAAACGTGGGAGTAAGTGCAATAAAGGGATACTCCTCACTTCCCAGATCTTTAGACCAGAAGCCACTCAGTCAGATTTACTGTCATACCCAGCACCATTTTAGGGAGTAATTCCCCTCTTCAATGGATACAGTCAGCCCGACGACCCAGTGATTCTTTTTAAGTTCATTTTTGCCATCATTGAAGAATTCATATTAACGGCAATAATATCAATTACTGGTCACATGAAAACACCAAGTCTAAATTGAAATTGAAAAACACTTTATATTGAGATGCCAAAGGTTTAATAATCTGACAATTGATTGAATAATGAAATTGATCAAATAATCAGCCGAATCATTTTCTCTGTTAAATATTTAATTTAGTAGAATTTAATGAAAACATTGCAATAAGTTATCTCGAAAAGCGTCAGCTGTTGTATCTAAGCAAAACATTAAATAAATAATATTTATTGGATGAATTTAATTATTCTTAATGTGTGAAAAACTTCCCAACGAAAAGATTTTTTTAAGTGATTCATTGATTTTTATTGTCCATCATGAAATCTGTTTGAACAAATGAAACACAAAAAGGCTTCAGATGTATTTGGCTAGTTTTGTTCGTATATATCGCAAAAGAAAACAAATAAATTATTGTCGATTTTGTTTGGTTTTTTGTTTCTGGTTTCTTTATTATTTTTCTTAATTCATTCATTGTTTACACACACAAAAAAAAAACAACAAAAAACAACGATTCACGGAGTCGTTATAATTTAGAATCCACAGACATTGCGAAACCATTCTTCATAATTGCCAATAATTTTAATGAAATTTCAATGGAATTGATAAACAGAGGACGTGATTATTATTCTTGATTTGTATACTCAGACTTCCTTTGGTTATAGCAAAGGGTCATTAGCAAAGGACTAATCAGAAATTAGGATATCAACTTTTTGTTTTTTTAGTATTTCTGAGAATTAAAAAAAAATGATATTTCACTAGAAAAAAGGTTTGTCTGTCCTCTTTGCCTAGTCGGCTGGGGCTGTAGAATACACTGACTGCACCTCTGCAGAGGGGTAAGACTCCCCCCACCAACGAATGTCATAGTTATTACACTAAACAGTCTGATGGTGATGTCCCAGTAATGCTGGAGCCCTGGGGAATACGGAGCACCTCTTCATTGCCATTGCTCACAGGTCCACTCTGGCGCGGCGTGGTAGCACCTGATAGGGCCTTATCTATGGGTTAAATAAAACTAACAGCATACATATGCAAAACTGAATTGTTTGATTAAACTGAATAGCTTGAAGTAGAAATGTTTTGACAATTAAAACATACTTACAATTAAACTGCGTGCTTATGCTAAACGGAATTATTTCAAATAGAACTGTTTTTTGACATTGAAACTGTATTTAAACCAAACTGAGTTGTTTAACATAGAACTGTTTTGACATGTACCTGTGTGTAAATAAAATCTGTACTTATACTAAACTGAATTAGCTGAATTAGAATTGTTTGAATAGACTGAATAGCTTGAAATAGAAATGATTTTCACAATTAAACTGTACTTACATTTAAATTGCATGCTTATGCTAAACTGAATTATTTGAAATTGAACTGTTTTTGACATTGAATCTGTACTTACACTAAATTGAATTGTTATATATAACTGCTTGAATAGTTTAAAATAGAAATGTTTTTGACAATTAAACTGTGAACTCATGCTAAACTGATTTATTGGAAATAGACCTGATTATTTGCATGAAAATGGATTTGGCATTAAATAAATTACAATGGTTAATATGCCAAAAAAAAAAAACAAACAAACAACAAAGCAACCATCTACCAACCAACCTATCTGTTCTCTATAAACAGATCACCGGCTTAATGGAAAGGTATTATTTCTGATACTGATATATTCTAGTTCCTAATATTTCCCACTCTTTTTTTGAGGAGGTACTTTCCGTCTTAATTTGTTTAAATTTCTGTAATCATCTGTTAAGTTTCAATTTCATTTTTTCTTTAATCTTATGTCGTTATTTGGTAGAATAATAACAGATTATAAGTTGTATATGAGAAGTAAACGTCACAAAAGATGTGAAACATTAAAGATGAGTAGAACGTTGATTTTCTTGAAATTTTGGAATTGAACAAACTTATTTCAGTGTGCTTTCCATTGAAAGACTCCTCGTTGATATGGTGCCCGTGGTGTAATGGTTATCGTCGTAGGAAATGGACTCAGCGACACGTGTTCAAATCCTGGAGCAGGCTAATTGCATTTCACATAGCACTAATACCCTAGGGAAAGGTATGAATCCAATTATTCTCCCTCCAGCTATGGGTAAATAGTAGGACAGACTGATTTCTTCAGCCTTGGTGAGGCAACTAGTCTAGGAGAAGGAAAACTCTGAATTCGAACCTGCTCAACTCCGCTTAAAAATTGACCTTGTGTCATATCCTGCCTGAGCGGAGGGGTCGGTAAATATGGATATGGTTCGATGTTGCACTGTGATATTTCTTTTAAGAACATTCGACTTTATGAATCTTACCCTTTAGATGAATTTTCTGTTTAAGAAAAGAAGAAATAGTCGTTCAAATCTAAATCTAGAGAACACAGAAAGTTATACTATTGTATAGCAGAAAAGAAGAAAATACAATAATACGAATACATAAAAAATATACTCTGTCTTTTTTATTACGTAAGGTGGCTAAACGGTTGTGTGTGAAAGAGAGAGGGGGAAGTCAGAAGGTACTGCTAGTGAAACGCTAGATTGAGATAGATCTTCAGAGAACCTTTCTTTCTCGTGCTTCTTTCCCAGGAGACTGGTAAAGCACCAACACTCGACCCGAGACCACCTGCCTCCACCCAGGGCAAGCGACCAAAACGGCAGGACATCAGTGTCATTCTACTCTCACTGCTTGCATGTTGACTGCAGATTGAATGCCGACTGCTCCGGGATGAAATCTTCTGTTTTTATATATTTTTCGGATGCCTACGCACGCTTTCTACGCAATTCACGTGACATTTCCCCTGTCCCTTGTTTGCCTTACACATCCTGTTTTGAAATCAACAAACTAACCGGTCTGTTAATGGTCAATACGTAGCTGTACTTGTGCAATGCAAACTATCCAATCATTTAGAAAGCTTAGTTTAGTTTGACTCAAGACCAGAAATATGAAGTATTGTGATTATCGAGCACGGTATCAAAGGTTTGTTGGCTTTGCTTTGAATAAATTAATCACAGAAAAGGCTTCAAATGTATTTGAATTCTAAAAAGAAACCCATAAAATTATTGCATTTTTAAAAATTATTATTTATACTATTTTTACAAATATACGAATCTAAAATGCTCAAACTTAAAAAATGATAATGTAGCATATAGTCCAATTATCAGGAAAATTCTGGTCGTCTGTCGTCTGTTAATAGAGAGGTAGCATGTTTGATATGATCATCAATTGAACCAAGAATATTCTAACGTAAATAAACAGTCCTTACAGAGAAAGAATGGGTATCATCAAAAGAACATCTCTATCATTAAACTATAGTAAGCAGTAAGTCATATTGCACGACATAACTAAGCAAACATGATTTCTCTTTCAAAATTCAAAAGATAATTTAACAACGGGGGCATCGTCACCGATGACTGCTATGTCGGTGATGTCTAATCGCTTTATGAAGATGGAACAACACAAAAACACAACACGTAAAGGTATAATATTGCATCATCACAGCAAGAAGAAAACGGTAATCACCATTCAGAAAAATATTTATCTACAGAATATACACAAGTTCATATCTACCTTAGGGGAGGTAGAAATAAAGGATGAGGCCAAGTGTATAAGCAATTCTCATACGCATTTGACGAGTCTAACATAATAGTCCATATAGTTAAAAGGAGATTAGCACTTCTTCACTCTGCAACACAATTTTAAGCATTAGGACCGTGTTGCTTTATCCTCTTCATTCAGTCACTGAAGTCTGGGAAGCAGAAAGAAATGGATAATGGGTACAACTGTGAACTGGCTTCTTCGTTGGAACCAACTCTTCTGGTATCTCTGATTCGTTTCTCGTTCTTTGTTCATACAAACTTTCATCTCTTCGTACCTCAGCCACCAAAAGAGAAAAAGAGGAAGAATCTCTAAATCCGAATATTGATATTCACAGAAAACCTCATCCCCACATCCATCACGGGTGTGTGATATCGACCGTCAAGATTCCGTCATCACTTCGATGGCCAAGCGCACTTCGCAAGCATATAAATTTGGCATAGACATTGTATTTTTGTTTTGTAATCGACTAAGAGAACATTGGAAACCTTAAAAGAGTGTCTGCATGTTTATATTTACCCATTCCCTCGAACATGGCGGGAATGCAACACCAGGTCAAGTTTAAGTGGTGTACAGCTGGTTTGATATCAGAGTTTTCCTTCTCCTGGGTTCATTTCAAACGCAGGTTAAGGAGTCCAGTGTGCTCTACTATTTAACCCATACTTTAGGGATGAGAAGAGTTTAAAATAATAATAATAATAATAATAATAATATGGTATATGCACAACCCAGCACCTGTCTTAGAAAATAACACACATAAACTCCTATGGGATTTTGACATACACACGGATCACCTTATCTCGGCCAGAAGACCAAATCTAATAATAATCAACAAAAAGAAGAGAACTTGAAAAATTGTCGACTTTGCTGTCCCGGCTGACCACAGAATAAAACTGAAAGAACATGAAAAGAAGGATAAGTACCTCGACCTTGCCAGGGAATTGAAAAAACTATAGAATATGCAGGTGACAATTATACTAATTGTAATTGGAGCGTTTGGAACAGTAACTAAAGGATTACTAAAGGGACTAGACTTGGAAGTTGGCGGACGAGTGAACACCATCCAAACTACTACATTATTGAGAACGGCCAGAATATTGAGAAGAGTCCTGGAGACTTGAGGAGACTTACTCTCACTCAGACTCAGTGAAAAACCATCAGCTAACGTTGATGTTAAAAACTGTAATGAGTAAATAATAATAATAATAATCCATAGTTAATGATTGAACAGTTTTTTTGATAGCTAGATGAGATGCTAACAGGTCAGAGTGAACTTGGCAATCAAGAGATACTCCACATTCACGAAACCTCACTATCAGATCCAGTTTCGTGTCATAAGGAGGACACTCGTTAGGTCTTACCTCTCTGCAGAGATTCAGTCGGCGTATTCTACCGTCCCGGTCAACAGAGCGTTTAAACTTGGGTTAACAATTCCATTCCTGTTGGATCTGCAATCTAGTCTTGATATTTTATCTAGACTACATTAACAAGTTACATATATTTGTCTACAGAAATTTTTGCGTTGGAAACATGAATAATATGTCAGGTCGTTACCAGGAGTAGTTTTCGTTTCAAAATGACTTGAACTCAATCTGCGACCCGAGTTTCCTTACTCGGTTGTCTGTCAAAGTTATTTAGCTAAACTGAAGTTATCTCTAGCATAAAAAGAAGAAAAAGCAGAGTTTGAAATTGAGGTGTTATATTGTCCGTTTTGAATTTCACCTCATGTTAGTTCTTTTAGAAATGTGTAATTTGCATCAACTCATTTTTTTTCTTATTGGCCCAATAATGTCACCACTTTTTCCACAATTCAGAATCTTGTCCCGCTGAGGGCAGCAGGAAATTGTTCTTTTGGAATAAACTCATGAAACGAAAGATGAAGACATTTAGTCAAGAAAAGTGACGGTTTAACTGCTTTTTGTTTTCTTTCGTTTGTTTGTTTTTTGTTTTGTTTTTTCTACATTAAAAAGTATTGAAAAAAAGACGCAGCAGCAACAGCAACAACAACAACAAACCTTATGCTGTCCGGGTAAATTTTACGAGATCAATTTCTTTTTTTTTTCCCCACTTTCATTAGTCATCAATGGAAATTGCACTTGTCTTTTCGACTCGGCTTTGATTTCGATTCTTACCGAGCCGGTGGGAATACTTTGAGAGCAATCAGTTCTGCTAAGAGATGTCAAGGTTACTAACAGGAACGTCAATGCCGCAAACGCACATACACACATACACACACACTTATATATATATGTATATGTATCAAAGAAACATGACGATATGAGAAAAAAGACACTTTCAAATATTACATTAAAATGATTTCCTCGAGGTCAAACGTCATTTGTAGTACAGCAGATTACTGAAATAATCTTTCACTTTGTGGTACAAGCACCAAATTTGGTATTCCTGTGCCCCATGACCAATTCTCTCGGAAAAGAACGTTACTCATGTTGAAAAACAAAATGGCCACCAATTTTCAAGATGGCTGCTATTTGAAGTGGTATGAATCTGTTTTTGAGCTCAATTTTCATGAAATAATGTTACTTTAACGTTCTATGCATCAAATATATATGTTTTTGATTCATAAAAATCCATTTCTGTACTTACAAAATTTTAATTATCTCAAACAAAGATGATTTGGTCGGAATTGAATTATGAGAGGCTCTTTTAACGCTACATTTTGCAAAAATTCAAGAAATAATAAAGCATATACCTCAGGAACATAATTTCTTTATTCCTGTTGGAGCTTAGTCAGTCATTTACTCCAGATATTTGCATGCATACAATTGTGTACACTTGAGATTGAAGTGATATCATTTACCACGCCCTCCTTATTTCGCCTTGTAACCACATTTTGTTAACTGCTGATAACTCTAAGCAATGGGTGAAAGGGACGTCCAAGACTTGTCAGACTTCACCATCTTTCTTCCACATCCAGTTAGCAGGGCATTCAGTTCGCCTTTTGCATACTGTTGCCTGACCTCATATGGATTTTCTCTGGTGTGTGTTCCCATGAATGTTTTCAAATTAAAATTTAGAGAAATTGTAAATCCACATACATCACAAGAAAATGGCTTCTCTCTAGTGTGTGTTCAGGTATGATCTTTCAGAAAATGCAGATCCACAAACTTAACAAGAAAATAGTTTCTTTCGAGTGTGTGTTCGCATGTGTTTTTTCAGATAGGATCAGTCAAAAAATTTAGTGGCAAGCTCAAGTTTATAGCAGTCAAAAATTTGGTGTCAATTTTATTGCTTATTTCGCCTCAGTATACCCTCATACCACCTCCTTCATCCAATCTGGATGAGTCTAACCCGATCGGTAACTGATGGATTGCCTGAAATTGCCTAAAAATCTTTTGCTATTATGAAATAACCATCAGAACGACAAAACTACGGTTTGGGGAAGACTTCAATTCTTCTTTTGTATCAGTCTGACAGAGGCAACACTCTTCCAATCAGTTTTAGGAGTACCTCTTTACCGATTATTTGTGAACATATTGAAAAGGTTAAGGCCGATGATTTATCCTTTTTCCACCTAACCGAACAAAATACATTAGTACATTGAGATATGGGATAAAACTATGTTCATACAAACAAATTCCCTACACCTAACCAGATCGTTCATCCAGTGCCAATCTGTATACCTTTCAAGTAACTGAAGCTTGTTTACTCTTGGTTCGGCACTCTCGTGCTAGAACATCAATTCTGGCCCGGCTATCTCATGGTATAATACTACATCTAGCTATACTTTCAGCTGAAATGTATCATCATCATCATCCTCATTTCACGCTATCAGCACGGATATTCCTGACCCTCTCTCGCCACTCCTCTCAATCGTCCATTGCTTCCGGTTGGTCCCCAGGGCTACATCCTGTATCTGCACTGATCTGCCGCGTGTAGATTCGAGATGGTCGTCCTTCCTTTACTCGTCCATGTGAAGGGGTCCACAGGAGTATATCACTTATGAGCTTGTCCCTACTCATCCAGCAGTATCCCGCATGTCTGGTTCGTCTAACTTGGATAGTTTTTGTGATGGTTAGTGGGTAGCAGTACAGCTCCTGCTTTGTGGAGTGCTGTCTGCGGGACTTGTTCAATATTGGTCACAGCATTCTTGTGTAGTTGCCGTCAAGATTTTTCTCCTTACGTTTAGTTAGCATCCATGGAGTGCCTCCATGTAGCAGTATCGACATGACCGCTGCTTGGAAGAAACTATGCTTCATTTTATCGGTCAGGTCTGACTTCCATATGACTGATAGACTACTGATAGCTGTCCATGCCTTTGCAAATCACGTGTCGATGTCTGTCTAGGTTGATGAGACACTGCTTCCTAGCTAGATGAACTTATCAACCAGTTTCAGAGAGCTACGCTTTAGTGTGGAGATATCACCTGTTTGATTAAAGCACATATATTCCGTTTTGTGTGCATTGACATGGAGGCCGATGCCTGCAGCTGCTCGTTACAGACTATGTAGCATGGTTTCGGCTTTCATGCAATGACCGCTATCTTGAAAACTGGTAAACATTTTCGAATATTAGTAGCAGAATATTTTTTCAGTTAAGATATAATCTATTTAACATTTGGATCAAAAACATACTCCTATTTACGGACGTTTAGCACTGAAAACTGTTTTTCCTATTCTATGAGACGGCCATTTTGAAAAATAGCGGTCATTTTGTTTTTAAACCAGGGTAACGTATTTTTCTGAGATATTGGGTTCTGGATCACATGTATACCAAGTTTGAAGCTTGCAACGTCAAGTGAAAGATTCTTGTCGGATACTGATTTAATCTGCTTCACTATAGATAGAAAAGGATTGTATTAATAAGAATGAATTCTTACAATGCAAAGAAAAGTGCAATTATCTTAATTATCAGTATATCAGGGTACGAGGAAAGCAATTTGTTCTGCTTCAAGATTTCCTGTCTAGAAACAGTAAATTAGCTCACACACACACACACACACACACACACACACACACATATATATATATATATATACGCACAATTGCAACGGCATACATATATATATATATGCATATTCAGAGAGTGGAGGAGAATGAGTTGGTTTGATGATCACATATGTGAGAAATAGAAAGCCACCACGCGCCATTGACTTTGTTATCTTCGCTATCCTAACTTAGATCTACATATGATTTCTTACTACTCTGTTTATAAATACATCAAACTGCAATATATATACATATATATATATATATATATATATATATATATATATATATATATATATATAATGCAGTTTGCTCTCTCTTTCTCTCTTTCTCTATATATATATATTAAAATTAAGTCCTCGAAGAGATTTCTATTTTTAGGATTTATTTATATATTTTGTTCTTATATACGTGTATGCTTCTAGCTTGATGCTTTCGTCTGAGAACATTTATGGCACAATACCTTGTAAATGAGGTATTCAATGAGACTCACTCGTGTTTGCAGTTTGAATGGTTTTTTGTTAGTTATGGGGTTTTATGCAGATCACTCCTCTCCTTTTCTTTGAGTGAGTTTACCTTAGTCTATTTTTCCCCTCGTTTGCTTTTGATATTAGATACATACTAACTATTTGGGGGTAGTGGTTTCAAAAGCATCAAGCTGGAAACATTCACGTACGTAAGAGCAAAATTAATAAATCCTAAAAAATACAAATGTCTTCATAGGCGCACTCATTTTAAAATATTTTTCTCTCTTTGGACCTACCACAAAAAATGAATTTATATATATATATATGTATAGAGACATTTTCAAAAAAGCATAGACACAGAGTCAAAGCCTGTTGGTGACGATTAGTTTGTCACTTTTGCAATCATCAGATCAGAAGAAAACTGGCAGTTACCAAGCGCCATTGGCTCCATGTCTATGACATTGAAATTTAAATATAAGTATGTACTATCACGGTGATTTAATAATGAATATAGCAAAGCATATAATTCTCTCCCTCTCTCAGTCTCTCTCTCTCTCTCTCTCTCTCTCTCTCTCTCTCTCTCTCTCTTTATATATATATATATATACATTTCAACAATAAAATGAAAGAAAATAAGATAAAAGTTACCATCCATTATTTTTATTTCATAGTTAAAATACCGATATATCCCTCTACATTTTTGTGTACTGAGCACTATATTTTACTGATTTAAAAAGTTTTTAGCGGTAAATTTTATGATTTTAAATATACATACATACATGCATACATATATATATATGTATATATATAGTAATTAGTTGGAATGAAAACATGGGTCGCAGATAAATATCCATGTTATTAAATGTATATAAAAACTAATATATATATTTATCTATTATTATTATTATATATATATATATATACATATATATAATAGCTCGTGCACTATATATATATATATATATATATATGGTAATAGCTGTATCTCAGGTTTTATGTTTTATGCATTCATCAGAGTAAAAGGACTTTTTTTTAAATATATATATGGTCATTTTTTGTGCTGGTGATGTTGGAAAGGAGGGTTATGTTTCTGTGTATGGGTGCCTGAACTTGTGTACGTTTGAATATTAGTGTGTTTGTGTATGTGCTGTCATTCGGGCCAACATATGTACGAATATCTGCGTATAATGTTATGTATCTTTACATATATTCACAAATGTCCGTAGTCTGCTGATGGCACAGGGTGAGGCAAAGGAAGAGAATTTGAAAAGAGAATAGTAGGGGAGAAGGGAAATGGTAAAAAGAATCGTTTTAATTAGAATGGTTTCTTTTTTCCCTTGATTTCACCCTTCACCTTGATAACTAAAGGTTTATTAAATGTGAATATATGAAATTTCCGTTTCGTTGTGAATTTTAAGTGATGATGATGATGATTAAAAACGAAATCATCATCTCATTCCTTTTTTAAAAAGAGATTCTTTACATTTTTATTTTTATTATAATCATATTTTTCATTTATTTTCATAATGATAATGATTGTGTTATCAATATCTATTGGAAGTACTTATGGGTTATGAAATATGGTATTTATACACAGGTAATAAAAATGATATCACGTTTTGGGAAGCTTTTCCAATAATAGCAATAATTGTAACAAGTATAATTATAACGATCTCTGACAATACTAATGGGAACCCATAATGTAATAATGAGGAAAAAAATAGTACTTACAATTATTGACCATACGAAAAAACATTACTTACACTTACTGGCAATACTGGTGAGCGGACATAATGTGCTAATGGGGGAAGAATAGTACTTACGGTCGGTGGTTGTGTCGTTAATTGGTCATGGGTGATACGGCAATAAGAAAAGTGGTGAATTTGGTGGAATATGGTGAAAGGGCAAGGGAGGAATTTTTACGGAGTGATGTAAAAATACAGGGTAGAAATATTTGTAAATAAGAAAATAATGGTGGTGTTAATGGATTGAAGCAGTGATAATCGTGGGGCTGATAATAGTTGAAAAAAAATGGGAAAAAAAGAAAGAGAAAAAGGGAATTGAAATTTTGTTTATGTTTTCGGTTATGTGTTTGGATCGAATTGTGATAGAAAATATTTGTTTTCATGTCGAAATTTTGACATTATCTCAGATTTGTGGTTTAATAGCATATTTTGTGATAGGTGGGTGATTATTGCAACTTTTTCTTGAAGGTAAAGTAGACATTTTCGTGATATTTATGGTATGTGGGAGCTGATTTTATAACTTTCCGAGAAATGCTTGGTGGGATGTTCTTTTCTTTTAGTTTTCAAGTATAGACTGATAGTATTGTATTATTTGAGTATTTTCTATTTTAAAACTAGATATATTCTTTGTTTGAATGTTCTTTCCGTTGCATCAAAGTAGTGTTTCATTGAATTGTTTTTTCCTCACGGTGGCCGAGTATACTACATTTTTTAGCCAGTTTTACTAAAGAAGATATGTTGGTTTGTCTCTTCAGTTGCACTAGTTATTATTTTCAGTTGTTGTTTTCTTTTTTTGCAGTGTTTTTTTTATAATTTGGGTCATATCTTTGTGCTGCTGTAGTTGATTTTGAGGCTGTTTTTTTTTATATTTTGGCCAAGGGGCTCCGCCTAGGTATGGGTTTTCTCTTATTTTTATGGAATCTTTGCTTATATTAGTTTTTACGTTTTTAATCTAGGGTTATTTAAACCATATCATAAACCATATCATAAACCATATCATATTTCTTTTTCTGATTTTTTTGTATGTATTCCAGTTTTTACGAGCATCCACTTTTTAGAGCTTTGTTCTTTTTGCAATCAAATATGTCAATAATGAATGAGTTGTATGATAATCTACGGCTAAATGATTTTTGCATCGGTTTCAGGATTGAACGTGGGTGGTTTGAGGAGATGTGTATATAAAGAGGTGTGTCGTTTTCTTTTTTGAAACGTTCGAATTTTCCTTTTTCTAAATCTAGTGGTACGCTTAGAAAGTTTATTATTTTTAGATTGTTTTTTTTTTTTTTTTTTTGACAATTTTAAATCTTTTCAGTTTTAACGCATTTATCATTTTGTTCCTGTATCTGTCTAGTTTGTGACTGTTTGATTCTTTTATTATGATAATGCTGTCGTCTCTGGAT
This sequence comes from Sepioteuthis lessoniana, assembly GCA_963585895.1. Lineage (NCBI taxonomy): Eukaryota > Metazoa > Mollusca > Cephalopoda > Myopsida > Loliginidae > Sepioteuthis > Sepioteuthis lessoniana. The sequence goes on from OY757905.1 coordinate 9,219,511, forward strand.
AATCATATGTTTTCTTTGTCTATTATTCAAGTTAGTAGTAAAAGTATTAGAATTCCTACGAGTACGCATATCTTCGCACGTCGTAGCTTCCCACGGTCACATCGAAGAGTTTGTTATTGTCTTTTTTTATCCATTGTTTATTGTTGTGAAAAAAGCTATTTACGGTAGGGCATTATTGTTTTAAAATTCTCATTTAAAATTTTCACATGTTGGATTGCTAATTCCATAGCGCTATCAAGTATGCTTTCTGTGATGGAGGGACAGAAATCTGTTGTCAAGCTGGATAAAACTTGCACTTTTTTGTTGGTTATGGCTGTGAGCCAGTCGGTCACGGACTTAGTATATTCTACTGGTTGAGCCTTAGATTTTGTTAAAGATTTTTGTTCGTGTTTTCTAGCATGTGTTTACTGATTTTTCCTCTCTCAGTTTTTGTCGGATTGATTAATCGATATGTGGATTTTGTATCGAGATCGGTTTTGTGGTCCTTAATTGTTATAAAGGCTTGTTGTTCAGGTAAGCTGTTTACTTTTTGGTCAACTTTCAGATGTGCCAATTTCCTTGGTTTCATTGCTGTTTTTGGTTTTAACAGGGGATTTTTTGTCTAGTTATGTTGTCTGTTGTTGTTTTTTTGTGCGGGGATATTATAGTTAGTGAGACTTTTTATATATGTTAATTGTTTTGTCTGCGAATATACATATTTTGTTGGAGTTAAATTTTTTGTTTGGGTTCTTTTGTGATCTTTTTTCTCAAACGTACCTAGGTTGTGAATATTAGATTTTTGACGATATCTACTGGATACTTCTCGAAACCTTGCATTCTTTTGAATAATGCTGGACACTTTCTCGTCTTCAGATCGAAATTTTTCGTGTTATCGTTGTTATTTTCACCCTGTAGGAAGAAATGGGTCTTTCATCTCATTCGTTTTATCAGGCTCTCTATTTTCTCCATGAGTTGGAGTTGGTACGTTGTTTGTGTTTCCACAGGTGTGTTTTTTCAGTGAGTGTGTAAAGTTAATTGAACCCATATTTTGCTTTTTAATACTGCAGCGGTGCTCAACTGGGGAGAAAGGTTAATGTTGTAATAAGAGTATGATTATCACTAATTCACTTGGTGAGTCAATGGTGGTCCAAATTTCGCAGTATTATTAGTAAAGTTGTCAATATCAGTGATAGAGCAGTTATACAAATAAAGTGAATATGGTATTAAAATGTAAACAAACGGACGCTGCTGCTGCTGTTGCTACATAAAGACGTGGTACGTTTGTTGGCCGAGCGGTCTGATACTAAGTCTAACGTAAAGTTGTATGGGTTTCCATCCCGGCTTCAAGCGTCCTACGTGTCTAGTCATACTGAAGATTTCTGATAGAAGAAAACAGTCGGTCTGTGAATGACTATATATATATATCGCATATTATATTTTTAAAACTTTCACTCAGATGAATGTGTAACGCATGAAACCTGATGTTACAGATATTACTATATATATATATATATATATATATATATATATATATATATATATATATAAGCTCCATCTATATTGACTACTCTACTAATGATACTGCAAAATGTGGTGCATAATTGACTCACTAAGTAAGCTAGAGATAATCATACGCTATTACAATATATATATATATATATGTGTGTGTGTGTGTGTGTGTGTGTGTGTGTTAAAATTCTCATAATGTCTGTACACAGGTAAAGAATTCAATCTCAAGAATAATGGCACATCATAGAGAAATCTTTATTTGGGTAAATACTTAAACATTTAAGAGAATAAATTAACGTAAAAAGTCGCAAAAAGTTAATGCGTTGAATAATGATATTGCTTTATCATTTAATTTCAGAGAGCAACACGAAGGTAGGTGAATGTATATAATAAAAACGATATGTGAAAAACGACACAGATACGATTTGTAGTTCAAATGATTCATCTCAGAACTTCTATGAAATACGGTGTCTAAAACTAGAACTGGAATAGTAGTCCACAAAATCAATGAAATAGTAGATGCCTGAGCATAAATGAAAATGTCGATTCATGAACCTAATTCTATTTGTTTAAGTACTGAACATGCGTCTCTTAAAGTGGAGTTGGACATTGCCAGGTGTATGTGCTGCTTGTACCATCAAATCTGACAAGTTGATCTTCGCAATCTATAAACCCCCACGAAAATCACGTATCACTGGAAGATGCTCTCCTATATGAAATACAATTTGCTCATATCTGCTGTCAGATTTTGTAGATTTGGTTACTTCCATCTTATTAGCTGAATGGAAATGTGTTATTTTATTTTGTAAACTGTCGTGATAAATCAAATAAAAAACAGAAATCGGGAAAAAACGACAAGTTATTGAATTCGGAAAGTTACTTATTTATTCTAGTTTGACGCCTCTCACCTCATATATGAGAAAAGAAAGTACAGAGTCACCTCCTCTTCACTGGGTGGCTTCATTATATATATATATATATATACATAAGTCCTTATAGCACAGTAGGTAATGTGCGTGACAACGATATCGAAATAAACGAATTTCAACTACAGTTCCTATATTGTGTTCACTTGTGGACTAATACGTTTGGGAAAGGTATGAACTCCCTTACAACCCCAGCTATGAGCGAAATAAAACCATTGCTTTCCCACAAGAATGACTTTAGCTTGAAATAACGCAATGGTTGATATACTATAAAATAAAGAAACCAAACAATATACGAAGATCATTAAATAAGTTTCCAGACGTTTTACATATAGGCACTTTTATTAATAGTACACACATGAAACTCTTTTCCCCTTCGAAGTAATCTCCTCCGGCTGCAATGCACTTGTATCGTTCCAACATCTTCTGGAACGCCCCATGGAAGTCCTCTTCTGTGAGCGTGTCAATGACCTTTGTCACAGCCTCTTTCATCTCCTCAATCGTCTCATAACGACAGCCTCTGAGCTTTGGGGATAACCAAAAGTCACAGGGAGCAAGGTCTGGACTATAGGGAGGCTGAGGAAGTGTCTTGATGCCCATCTCGGTCAAATAGTCTGTGACAAGGATGGAGTTGTGGACTGGTGCATTGTCCTGGTGGAAATGCCACTGACCCGATTTGAAGAGTGTTGGCCTCTTCCCTAGGAATCTCTTCCTGAACTCACTTAAAACCTCAACATATTAACCCTAACCCTAACCATTTAGCCAATCAACTCTGGTGTATTGACTTCCTTACTCCTCCCACACCTCTCATCATCTCTCACAGACTCCCTGCATTCCTTGAATCTTTTATGTCACTCAAAAACTGATGCTCGATTCATACAAGATGGTCGAAAAGCAGTCTGAAGCATTTCATACGTTTCTGTGGCATTTTTCAAAGTTTAAAACAGAATTTTATTGCATATCGTTCTTCTAAAATGTCCTCACATCCAGATTGCATTTTTGAAATTCACCAGCAGTGACAATCAGGCTTTAGTAGGGTGTATTCCAATTGCTACTGTAGCTGTTCATTTGAACCTAAAATCATAAAAATTAGTGAGTCATCTTATAAGGTGTATAGCAATAACAGTGAATTTTCAAGCTTCTACAACAGTTTTAAATGCCTGTATAAAAAAAAGTCTGGAAACCTATTGAATATATATATATATACATATATACGCAGAGTACTCTCTTGGGGGCGGATACTAACCCCTCTACAGAGAGTACAATCAGCATATACTTAGCCAAGTCGACAAAGATGAAGACAACTTTTGAAAGTATATTCAACCTTTGTGCAATGTGGTGAATTACTGCCAATTCTGACTATATTTCAACCTAAATGTTTTAAAAAGTTAAAGACGAGGTATGCACTCTAATTTTGCTTGGTTCGCTTTCTTTATTTAATGTTATATAAATCTTTATGGGTTATTTAATGCCAAAATCATTCTTGCAGAAGAGCAGCAGTGATCTTATTTAAACCATAGCTGGGAGGAAAAGGGGTTCATATATTTTTACCAAATGTATTAGCCCAAAAATGAATGTAATACTCTGATTAGTTTAAACTCGCTTGCTTCAAGACCACCATCCATAACTTTCATATTTACTCCAATGGGTCTGTATTTTCTCTATTAACTTATCTTATCAGAACATCTCTAGATATAATTGAAAGAGTTTAATTAACTTTAAGACAAATTTTCTTCAAACAACGAATCGATTCGTATTCCTTTGATACATAAAAAAACATTAAAACTCTTGCAATGATTATTGCATTTTCTAACACTGGGGAAGAGAAGTTGTTCACCTTTATGCATTGTATTTTTTCATTGCATGAGTCATTGGTGTTGAATAAGAGTAAGCGAAAGAGAGTCACAAACCATTGGCAAATAATTTCATCCTTCATTTCGTGACTATGAAAATGGTTTGGTACCATTATTGGATTGATTGAAGAAATATTTATGACAATCGCCAACTATTGTTACCTCAAACAGAGAAAATTCCAAAATCAAGTAAACTACACAACGTGATTGATAAAGCCAAAGTCAAGTCGGTTATAACATACAGAATCTATCCATCAAAAATAATTACATTTGTCATTTGAAATTAAACGAGACGTCCTACATTATTGCTGCGCAGCTGAGATTTAGGAATTTGAGTTAATCCTCGCTATGACCAACTGCAGTTTAGAAAAGTGTTATGAAAGTGGGGGAAGTTTGACTTGAAGATCATCATCGGAAATGTTGGTTTTTACTTGATCCTGACTGATAGCCATAACCATCAAAATGGACGGTCACCTTGCATTCTATAGTCGTCATATATACAAGGTTTATCAAAAAGTATCGAGACTGAATCTTTAAATTTCGTTTTCAATCTATTGTAGCGAAGTGTTTTCTTGATAAATAATGACATTTTAGCGATCCTCTTATCCCATTTCTATATTGGAACTCGATAAGCAAAAATGAAATGACAAAAATACACATCCTCGCACTTATCCTCGCACGCACGCACGTACGCACATATATATTTACTCGGAAATTCTCCGAAAGTTACACATGAATCAATCACGAGAATTATAAGTAAACAATTAGACATCAAACTAGGACTGTTTACGCAAGAAGAACTCGACTCGGTACCAAGAAAAATTAAAAGCAGAAAAGCAGCAGGACTTAATAAAATACCTCCAGAAGTATGGAAGACCAGGCAATTCGACGACATACTACTCCAACACTGTAATGCCATATATAATCAAAGCCAATAGATAGATGGACGAAGGGTTGCATCCCCCACTTCCCTAAAAAAGGCGACCTTGGATTAGCCAAGAACTACCGAAGAATAATCCTTACATCCTTAGCGGCCAAAATACACACTGCTCTACTACGCAACCGCATAGAACCCAAAATTGAGAACATACTTAATGATAACCAAAATGGCTTTCGGAGAAATAGACCCATGAGGTCACAAATTTTGACCATCCGTCGAATTCTTGAAGGTGTACGTGCAAAAAACTTAGAGGTAACAATATTATTTGTCGACTTCACCAAAGTCTTTGACTCCATACACAAAGGAAAGATTGAGCAAATTTTTCTAACCTAGGGCCTATCAAAAGAAACCGTCGCAGTTATAATGATGCTACATAGAAACACAAAACTAAAAGTCCGTTCCTCGGATGGAGACACCGACTACTTCGAAAATGTAGCAGATGTGCAACAAGAAGATAATTTAGCCCCATACCTGTTTATCATCTGCCTAGTCTACGTGCTCAGAACATCTATTGATAAAATCAAAGGAAACGGTTTCAACAAAGGAAAGAAGCAGAAGGTACCCCGCACAAACAATTACGGATGTGGACTACGCCGATGACATAGCGCTTCTGGTAAATACACCCGCCCAAGCCGAAACCCTGCTACATAATCTGGAACGAGCAGCTGCAGGCATAGGCACACAAGACGGAATATATGTACTTTAATCAAAGAGGCTTCACCTCCACACAAAACGGTAGCTCTCTGAAACTAGTAGACGAGTTCAACTACCTAGGAAGCAGTGTTTCATCAACCGAGACAGACATGAACACGTAACTAGCAAAGACATGGACAGCTATCGACAGCCTATCGGTCATATGGAAGTCAGAACTGACCGATAAAATAAATAAAAAGTAGCACTCGTGTCGATACTGCTGTATGGATGCACTACATGGACGGGAACAATACGTATGGAGAAAAAGCTTGATGACAACTACACAAGAATGCTGCGATCAATATTGAACAAGTCCTAAAGGCAGCACCTCACAAAGCAGCAGCTGGATAGCTACCTACAACCCATCACGAGAACAATCCAAGTCAGACGAACCAAACATGGGGGACATCAATGTGTTTGTCGTTCCCTACATATGTGCATTTTGATAATTCACTGATCATGACAATATGTGATATAGATTATACTCATATTGATATAGATTATACTCAGCGCTAAAAGAAACTTCTAGAATTATCATTGAGTTGCTAATTGAACTGAAAATTTCTTTATTTTCAAAGATAAAACATTTTAAGGTTATTGCTCCAATAAAGATCCTATAAAATGTCGGTTATGTTGGGTTACAGTTAAACATCCACAAACACACACACTCACACACACACACACGCATATATATATGTGTGTGTGTGTGTGTGTGTGTGTTTGCGCGCGCACGCACGTTCGGCTGTAAAAAGTGATAAATGATTGAATAAAAATCCGATCTAAAATTTTTTTATCTTTTTTTATTTTTTATTTATTCATTTTTTTTGTTTGAGTGAAGTTTGCTGAAAAAAAAATAGCTACAAGATCTTTTCTAGTAAGCAAAGATACTATTAGTCAGAGCGTAGATATTTTCAATAGAAATAGTCAAGATTTTTGAATGAAATACAGCCGTAATTCCACGTCCTCACATCTCTTCCCCTTGACATAAATGTACAGTTTCTAATGTGATTGAAATAACCAAATTGATGAAAAGAATTTTTAAATACTTGACTTGGATAAATTAACTAGAGTGGCTATCTCTCGAGTCATTACTCTTTGATTATTTTAAAGGAAGGTCTGGAGTTGATTGCTATCAATTTCATTTAGATTACCCAACCATGAAGCATCGTTTAGCCCGCAGTTATATAGTATGATGTATTCATATTTATTTAAAATAATTTGGTGTTAAATGATTTCAAGTATTTCTGTCTAATTCTATTGATTAATAAACATTTACATACCATTAAGTATTTCTAATACTAATAACTTTCAGATCAACGCATTCGGCCAAAAGATAGGATTCTGATAGGTACTACCACTCTGGGTTAAAAAGGGTGTGGGAATAATGACAATAAGTGGCTACTACACACTCCCCAGAATCGAGAACCGGAGCCTCACTGTCAGTTTAGTATCAGGCCGTGGAGACGTTTGAAGACAAAATAATTAAGTTCTTCCCCGCCTCTCTCTCCTATTTTTTGATTTTGTTCAAACTGTCTTGTCTTTTGAGTTCGTCTTGCTCCAGCTTCTCTCCCCAGGGTTTCTCTCAGGTATGTCTCCGTCATGAGGCTCTGCAACTTTCCCGTTCTAAAATTACTCCCTCTGAAATTCGCCAGGCAATGTTTATGCATATCCAGTTGACGTGGTTATCAACATGACCAAAAATATTTACGTTTATAATTCCGAATTTGAGGTCTGAAATTCCTTTTAAATACAAATTTTTTTTCACAGTGTAGCTTGTCAATCAGGCAATATGCACGTTATCTTCTTATGAATAGAACTCGTACATGCCCCACTATATAATAAGGTACGTTAAAAATCGGGCATTTTCTTACATGCGTTCTACATAGTACATTTGATATAATTAATCATCCTATGATATCCACTATGTCATTTACAATGGCATTTATATAAGAGAACAGTATATGCGATACTCTGCTGTAGTATACCGAAATAAAGAGTATTAAGAGATCACTCTTCTGTTTCTCCTTATTGGTTTTATAAATAATCCAAGCCATTGAACAGGTTCCTCGTTGGCTGGTTTTCAAAATCGTAAATCAAATTAATTATGTATCAGATCGGTAATAAGATTTAACGTTTTGATTTTCATGTTCTTCGTGGTTGCCTGAAGTGAGTCGGCATTGGCTCCGATCGGCACTTCATTGAATGGTTGGTTCTGACATGTTTATATGCGTCTGTTTTTATTATAAACAAGGAATTATTGCTAATAACATTTGCCTAATGAAAGTATTCGACCATAGACCTTTAAATGTATTGACTGTTATCAACGATGACCGTTCACGACAACTCCGATGCACATAAGACCCATTCATTTGGATTGTATATGCATATGAATGAAGAGCACACGACAGCCTGACTTCTAACTGCATCTAAGCGATGACCATTGAACCCAGCGGCAAATACACGACTACGCTAATAAATTCATTCGATAGATAGATTGATAGATAGATATTAATTAGAGAATATCATGGCAAAATACCAAATTAAAAGAATGGGGACAGAAGGAATATGTCTAGTTGTACCATAGGACCAACGTTTTGTGCTGTAAAGAAAGAAGTCCGCAGAAAAAGAAATAATCCAAATCGAAGGTAAGGGAAAAAATATAGCAGTCGTTTTTATTCAACTTTTTGTCGCATCCTTCCTCTCCCTTCCCCATGGTGGTGACGGGGTGCGTGTGAGAGCTGGTTGTTCGACACACGTTTGTCACAGCAGATCGGTCGCAGCAGACTGGGGTATGACGGGTCGGCTTCCAGAACCTTTAACGCACCCGTTTTGACAACTGCCTTCAACTCTGCCAAAATCTCATTACTTGTTTTCTTATAAAGAGATTTTGGAGAACGAATCGAAGATCCGCAAATGTTCTATTGTCACTAGTGAAGCTGTCGTGAAACACGGGATTATTTATCTGTGATTATTTTAAAATCTGGACTGGAAGACTTAGAAATCAGAGGACAAGGAGAGATTATCCAAACTATATATCGGCCAGAATACCGAGAAGAGTCCTGGAGAATTGAGGAGATTTGTTGTCACTCAAACTCCAGTGAAAAACCATCATATAACGCTAGTGAGATAAACTCTCAACGAATAATAATAATAATAATAATAATAAAGAAGGCATATGATATGGTTCCGCATAGCTGGATAATAAACAGCCTACAAATGTACAAAATATCAGACGAAATCATAAACTTCATCGACAAAACTATGAAAACCTGGAGAGTCGAACTGACAGCAGGAGGAAGAAAATTAACTGAAATAAAGATCCAGAGAGGGATCTTCCAAGGAGATGCTCTATCACCCTTACTATTCATAATTGCCATGATGACACTTAACCACATACTCAAAAAATGCACAGCCGGATACAAACTTGGTAGATCACAGGAAAAAGTTAATCATTTAATGTACATGGACGACATCAAACCTTTTGCAAAAAATGAAAAAGAATTAGAAACCCTAATACACACAGTTAGAATATACAGCTGGGACATAGGAATGGAATTTGGTATAGAAAAATGTGCAATGCTTATAATGAAAAGTGGCAAACGACATCTAACTGACGGAATAGAACTACCAAACAAGGATAAGATAAAATCACTCGCAGAAAACGAAACCTACAAATACTTGGGCATCTTGGAGGCTGACACCATCAAACAAGCAGAATTGAAAGAAAAAATCCAGAAAGAATACCTCAGATGAACCAGAAAACTACTCGAGACAAAACTCAATAGCAGAAACCTCATCAAAGGAATAAATACTTGGGCTGTACCTCTCGTTAGATATTCCGGACTTTTTCTCAAGTGGACCCGAGAGAAACTTAAACAAATGGACCAAAGGACAAGAAAACTAATGACAATCCATAAGGCATTGCATCCCAGAGACGACGTTGACAGGCTATATGTATCTAGAAAAGAGGGAGGAAGAGGACTTGCCAGCATTGAAGACAGCGTTGACATATCCATACATCGACTCGAAAACTATATACAAAAACACGAATGAGGACTCATTACAGCCACCAGACATGAAACTGAGAACACCATGAACAACAGAATGACAGTGACTAGGAAACAAAAATGGGAAGGAAAACAACTTTATGGGCGCTTTAAACGACTAATAAACAATATCTCACACGACAAAACTTGAACATGGCTAAGAAAAGGAAACTTCAGGAGAGAAACAGAATCTCTCCTAATAGCAGCACAGGACAACGCCATAAGAACGAATCATATCAAAACGAGAATAGATAAGACGCAACAAAATAGCAAATGCAGGCTATGTGGCGACAGAGATGAAACCATCAATCATATAATAAGCGAATGCAGCAAATTAGCTCAGCGGAAATATAAGGCGAGACACGACTGGGTCGGTAAGTTGATTCACTGGGAAATGTGTAAGAAATTTCAATTCGACCATACTAACAAATGGTATATGCACAACCCAGCACCTGTCCTAGAAATGACTAGCATAAACTCCTATGGGACTTTGATTTACAAACGGATCACCTAATCCCGGCTGGGAGACCAGACTTAATAATAATCTACAAAAAAAAAAAAAGAGAACTTGCATAATAGTCGACTTTGCTGTCCCGGCAGACCACAGGATAAAACAGAAAGAAAGTGAAAAGAAGGATAAGTACCTCGACCTTGCTAGGGAACTGAAAAAACTGTGGAACATGCAGGTGAAAATTATACCAATTGCAATAGGTGTGTTTGGAACAGTAACTAAGGGATTACTAAAGGGACTAGAGGACTTGGAGGTTGGCAGACGAGTGGAGACCATCCAAACGACAGCATTGTTAAGAGCTGCCACAATACTAAGAAGAGTCCTGGAGACTTGAGGAGATTTGCTGTCACTCAGACTTCAGTGAAAAAACATCGGCTTTCGCTGATGTGAAAAGCTCTAATGAGTGAATAATAATAATAATAATAATAATAATAATAATAATAATAATAATAATAATAATAATAAAAGAGCATTTGCAAAATTGTCGACTTTGCGGTCTCGGCTGACCACAAAATAAAACTGAAAGAATGTGAAAAAAAAATGATAAGTTCCGCGACCTTACTAGGGAAATGAAAAAACTATGGAACATAAAGGTGACAATTATACCAATTGTGTTTGGTGGTTTTCATACAGTAACTAAATGATTACTAAATGGACTGCAGGACTTGGAAGTTTGCAGATGAGTGGAGACCATCCAAACTACTACATTATTGAGAACGGCAAGAATACCGAGAAGAGTCCTGGAGACTTGTGGAGACTTGCTGTCACTCAAACTCCAAGGAAAGACCATCAGCTAAAACTGATGTGAAAAATAATCAAGGAGTAAATAATAATAACGACAATAATAATAATAACAATAATAATTACTTGGACCCTAGCTGAGAACTAAAAACTAAGGAACATCAAAAAATAATAAAGGAATTTAAATCAGAAGAGTCGATACCACCTAGAAAACAATATTGTTATAATTGTCCAAAACACTTAGAAGAGTCCTGGGGAGAACTGAGGAGACTTGCTGTCTTTCAAAATCCAGTGAAAGATGCTTTCGTGAAAAACTCGTAAAAACGTAAATAAGGAAAAAATAAAACGATAAATAAGTAAAATCTCTAGATAATAACAAATTAAGAATAATAGATTAACTAATTACTCGTCTGCTCTTCCCAGAGTGCACCACAAACTAGATTACTCTTCCCATCATGCCCACACGAAAGAAAATAAAGGGACATCCATCATACTCGATGCAATTACTACTTTGGAGACATCGGCGAAAATCTGCAAGTCACCAAGTACCAGAATTTATCCTATTCACACACACACACATACACATACACACACACACACACATATATATATATATATATATATATATATATATATATATATATTCATGCACGTGTTTATTTGTATGTGTGTGTATATAAAATATACAAAAAAGGGAATTATATTGAATACAACTTGCCATTGATTTTTCTTTCCTTCTTTCTTTATAAATGTATTTTCTGTTTCGATTCTATTTTGAACTCAACTCGTAAATCACCTTGACACTCAAGTATCAATTATGATTCAATATCAGCAATGATCGAAGTAAAAAATTGATTGTTTCACGCTGTAATATGTTTCTATCGAAGTTTATCCTTGTTTTGTTTCACTTATATTATTTTTACGGTCATTTGAAAGCCGATATTGATTCATTCAATGATTGATTCGATTTGTCACAGGTCTCTGTACGTTTATAACTCGTTTATTTGATTGGTTATGACATTTGGTCTCTGCTTCAGAGAAATGAATTTCGTAACATCTCAAATTCTATCTATTTTCATTATAAATATAACCTTGCGATAACAGTTTTAGAAAATGACTATTTCATGGATTTGAGTAAAGGTTGAGACTTCTTTTTTCACTAATAAGCTCATTCCCTTTGTAAAAAGAAGAACGCTTTAACGTAGGTCAATGGTTAGAAAGCTAGACCAGAGGATCATTTCTATTTAATTGTGGTCAGTCTTCTGTGTCTAACTCTTGTGATTTTAAGACAGACTGAACACGGGACATTTAAAATTCTATTCCGTAGTCGTAGTCAAGGGTGACCCGAAGGCTCCCCTTTCAATAGCTACTACGTCGTGGTGTAGATAAAGGCGCTACTCCATTCCCGGGATTGCTCCAATTTACCCTTGATCTTTACCTTATAATGCTGAGTGTTAAGCAAGGCGAAACCAAGTACCATTTTTTGGGGTCTTTGGTATGACTCGACCTACGATTGAAACCTGGTCTCCCGGACCATTGGTGAACACTCTACTCATTAGACCAATGGCCCGGTCGACGTTCAAACTAAAAACTATTAGCATGCTAGGTTTTAACCCTTGCTAACTAACTCAAGATTGTTACTAAAGGATATCATTCTTGTTTATTTCAGATTCGCTTTTTGACGTATTAAGATTAGGTTAGACTAATTAGGTGCAAAAATTCTCTGTCAAACCAAAAGATGAATTAAACTGTTTCTTCTATTTATTTATTTATCTATTTATCTATTCTCTTTTACTTATTCTATTAGGGATAAAGAAATTTGACAAAAGATGTTCCTAGTGTGTTGAACTGCATGATCAAAATGTGTAAAGTCATGTACGTTTCACAGTTCTTGATCTTTTCCTTTATGGTTGGACGGGAAATTTTTCAGATGCCTTTTTATAGGTTCGGATTTCATTCTCTTTTTACGATTCTATGTCCAACCATCCTGCTTATAGGATCATCTACACTTAATAAAGTAATCGTTCTTTATCCGGCGTTACCATGGCAGCTGTAGTTTTGAAAGTTCATTCAAGCTTTCTACGTGGCTTCCAGTATTTGTGGGCATATGAGTTCATGTTAGCTTAAAAAAGAAACTATTTCTGCTGGACTGAATAATTGGCATCTGCTTTTTTTTTCTATCATGCTTCGTGGATTATTTAATTGCAAAGCCATCCTTTTAGAAAAAGAGTAGTGATCATGTTTAACGCGTAACTTGTCGGATAAGACGGTTCATACATTTGAACTGAGTTCTGAAAATCGCAGCAATGTAGCCACTCTTTGTTATTTATTTCATCGAAGTTTTCAAAGGAAATTTATCCTGGCTAGTTAAAAGAAATGAGAAATGGTATAAGTATATTTGATATCTAGAAAAGTATGTACATTTCAGATTTATAGATGATTCCTTTCTTGGTCAGCTTTAGTTTCTTAGTTTTAATGTCATATCAACCTTCCTGGGTTATTTAATGCCAAAACAATCCAGAAGAAGAACAGTAGTCGGACGATTTAACCTATTGCCGAGGAAATTAGTTGGTTCATACCATTCTCGAAAGTATTAGTCCTAAAGTGAACGTAGTAACAATACTGGAGTTAGAACTCACTTACTACGATGTCACAGATCCGCACATAAGTCACTACGCTATGCTTTTTCTCTCCGTACTTACATGTTTGTTTGGTCATATATTAACTACCGGTTATTGCCATAGGGTCGTTCATTAAAGAAGAACTCGACTCGGTTCATAGAAAAATTGAAAATAGAAAAGCTGCAGGGCTTGACGAGATTCCCCCAGAAGTGTGGAAGACGAGACAATTCGACGACATACTGCTCCGACACTGCAACGCAGTTTATAACCAAAATCCGATAGACAGATGGACGAAGGGATGCAATCCCCCCTTCCCTAAAAAGGGTGACCTCGGATTAGCCAAGAACTATAGAGGTATAACACTCACATCCATAGTAGTCAAAATCTACAATGCCCTACTACGAAACCGCATAGTACCCCAAATCGACAAAATCCTGAGGAAAAACCAAAATGGCTTCAGAAGAAACAGGTCCACGACGTCACAAATATTGACCATTCGTAGAATATTAGAAGGCGTGAGGGCAAAAAACTTACAGGTGACATTACTATTTGTCGATTTTACCAAGGCCTTCGATTCCATTCACAGAGGGAAGATGGAACAAATACTACTAGCATACGGCCTACCAGAAGAAACCGTAGCAGCAATAATGATTCTCTACAGAAACACCAAAGTGAAAGTGCGTTCCCCGGATGGAAACACAGATTACTTCGACATTGTAGCAGGAGTACTACAAAGGGACACGCTTGCCCCATACCTCTTTATCATCTGTCTAGACTACGTACTTAGGACATCGATCGATAACATTAGGGAAAACGGCTTCGAGCTGACAAAGAAAAGAAGCAGAAGATATCCCGCAAAAACAAATACCGACGCCGACTACGCCGATGACATAGCGCTACTGGCCAATACACCCAACCAAGCCGAAACACTACTGCATAGCTTGGAACGAGCCGCTGCAGGCATTGGACTCCATATCAATGCAAAGAAAACTGAATTTATGTGATTTAATCAGAAAGGCGACATCTCCACACTAGACGGAACCTCCCTGAAACTGGTTGACAAATTCACCTACCTAGGAAGCAGCGTCTCATCAACCGAAAAAGACATCGACACTCGGCCAACGAAGGCACGGACAGCTATCGATAGGCTTTTGATCATATGGAAATCAAACCTGACTGATAAAATAAAACACAGTTTCTTCCAGGCGGTGGTCGTGTCGATACTCCTGTATGGAAGCACTACTTGGATGCTGACAAAAGGGTTGGAGAAGAAGCTCGACGGCAATTATACTAGAATGTTGCGAGCAATATTGAACAGGTCCTGGCAGCAAAACCGCACACGGTGCCAACTGTACGGCCACCTACCACCTACCACGAAAACTATACAAGCTAGACGAACCAGACATGCCGGACACTGCTGGAGAAGCAAAGACGAGATCGTAAGTGATGTGCTCCTGTGGACCCCCGCATATGGCTAATCAAAAGCAGGACAACCAGCTCGAACATTCATACAGCAGCTATGTGATGATACGGGATGTAACCCCGAAGACCTGCCGAAGGCGATGAATGATAGGGAGATGTGGAGAGAGAGGGTCAGGGATATCCGTGCTAGCCGCACGTCGTGATGATGATGATGATTGCCTTGTTTACTTCTTGTAAAATTAAATTCTTTTAATTCGGTTCACTTTGTAACTATTTTGATTTCCGAGGTTTCAATTTAAGTGACTTTTAATATACTTCGATTAGTTCTATTTTTGAGAAAAATCAAATAATTGAAACATATATATATATATATATATATATATATATATATATATATATATATATATATATATATATATATAACTGCTTGGATAGTAAGCAGTCAAGAAAATCGTATATAATATGCCTGTGAATATTTATTTTTTAAAGAAATTCATTTTCAATTTAAAGTAATTTTTATAGATACTAGAAAATTTGGCTTGGAACTTTTGGGTTAAAATTGATGCCAGGATTATGATCAATCTTCCTTTTG
Source organism: Sepioteuthis lessoniana (assembly GCA_963585895.1). Taxonomy (NCBI): domain Eukaryota; kingdom Metazoa; phylum Mollusca; class Cephalopoda; order Myopsida; family Loliginidae; genus Sepioteuthis; species Sepioteuthis lessoniana. The sequence goes on from OY757905.1 coordinate 9,235,344, forward strand.
AATTGACTAGAAAATTTTTTTAAAAGTTCAACAATATCTTGACTAGTGTAGTTTTGATTCCTTCTGGTTTTAATGTGTAGTTTAAAGTATTTTTGAAAATATAATGCAGACAAAAGAGATTTGATTTAAGTAATAAAAAAATGAAGGGTGTATATTACACTTATTAGAATAGTTTGATACCAGTTAAACGTTACCGACTAACTGATACTAGAAAGGAGGTGCCAGTGGTGTAATGATTATCGTCGTAGGAAATGGACACAGCGACACGAGTTCAAATCCTGTACGTGACTGATTGCATTTCACATACCACAAATACCCTTGGGAAAGGTATGAATCCAATTAATCTCCCTCCAGCTATGGATAAATAGTAGGGCAGACTAGGTTCTTCAGCCCTGGTGAGGCAACTAGTCTAGGAGAAGGAAAACTCTTAATTCAAACTTGTTCAACTCCGCTTAAAAATTGAGCTTGTGTCATATCCTGCCCGAGTGGAGGGGTTGGTAAATATGAAAACTAGAAAAGATATTTAGTCATTTCCTCATCATCAGGATCCAATATAAGTATAAGTGTACCTACTGATACTCTATCATTGAATGAACGGAAAGGAAATTTGAGATAAAATCAATCGAACATTTAAGACATTTAATGAGTACATATATGAACAAATATAACAAGTATTGCAATAGTTAGCAACATGTCCCAAACAGATTAATTGCATATATTGTTCCACACGAACAAGAAGTGTGAACGATAAGAATGGAAAGGTCTTACTTGTTTTTGTTCTTTTGCATTACCTTACAAGATTTGGAAACTACGTTCTCTATTCTGTTCAACGTACAGGGGTTGCAAACTATTTCTCTATTCTGTTCAACGTACAGGGGTTGCAAACTATTTTTCTATTCTGTTCAACGTACAGGGGTTGCAAACTATTTCTCTATTCTGTTCAACGTACAGGGGTTGCAAACTATTTCTCTATTCTGTTCAACGTACAGGGGTTGCAAACTATTTCTCTATTCTGTTCAACGTACAGGGGTTGCAAACTATTTCTCTATTCTGTTCAACGTACAGGGGTTGCAAACTATTTCTCTATTCTGTTCAACGTACAGGGGTTGCAAACTATTTCTTTTCATATAGACTTCAGAGCACTCCAAAATAGGGGGATTAAAAGGGTCTAAATTTACACGTAACTACCTGACTCGTGACATAAGAAGACACGCCCACAATTCAAGGGAAGACATTTTTTTCTCCCAGCCCACAGAAAGATCATTTATCAATTTTTTCAAATTGCAAGTTTTTCTTCTTTTATAAGAATTTTATTAATCCTTATTACACTGTCAATATAGTAACTTATAGAAGTGCATACAGCGTAATGGCTAGCGCCGAAAGAAATTAACACAGTGAGTCATGTTCAAATTCTAGACGAACCATCTGCGTTTCACTGCGCGCTAATAACATTGGGAAAAATCATAAGCCCATATTCCTCAGCTCAGTGGTTGGTTGGTTGGTTGGTGGGTTTTATGGCATATCAACCTTTGTAGGTTATTTAACACCAAATCCATTTTTATGCAAATAATCAGTTCAATTTCAAACAATTCAGTTTAGCATGAGTACACAGTTTAATTGTAAAAAAAAAAGTTTCTATTTCAAGCGATTCAGTTTAGTCAAACAGTTCTAATTCGGCTAATTCAGTTTAGGTTGATTGGTTGGTTGACAATTCAGTTTTGCATGAGTACGCAGTTTGTCAAAACCATTTCTATTTCAAACTATTATGTTTAGTCAAACAGTTCTAATTCGGCTAATTCTGTTTAGTATAAGCACACATTTTCTTTACGCACAGTTAAATATAAAAACAGTTCTATATATAACAATTCAGTTTAATGTAAGTATAGTTTCAATGTCAAAAACAGTTCCATTTCAAACAATTTGGTTTAGCATAAGCACGCAATTTAAATTTAAATACAATTTAATTGTCAAAAACTCTCTATTTCAAGCAATTCAGTTTCGTCAAACATTTCTAATTTAAACAATTCAGTTTAGCATAATTGTACAGTTAGTTCTATTTAATCCATAGATAAGACCCTATCAGGTGGTACCATTCCAGGCCAGAGAGGACCTGGGAGCAATGGCAATGAAAGGGTGCTCTGCCTTCCCCAAAGCTCCAGCATCACTGGAGCCTTACCATCAGACGTTTAGTGTCACTTCTTACACTCATCGTAGGGAGCTTACCCATCTGCAGAGGTGTATTCTACAGCCCCTGCCGACTGGGTGATCAGTTCAGTGGAGAAGACTTGGCTATTTAACCTTGGTACGGCAACTGCTAAACGCTGACAATGTTTAAAAAATGACCTCGTGTCTCAATCTGCTGTGATAATGTAAGTTTCTCAATTGGGAAGACTGAAAATTTTTTCATTATATTTTTCTGTGGGTGAGGGCCAATTATTTGAAACTCAGTATAGTAAAACCTTAATCAGTGTTGTTTTCAAAAGTACGTAGACGTTTTGAAAAAAAATTACGGCATTATTCAAGATTATATATATACATATAATCACGATGAAGGTATATCGGAAACGGAAATTCGAGGATATGCCAATGAAGAACTATGAAAAAACAAGGTCTTTCGAGGATGATTTAAACGATTTGGAAGATACAATATTACATATTAATTGCCCTGATGATGGTTTAATGTGAAAACCGAATCGTTTATCATTGCCCAAAAATCCAACTATATATGAAATAATTTTTTGTATACCTTTTTCATATCTTTATATTTACTCTATGTGTGTGTGTGTGTGTGTGTGTGTGTGTGTGTGTGTTTTCCCTACTCTTAACTCATAAATTTCATAGTCCTTCTTTGTCCACACTACTCGTATGCTTTATCTGAATTCTGTTTTATTTTTATAAGCACATAAAACTTATAGTCATAATACTGACATGATGATGTAAATGAGCATCTAATTTACGTTCTATCTCGTTCTACTGGCCATTATTTGAGCAGACAGTATCCGAATATCCAGGCCGAGTCACTCGTGGTAATAAAAAATTACTAAGGAAAACTGGAGATCCAAAATTCTTATACGCATGCAAGGAAGCGAGGGGAAGCGGATTTCCCTCCTGTCCGGCATGACAGAAGGAAATGAGGGACCACTAGTGTCTTTTGGGGGTTGAAGGTCAGAAGTAAGAAGCTGAAGACGTCAGTAGAACACTGGTCCCGAAGATGTAAGGAGTCGAAAGTTTATGCGCCCTAAATTGGGGGCACGCTCCAAAGAGGGCGTTAGACCAAGTGGACAAGCATGTTCGAACCAGAAAAACATTCAAGATCTGTGTCTGCTCATCTTTTTCTTTCTGGGATATGCTGCTTATAATTGTCTAGTTTTCAGTACTGTACTTTTTGTACTGTCTTCCTTTCTCCCAGCAATCACTTGCTACTTAGAAGTAAATAAACTTTTGTGTAGTTTAACTGAGTTTGTTAACTTGTTACCACTGCAAGGACACAGCTGGCTTGAAAAACGTCTCTTTAGTATAGCAATGGTACATATATATATATATATATATATATAAGAAGAGAGACGAGAGAGATGAAGAGAGAGATTGAATGATTGCTCAACATTTCCTTACACCTCTCCATAAAAGGTCTCAGTCCGAACAAGAAGTAAATGATCTAGAGTAGTGCGCGAAACAAGCTGTTTCACATTTTAATCCTGCAATTCTACACAGTTAATGCATCTTTCCTTATATTCGTTTCTCTTGCATGTCAAGGTAGAATGCAGAGAAACAACCAGGTGACCTAGTGAATAGTAACTTTATTTTCCTGAAATGATATTACTTATCCGAGCATCGGTAATTAAATGCTCTTTACATCCATTGTCAGTAATGACTCTTATAATATTCCTATTAAAACTGGGAAATAACTTAATGAATAAATTATGTGGGTGGCAGTTACAATGAAAGCCCTATTTGCGTGCTGTATCCATGGTTACCGTTGACGTATGTTCAGATGCTTTTTTTCTACAGGAAATAGCTAAATTTCAAGACAGGTTGTCGGCGTTTGCCCTGCAGTTGCTTCAACAAAATCACGTTGTGTTTTCTGCCAATCAGTTTTTTTTCTATTGAAATTGGACAACAAGCAGCACTCATTTTTGTTCGAGCAAAATTATTTGTTGCTAGTGAATTTTCTTGCGTTATTTTTCTTGGTTTTCTTTTTGCTTTATTGTTGTTATTGTTCTGTTTGTGTGTGAGTGTGTGTTTTTAAATAAAGGCAAGACTGTTTTCTGTTATATCTTCAGTTTCTAGTTTTTAGCAAGGACTGCTCTGCAAACCTTTAGACTAACATCAGAAATTATCGTTTTGTGTATTCGTTCGGTACATTATATAAAAAATGACAGAATCATTATCATCATCATCATCATCAACCTCAATATATGTATATCGCCCTGTCGTTGGGACTTAGAATGGACAGTTTTTATACTCTGAAGAGAGGTAAGTCCACACGCCCAGAAAAAGTATCTCGTTATGATACTAAACTGTATCCAGTAATGAAACTGTAGTTCTAAAGCTCTAAGGAGTGTTGCGACTCACCTCTATATCCATTACTTCCAGGTGCACTCTGACACAGAGATATAATGCATGTTAGTCTAACAGCGATGGGTCAAATAGATATTTTAAAAATCATCTGTATTAGACCAAAATCTTTGCTATATATATATAACTATATGCAAACAAATAATTACTCGAAATATTTACGTTAAAACCGATAATTGTGTATAAATTATTAGTATTAGGTACTAATAATTCAAGTATATGTAATTGTGTGAAAATTATTTGCGTTAGATAAGAATAACAGATAGCATATACATTTGAGGAAACTAATGATAATTAAGCAGAATTATTTGCGTAAAACCCTTTAATTTAGTATAAATTATAAATATTTGATAGGAATACTCGAAACCATAAAACTTTGTGGAATTTGTGTGCATTCAATATGAATAAGTGTTATCATATTTCTGTGTGTAGACAACTGAGTATCGACATCAGAAGTGCATTTTTATGGGACATTTAAAACATAATCAGAATTACAATCAAATATTAAGAAGTTGATAAAATATTGGCTTTAAATAACTCATAAGAAGTTGATATACCATTAAATAAGTAAAATCATCAATTGATCAATTAATCAATCAATCTCTCTCTCTCTCATTTTCTCTCTCTCTCTCTCTATATATATATATATATATATATATATGAAAGTAAATATGCATAAAATCTGACAGTATGAAGGTAGTAGAAAAAAACATGATCCAAGTTTCGATACCCCAGTCCTGATGATGGTTACTGAAACCGAAATGTTAACTTTATATCATAATATATTCACTTATTTGGATTATGTTTTTTCTGCTACCTTCATATATATATATATATATATTTATATATATATATTTGTGGTATAATTTATTTATATGTGTTTTTGTCATCTAATCGCTCCGACCACTAAAATTAATTCGTATCACTATGCTTTACTAAGAAGACAAATAGTTGTACTGAAAGGTTTACATAGGAATAACAACTTTATCATATTACGTTCTGATTAAGGTAGAAGTTTTTTTCATTATGGACTCTTCAAATTACAATAACAAAATAATAATATTAATAGATGGTAAAGTCATACACATGTGTGTGTTTATATATATATATATATATATATATATTAGACAAGTCGTCTGGGACTGTAGAATATTTCGACTTCATCTCTGCAGAGGGATGAGTCCCCCATCAATGAAAGTCCTTTATATGACCCTGAACCACTGATGGGGAGGCTTCCCTTCTAAAGTACTATGGGAATGTTGAGTACCCCTCTATCATTGCCATTGCTCCCAGGTCTTTTCAGACCTAGCGTGGTTATACCGTTTCAGATCTCATCTTTGGGTTCAACAGAAAAATGTATTTAATTTCTAAAATCAAAACTATTGAAGTGAATAATGTTGAACAGAATGACAAGTGTTACATAGCAATACTTGAAACCATTTGAATTTGATTATTAGTGTTTGATGGCAATATTTGACACTATTAACCTGTGTGCAAATAAACCAATCAGTACTTGATGGCAATACTCCAAATCATTTAACTGCGTCTAAATCAATGAGCTCTGGCAAGTTTAACAATTGTTACCTAAAAACTATTTGTTTACAAAACATATTTCTTTACCGTATGTAACAACAGTATTGGGCATTAAAAAATCCACGAGGGTTGATAGGCGGTAAATCATAACCAACATAAGTGATGAATCTGACTAAATAGAAAATTACTTCACACAACTTTGATATCCGAAACCTTTCATACCACAAGGCAAACTAAAAGCTCTCAAAATTCACAAACGTAAATGTTATTCAATTATTTCAAATAATGATTTATTGCATAGATATATTATTTTATCCAACAAAGCAACCATAAACAATGTAAAAAAACAAAGTCAAATACCTTTGAAATTAAAACAACCACTAACTCTTCAAATACCCACATCGAATCCAGTGCATGGGTGTTTGAAATTCTATATATTGACTGTAATAAAATATACGTAAGTGAAACTTAAACGAATTTATGAACACAAAAGAGATTTTAGAAGAACTGACATAAATAACCGTCTAGACAAACATAATTAAATATCTAATCACAACTTTATTTTTAAAATTTCCAAGATGTTAGTTTACATACATTATAAAAAGACCGAAATTCTTTTAATCTAGCATCATTTCAAAACACAATACGATCAAAGAGACACTTTTTTTTCAATGTGTTTTCTCATTTGACCAGATTGGTACTGAAAAATTACCAAATATCTTATCAAAAATAATCTAGCTTCACCCTAGATAGATAGATAGATAGATAGATAGATAGATAGATAGAAATAGAAAGAAATAGAAACAGAAATAGAAAGAAGATAAATAATGATAAAGACGTGTGATGTTTATAATTGACACGAATTAAATAATGTAAACATTAACACACATACAAACACACGTAAATATACACACATAGATAGATAGATAGATTGATAGATATTTATTTTTTGATAGATATATGTATACATATATCTTAATTCCTTTTATCAAGTAAAAATGCCCTGTTGTCCTATTGTCTAACGTGTCACAGGATATACAACCTGATCGGAACCTCATTTCATAGGAAAGACCAACAATTGTCCATGCAACAATTCTCTTCTCTCTACGGCTCTGATTTCATCCAAGCAAAAGCCCAGAACCGATACAATTTGACAGCCATGTCCAAGAATTTGACAGAAATAGGTTAAAGAAAACGTGGGATTTCGTTTTGTATTTCCAGACAGGAAAACCCAGTTCCCTGTTATTTCACAAATAATTCAGTGAATAGATGGATTCCTGTCTTTTCCATGGGACATGTGTGAGTAGAAAATCTATGGAAATATTTAGTATAGTTTATATAACCATAAGCTGCATTTGATATGACTTTTTCTTTACTTTTGTCTTACACTTTATTTGTGCTTTTGTGTGTCGTCTTTTATAAGCATATATGCCAGCAGCGGAAACAACAATATCATAGTTTATAAAAATATAAAATGTGTTATTGAAAGTATGAATCCTCTTCGCTTTTCTCTATGTACTTTTCCAGCAGATTGGATACTTAGGATCGTCTCCTTTGAGGACAATAATCCTCGTTAAGCCTGCATGACAAAGTATAGCTTTCATATGCCTTTCAGTGATTTTGGGTTTGTGGCTATACATTAACCAAAAACCTTTTGCTTTTTGCTTGAAGGAATTTGGGATTCTTATGATTTCCGCAATGAATTTTAATAATGAGATTGAACGATATTTCGAAACGGTCCTCTCTGGGTGAATTAGAATATGTCATTGATAGTCAACTTAAAACGCCCCTAGTGGGGTTCCATCAGCTACAGTTGGCTCTATCTTGACTATGTAATATTCCCTCAAAGCGATTTGTTCAAGGTAAGTTTTCTTAGGAAATTTATCCTGGCAGATTTCGACTTAAACAAATGATATGTATTGATATTAGACGTTAAGATAACAAGTTATCGGCAAAGATGGTAATTTTACCCGAAGAAACAGCTTTACTCAATACTAAGTACGGTTTTTAGTTTGTTCCATTTCTTAGGAAGTGGAGTGGTACGCTGAATTGTAAGAACTGGATAATAATAATCCCTATTACAGACAGTAAAGAAAACTTGTCTATCTTTTATCCATGGGAAATGTTAGAGACTCCAACTGACAATTTATGGTGAAAATTGAAAAACAAATTTCAAGAGAATTTTCATTCACCAAAACATATCTATTTACTGCCATTTGGGAAAGTAGGAATTACATTAACAAAGTTAAATCCAAGTCGAAAAGAATTTGGCTCCTCATAACCGATAAGAGACCAATAAGTATTATTTATTTATTTTTTTATTTATAAATCTATTTTAGTCAATGAATCCAATATTTTTTCCTAAATATTTGTCCCAGCTATGGGTTAAATAGTACCACAAATGTTCTCCTCGGAGAATTGCTTTGGCATTAAATAACCTACAAAGGTTGATATGCCATTGAACCAAACCATACCTAAAACCTAAACATTTGGTTATTCCATAAAATTTTCCTCTGCAAAAACTTTAAAAAATATATAATTTATTTAAATAATTTAATATCGTTTGTTTAAGGTATATTTCAAAAAGCCAAAATGTCCTGGTGTTAAATGAAATATTTTTGCGACTTTAGGTGTTTTACAACTTTTGAAACAAAATGATAAATCAAGCTCTACAATGATATTATAATGACAATTACATTTCTTGAAATGGAAAAGGTTAACATGTTTGGATCAACAATCATTTAGTCTCAAACTTGAACCAAATGTCAAGATGGGCCCAAGAGTACATGCTCCAGATTCCAGGCGTTTACTTGAACGCACTGTTAAATGCGGCGTGTAAAGTTGTTGATAACGCGTGCACATTCATCCTGGTTGATTGTTTGAATATTTTCAGTGATGATTGGTGAGGAACCCGTCGCCCTAAAATCTTCACAAGTCTCATAAACTTCATTGTTCTTGTCCAAATTAAAAATTTAGCTCTTCTTTGGAAATGTGTTAAAATTCAACTTCTATATCTTTGGCTTGAACAATCTTGAAAGGCTCAGTTTCAAAGTATTCCTTTACACAAAAGATTTTCTCTATCTCCAAAGGCATGAAGTCTCTATATTCAGTTAAATGAAGCCTCTATATTTAGTTAAGTGAAGTCTCTATATTTAGTTCAATGAAGTCTCTATATTTAGTTAAATGAAATCTCTATATTCATTAAATGAATTCTTTATATTTAGTTAAATATACCAACATGTTAACTATTTCTCAACCATAAGCAAAAAAAACCCAATGATTTTGGCTTTGGTTTGTGATAAGTTATAAAGAAGGCAATGAAATAATCAGTAATTCGTTTATACAAAATAATAAGTTATGGTTTGTTCCTCAACGGCATTATGCAGTCGAAGAGCTGGTAAATTCGGCTTTACTGAAATCACCATAAGCATTACTCACAGATCGAATAGCAACAACTTTCACCTTTCACATCTAATCTCACAAAAAGGGCTCTTTCTTCCATCCAGCACTTGATTCTTCAAGAGTTTTTCCTTTGATTTATGAATATTTGCTTAGTTTGGCACAGTGGCCTAAAACTGCTTACAGTACCTGCTATTAATGATCGGCCACACACATAAGCGCTGAGTAGGCTGGTCACCGCTTGATCATCCAAGGGCTTTACATTAGGTGCTAGTACTCAATCAATTTCAGCAGCTGCTTTTCAATGAAAACCCGGGGTAACGAATAGCAATTTCAATCTTGAAAATCTACCGTAGTTTGAGAACTTTGATACGGATATCATGAGTGGAAAAGGTCTATTTTAAGATAAATCCTATCGGCCGGGATTAGAATATGCTGAGTGTATTCACTGCGGAGAGGTAAGCCCCGAACCAAGGGGTGTTCGAGGTATGACACTAAACAGTATCTGGTAGTAAGACTGCAGTTATTGAGATCTGTGGAGTACTCCTTCACTTCCATAACTCTCAGATTCACATTAACCTGAAGTGGTAGTAGCTGTATGGGTCAAATAGATCTGATTGCAAATTATGAGTATCAAAAAGAAATATCTGACAGCATATATATATATATATATATATATATATATATATATATATATATATATATATATATATATTAACCAACCCCCACAGCACGAGGGGGATGCAACACCTAATCAATTTTTTCAAGTGGAGTTTAACAGGTTTGAATTTAGGGTTTCACTTTTCCTAGACCGGTTACACCTATGTTAAAGAACTGCACTATTATTTAACCATAACTGGAAGGAAAACAGATGAACGATTACATTTTTCAATCGTATTAACGCTATGAGAAATGCAGAATATGAAATCAGGTCACTATGCCCATTTCGACGATGATGACCGTTACACTAAAAGCGCCTCCACCTAATATCATATAAGCGTGTACTAAAATTCTGAAGAAATAAGTACACAAAAATGTGAATATTAACGTACGAATTTCCCTAACCTCTTGGCATATAATAACCCCAAATTGGTTGACATGCCGTTGAAGTCAATCAATCATTTTTTTGCTGCCATACCAAACTATCCAGCAAATTTTATTCTGATATTTACATGTAAAAGTATTTAATGATCCAAAATATTTACTTTCAAATGAATTAATAAACAGATTTTTTTTTAATATTTTTAAGATAAGAAAAAGGGATGTATTGTTATATAAAAATAATATACGTGGTTTGACGCTGTTACCCTTTACTTGGACCTTACAATGCTGAGAAAAAAGGAACAGGAATAATTATTTTGTAATGTGAAGTGCATTTAAAAGAGAATTTATGGAATCTGCTTATGAATAACGATAAAGAAATCGTTTAAATGGAATTGATAGGCAGACTGCTTATTATTCACTATAACAACATTGAAGGATTTTTCATCCAACTTAAAAAAACGAAATCTATTCGGTGAGGCCAATGCAAATATTTCCTCTTAGAATAAAAAATTACTAAATAAATAAAAATTGATCAACTGTCAGTAAAGTTTATAACAATATAATCTGCTATAAATCAAATGTAGAACCAGCAAAAGAGCCCATTATTTATTTATTTTATAGCAGTTGTATGAAAGGGATAAAATAGAATTTTCACCTTACAATTTTCTAGTAGTAAAAAATGAATAAGCGATGGGGAAAGAATGAGGTAATCCCGTTGTTTCAAACTTAAAATGGACTTCAAAGAATAGATTGGAGACAAATTTAAAAATGCGAATATTCACACTTAATTGTCAATATATATATTCATATGAGTTCCGATAAATAAGACTTTCACAAATAAGCAAAAAATACACACTTAAAAACTTACATTGATGTGATCACTTACTTTTTATATATTTCTCATATATATATATATATATATATATATATATATATATATATATATATATATATATATATATATAGCAAAGAACACTATGGGATGACGGATATTTAGTGAATTACTAGTATTTTGTGGGTTATTTACACCAATTATACCTCGTGGTATTTCTTTTGCTTTCTTTTTCACAGAAATCCAGGACTCTTCTTAGTATTCTAGCTGATCTTTATAGTGATTTGATCTGAATGATTATATTTCTTCTTCTAATCGCTAGTTCCCCAGTCACTTTTCAAGGCCGTTGGGGACCGTTCTATTATAATAATTATTATCAGCGTTGTTCCCAGGTTCCACTACTTTTTTGCACTCTAGTCAGATCCAAGTGTTCACAATCTTTTTCCTTTCTACTGGATGCGGAAGGATAATTAGAAATATTCTAGCATAATGATATTTGACTCTATTATAAAAAGAGATTGATTTTATTTTTAAAGAATAAACAACAAAATAAGAAGATAGACACAAAAGAGTAAATTTACTCAATATAACCGCCTTTTTTAAAATTATTCTATCAATATGCCCTCGAAACGATTAACAAGCCTTCAAAATAAATCATTAAGACATTTTATTCCATTCCTCCTCAACAGCAGTCATACATACACCAATATTTGGATGGGAAGTTGTATTTGTTTTGTTTTCTAAAACGTCATCAAGAGAATTAAAGTCTGGGCCGGAGGAGGCCATAAAGAAACTCCATTTCTTTTGGAAATTTTTTTCATTTAGTTTCAGCGTTAAGCAAACCATATATTCTTTATCGTTTCTGTTATTGCTCACTCATATTGGGCTGAATTTTAATTTTTAAAAACGTGCCTGAATAATAGAGCTAATCATGAAAATTTTGATTTATCACATTTTTTTAAATGAATTAATCAGATAAAATAATGTTTTAAAAATTACTCTATATTTCGTTTCCGCACCCGGTGTTATTTTTAATAGTCGGGTGGAACAGTGAAATCTACATACCAACACTAATTATTCAGTTTATCATTAATTTTTTCCTTGAAATAGTTGGTTATAATGGAATTATTTTCTGTTGCTATTAAAAGAGGTTCATTTTCTCCCTTGAAGTTGGCCCTTCTTTGCAGGGGAGATTCCACAAGGCATTGTGAGTGAGTTCGAATTCCAGTCGTTTACTTTCGGATCAATACCCTTGGATAAGGTTTCAACTTTCTTATCCTCCCAGCAATAGGTTAAATAGTATCACTGCTGTATTTCTACAAGGATGGTTTGGGAATTAAATAACACACGAAGATTGATACGCCATGGACAACCAAAACTTCTTTGCCGTGTCCAAGTTATTTCGTTTGCAATTCCCTTAGTTCATAGTCTTAATTACCCATACAGTTGGTTTTCTTCCCATTTTTTGTTTTCTATATTTTCATTTTTATTCTTTTTGTCGCTAAGTTGTTACAGTTGATATTACTATTCCTGGCCGCAAAATTAGTCTTTATCTGTTATTTTTTGTAAATTCCTCGAGTATCTGAATTCATGCATTTACGCAATGATCAATGCAGACAAAACTTCTTACTATTTTTTTGACATTTAGAGTTTCTGTCTTTTCCTGGTGCATCGTCACCATCCCCTTCTTCTTTGGTCTATCTATTTAAGTTTATCTTTATACATTTTAAGAATCTTCCAAAATGTTACAAGGTGGAGGGGTGTTCAGGTATTTATTCCTTTGATAATATTTGTTTACGTGAAGTTCTCTTGTTCTTCTGGGGTAGTATTTAACACTTTCTAAGTTTTTCCGAACCAGTTATAAATGATGTACTTCACTGAAGACCGATTTACTGTAAGACTTCTTCGCTTTCTTCAGTATCCTTGCTGAAGGAGCAATATTGGGATCTGAACAGTTTCCTCTATTTTTAACAATCCCCGTCTCTTCCCAAGATTATTGTGGATTTTCAAATGCTTGCAACTGTTTGCATTCTGTAGCTTTTCCAGGACTCAGGCAAGGCCCAGGTATTTATGCATTTTTTTCTTCTTGGTTTTTATCTATTTTACACTGTGATCTACTGGTACGGTGAGGTTATTAGTTAATAAATTCTTTTTTTTTTTCTTACCTAAAACTTGATCTGGTCTTCTGTTCTGGATCAGGGGATGTTTTCATCAAGAAATCTCAGAGAACTTCGTGAATCTTGTTCTACCAAACAGATTCTAGTTTGTGTATCGAACATTTATTAAGTCTAAAATAGCCACTTGATGACATACAGTCTTACAACACCACATATATATGGCTGTGTACTTAAATACAGATATATATGCATTTCCACACATTATTTGTGTATGCTAATGTATTCACACATACATACTATCACATACACACACACACACACACACACACACACACACACACATATATATATATATATATATATATACGTGGTGCCTTCAATAGGTTTCCAAACTTTTTTGTACGAGCATTTAAAATTGTCATAGACTCTTGAAAATTGCTATGCATCATATGAGATGACTGACCAATTTTTATGATTTTAAGTTCAAATGAACAGCTATAGCAGGAATTAGAATACACCCTACTAAAACCTGATTTTCCCAGCTGGTGAATTTCAAAAATGCAACTTGACACTTTAGAAGAATGATAAGCAATAAAATTGTGTTTTAAACTTGGAGAAAATGCCACAGAAACGTATGGAATGCTTCAGACTGCTTTTCGACCATCTTGCATGAATCAAACATGAGTTTTTGAGTAGCATAAGAAATTCAAGGAAGGCACAGGGTCTGTTAGTGATGATGAGAGGTGTAGGAGGGGTAAGGAAGTCAATACACCAGAGTTGATTGGCCAAAGGGTTAGGGTTAGGGTTACTATGTTGAGGTTTTAAGGGAGTTCAGGAAGAGATTCCTAGGGAAGAGGCCAGCACTCTTCAAATCGGGTCAGTCGCATTTCCCCCAGGACAATGCACCAGTCCACAACTCCTTCCATGTCATAGACTATTTGACCAGATGGGCATCAAGACGGTTCCTCACCATCCCTATAGTCCAGACGTTGCTCCCTGTGACTTTTGGTTATTCCCTAAGCTCAGAGGCTGTCGTTATGAGAGAATTGAGGAGATGAAAGAGTCTGTGACGAAGGTCATTGACACCCTCACAGAAGAGGACTTCCATTGGGTCTTTCAGAAGTTGTTGGAACGGTACAACAAGTGCATTGCAGCCGGAGGAGATTACTTCGAAGGGGACTACAGTTTCATGTGTGTACTATCAATAAAAGTGCCCATACGAAAAAAGTCTGGAAACTTATTTAATGATCCTCGTATATATATATATATATATATATATATATATATATATATATATGAAATCATGTACAAGCTGGTGCACAATGATGACTTAAGAGGAAGCCAACTTATGTATACATATATGACTTTCCGATGACTTAAGAGGAAAAACTAACACAAACATATGCTCACAAACGCATATATATATATATATACGAACTGGTCCCCACAATGATTATTTAAGAGAAAAACACATTCTGAGTGAATATCTTTACAAATTTCTCAACTATATTATTGAAGGAGGTTATTATAATGATAATAATAGATCAACAAATTCTCAAGGAGAGCAAGGTGAGACGGAAAACTTAACAATTGTGCGGATTGACAACAAAAAGGCATCTAATATTGTCCCACATAATAGACTGTCTCAAAATGTACGAGTTATCCCGCAGAGTCATAAAGTTTATCTAAAATACTATCAAAACTGGAGCGTCGAACTGACCGCAGGTGGAAAAAAAACTTAGCTGATGTGAAAATTCAATGACATATATTCCAGGGAGATGTGATATTACCTTTGTATTTGTGATAGCAATGATGCCACTCAACCACATAGTTAGGAAATGCACTGGTGGATACAAACTTCATAAATTGCAAGAAAAAAATCAACTTCCTAAAGAAGATTGACAACATCAAACTGTTTGCCAAAAATGAGAAAGAATTGGAAACCCTAATACAGGCAGTGTGGATATACAGTTAAGATATCGGGATGGAATTTGCCATAGAAAAATGTACTATGCTAATAATGAAAAACGACATTGGACGAAAGGAATAGAACTGACCAATCTTGACAAAATCAGAACGCTCGGAGAAATGGAAATCTTCAAATACTTTGGAATATCGGAAACGGACACCATTAAACAAGCGGAGATGAAAGAAAAAATAAAAAGAGAATACCTCAGGAGACCTACAAAAATACTCAAAACCAAACTACATTATAGAAATTTCATCAAAGGAATAAATATCTGAGCTCTCCCCGTCTTAAGATACGCAGGACTGTTCTTAAAGTGAGACGAGAGAAGAATTTCAACAAAGAGCTAAGCAGGGCAGCATCAAGTACCATTTTTTGAGTCTTTGGTATGACAAGACCTGGACTATTGGCGAACACTTATTAAGCCAACCAGACATTGGCATGATGGCTCAGGAGACCTGAGTTCAATCCCAGTTCGAGTCAAACCAAGACTCAAAAATAATACTTGACGTGTCCTTGCCTAACACTTAGCACTATAAGGTACGGATCAAGGGTAAAGTTGAACAATTCAGGGAAAGTAGAAACGCCCTTCCCTGCACCTTAGTCTCGTAGCTACCGAAAAGGAAGCCTTCGGGTCACCCTCGATTTCGGTCGCCAACTTTACAAACTTTAGAGAGAGAGAGAGAGAGAGAGAGAGAGAGAAAGAGAGAGTCTTATTTTTGTAGCCGTGTTTTTCTAAGAGATGAGAGATATTTCGAACCATATGATAAATGAGAAAAGTAGACGTTTCTTATATACTTGACTTTAATTTATCATTCGAGACTTTTTAGTTAATATGCAAGAAAGTTTTTTATTGCTGACGATGGGAACTGATAATTTCAGTCTCAGTTCCCGTTGTCACAATTGAAAACCTTTTTACATATTAACTAAAAGACGTCTACGGAAAAAGAAAGAGAAAAAAATTCCAACCGATTATGAATATTATATGACTTAGAGTAAATATTTGCTGAGAGTGACAACAACCTCCCTCCAGCAATTTGATTTCACAGAGATCAAATGATTTCTCACACATGCGAACAGTTCAATTAATTACAATTTTTTCCTTTTAGACTGACAATGCAGAAAGTAACGATTTAATTCGTATGGCTTACTGAAATAATTACAAGAGATGAAATGAACGAGCAAACTATTAGTCATGAGTTCGATTCCATCGAGTGATATGTGTAAATTAGGGCGCATTATTTACTTTAATAATATTTTATGAATCTTTATTTTATTTGTATTTTATTCTATTTGTTTTATTTATTATATTCACTTTATCTATTTTTTTAAAAATTTCTTTTATTTATACTCCATGAATCTTTATTTTATTATTTAATAACATTTTGATAATAAATGAGGGTTCATTTAAAAGTGATTGTTTCTTTCTGGGTACTACATATTAACTCTCAAGGAGAATAAGAAAAGCTGGAAATTGGAAGATGAGCTGAGACCATCATATCAACAGTATTGTTTTGGTCGGAATACTGAGACAAAGTTCTGAAGACCTAAGGATATTCGTTATCACTCAGACTCCAGTGAAAAACAATCAGTTAATGCTGGTGTGAAAAATAAGAGTGAAATAATTATAAGTTGTTGACCTGAGTCGAGGGTGACCCGAAGGCTCTCTTTTCAATAGCTACTACACTAAGGTGTAGGGTTGGGTGCTACTTCTTTCTCTGGACTGCTCCACTTTACACTTGATCCTAAACTTGTAATGCTAAGTGTTAAGAAAGGCGGCATCAAGTACTATTTTTTGAGTCTTTGGTATGACTCGATCTGGGATTGAACTTCGGTCTCCTGGACCATTGGCGAGCATTCTCCTCAGGCCAAATTGGAAACCAGAGGAAATATCAGAACCAGCCAGGCTACCTAATTCTTGAGATTGGCAGGAAACAGCAAAGAGTCACCAAAGGGACTGGAGGGCTTGAGAATAAGAGATCGAGTGGATGCCATCCAAACTTCAGCATTGATTAGATCGGCAAGAATACTAAGGAAAGTCTTAGAGACTTGAGGAGACTTGCTGTCACAAATTCTTCAGTGAAAAACTCGCTCGGAGTATAAAAATAAAACGATTACCCACATAATAAGCATAACAAAATGATCCCCTCAACCTTCCAAATTCTAAAATATTTGAGTTTTCTTCAAAATTTCTTCTTTGCGGATTTATTTTCTGGTTGTTTACACGTATTCACCAAAAATAAGTAGAGTCTAATTCTTAATTTTCGCTAAAATAGGATGGGTTAAAGGTAAAAATTTACTGAAATTTGATCATACTAAAAAATGGTACATGTATAAACTAGAATCCGTCCAAAAAAATGCGGTTCATAAAATTATCTGGGTTTTTGTGAAACAAAAATGTCACCTAATCCCAGCTTGACGACTAGAAGTTGTGATGATCCAGGAAAAAAATCAACTAACCGTATAGGGGAATTTACTGTAACAGTGGACCACCCAGTAAAAATTTGGAAAAAAACCTACCAATGATGCGGATTGACAACATAAAGGCATGTTATATTGCCCCACAAAGCTAGAAAATAGACTATCTCAAAATTGACAAGATATCCGACAGAGTCATAAAGTTTATCTAAAATACTATCAAAACTGTAGTGTCGAACTGACAGCAGGTGGAAAAAAAACTTAGCTGATGTGAAAATTCAAAGACATATATTCCAGGGAGATGTGATATTACCTTTGTATTTGTGATAGCAATGATGCCACTCAATCACATAGTTAGGAAATGTACTGGCGGATACAAACTTCATAAATTACAAGAAAAAAAATCAACTTCCTAAAGAAGATTGACAACATCAAACTGTTTGCCAAAAATGAGAAAGAATTGGAAACCCTAATACAGGCAGTGTGGATATACAGTTAAGATATCGGGATGGAATTTGCCATAGAAAAATGTACCATGCTAATACTGAAAAACGACATTGGACGAAAGGAATAGAACTGACCAATCTAGACAAAATCAGAACGCTCGGAGAAATGGAAATCTTCAAATACTTTGGAATATCGGAAGCGGACACCATAACACAAGCGGAGATGAAAGAAAAAATAAAAAGAGAATACCTGAGGAGAACGAGAAAAATACTCGAAACCAAACTACATTTCAGAAATTTCATCAAAGGGATAAATATCTGGGCTCTCTCCGTCGTAAGATACTCGGGACCGTTCTTAAAGTGAGACGAGAGAAGAATTAACAAAAAAAGAGCTAAGCAAGGCGGCATCAAGTACCATTTTTGAGTCTTTGGTATGACTCGACCTGGACTATTGGTAAACACTCGACTTATTAGGCCAACCAGACATTGGCATAATGGTTAGTGTGTTCGCCAACGGCTCGGGAGACCTGAGTTCAATCCTAGTTCGAGTCATACCAACTTCAGCAAATGGACCAGAGAACAAGAAAACTCATGACAACGCATAAAGTTTTACTTTCCAAAGATGGCGTACACAGACTGTACATGCCAAGAAAAGCAGAAGAGGACTTGCCAGCTTTCAAAATGGCGTCGATGCATCAATACATCAACATGAAGACTACATAAAAAAGTGCGAAGGAAGACTGATTAGTTTTGTGGATTTGTTTTATTTTGATGCCTTTAAATATTGATTTAGATAAATTTTGCTGGCAGTGATCATAATAATGTGACACGAAGAAATAGCGGCTACTTATTCCGGGTGGATGAAAATCCCTTTTTGAAACAAATTATATTCCTCCAAAAACATCAAGGAAATCTCTGCGGTGTAGTGGATAACGTGTTGGTCTGTGACGCCGCAAAAATTTTAATAAAAACACACAGACTCAAATAGATTTCTGGCTTAAATAATAAAAAATAATCTTTTTAAAACTCAAAGCGTTTTTCATAATACATAACTTTGTTTCAACATTATTATGTATATTATACAAATGAAAATCTAATAACGGGACATCGAGCCAAAAACGTTTCGAGCCCCATTTAAAATCTGTGTGTGTTTCTGTGTGAACGCTTATGTGCGAGAGAGAGAGAGAGAGAGAGAAAGTGTGAGAATGAAAGAGAGTGAGAGAGAAAAAAGTCTGTGACTGTCTGTGTGTGTAGGTCTAATCTATACCAAAGCCCGACATGTAGTTAAATGGCACTTAACCTGGTTAAAAGAACAAAAAGTACATAAGATAAAGAGGAGATATCGTTTTAGCTTGTGTAGATTGCTCAGTTGTCAAGTATCAGCCGTGCAAACTTGTACAAACACAAAAAATTCTTAAACTCTATTAACAAAAATATATGTGGATGCTAAAATTCTTATTTTCTCTATTACACATCCAAATATGTGGCCTTGTAATATTAATGACCTAAAGTCACCACTGATATATATATATACATATATATATCATATAAATAATTGTCCAGAGAAGATGAGTTTAGAATTATTATGAAGTTGATTATATGTGACAAATTTCATAAAATTCTACAAGAGTACTCGATGTATGCCTATTAATATATAAGTGTATAAAAATATACAAGTTATTTATCATACAAAACAAATTGATCTGTTAAATAAATTGGAAAAAAAAACGGACTGTCATTGTGCCATTATAAATTCATCTCGACAAGTCGCAGACTCTGCTTGCCTCATCAGATGGCTTTTTATAAAAGGTAAAGAGAACAGCAAAACATTCTTCATTTGTAAAAAAACATAAAATGACCGAAATATACCCATCTATTATCCGTAGAACATCAGTTGGAACTGGGTAAAAGCTTATATTTCCACGTTTAGTATTTTAATCTTGGTGTCATATGCCAATTCATCGCTTTTTATTTCTTTTTATTACTACCGTATTCCCTCGAATTTCTTACTATTCAACTTTTTTGAATTAAGAAAGATTCAATTAATTTGTTCTTTTCTTTGTTTATACCTCTTTTGGGGGATATCATGAATTCCTATGTTTCTCATCTAATACTAAGAGGGGGTTATTTATCACTTTATTGCTAGTTGACTTTTTCCTCTCTTTAGTTTGTGTATCACTATTTTACTATTTCACTATTTACTGCCGCCTAATGCCGATTTCTTTTCTCTATTGCAACTTTTAATAATTCACAGCTTAAAAATCTTTTTCATTATTTTTATTAAAGTGCTGCCATGTTTATAAGCTTATTTAATTTCTGTTTATATTATAGTCATTATTATTCTATGTTATCATTAATATTGTTATTGCTATTCTGTAATATTGTTACTTTATTCCAGCTAATATCAACATAAAAGGTTGATCTTCTGACTTACATTCACCCATTTCGACATCATGGACTTCATTTTACTATTATTCCCATGTCTATTCAATAACCAATATCATATTAGTTTAAATCTATTTTTGTATTGCTATTTAAATATTATTTCGTTTCTTTGATTTAGTAACTACCTAGTGGCTTTGTATTTGATTATACTTATTTTTTCCTCCTGTATTAGTTACATCAACTACTGAAATTATTCACCGTCGAAGATTTTTAAATGAATTTCTGCTTTATTTGTAAAGTGAGTCCACGCTCTCTCCTTAATTCCACAACCACTCCGATAAAGCTGTTTGATTTCTGAGCAGCATTTTCGTGGAAGATTGTCTATGATTATGTATTCTCTGTTTCCAATTGCTGCAGATATACGAATGTAAACTTTTTCATCTTTACTATTTTCTTTTGGGAAAATGTTAGCTTAGTATACCACATCTTCGGAATTGTACCTTCCACTAACGGGGCACTCATCGTTATTTTTACAATTGCAGTGTAATATATGTTATCTTCAATATATTCATGTATTTCTGCAGAGAGAGAGAGAGAGAGAGAGAGAGAGAGAGAGAGAGAGAAGAAAGAGAGATGTTGACAATTTAGTCCTTTTGAAACCGGAAATCTGTTTATTAACAAGAAGTAAAATGGATGAATACCGACCAGAAGTAAAGAGACAAAAATATTTACCTATTATATATTGGAAGATTTTCTAAGCCGATATATATGTCGCAGACAAGCTTATATGCTATTAAATATATATAAAACTAATATATATATATATATATATATATATAACAACTATATATATATATGTATATAGTTGTCTTTTATTTGTACGTATTGTTAGATTATAAGTCATTTAACAACATACTCAAGGTAAAATGTATTCGCCGATGTTAACGGTTAAAAATAAACGTATTTCTATTCAAATCCCATCTAATAAACCAGCTGATAGCTGGTGAAATGAATTCATAATGGTGGATATCTATTAATTTTCTTTTCTTTAATTATATATATATATATATATATATATATCTTATATGCTTACCTAATTTGTTATAACCCATAGAAATAGGAAATTGGTTATTAGAAAAATTAAGACTTAAAAATGAATAGTGATGCATGATCAGTATCTGTCCAATATTATTTAATTTATTATGCTTTTCTTTCCAAGCATGTTTTAAATTGATAGCTTTTGTCATTAACTCGTCTTTAATTGTGTTTTATCAACCTTTATCTTCGTGAAATAGTAAAGTTAGTTTGACTACAAAAGTTATCTCCAACCGACTAAACTATGACTCTAATAGATTTTGGCTGCAATTATAAAAAATAATCTTTTGCTAATTCGATATGTTTTTAACGATTATGATTTGGTTTCAAACGAATTTTCGACAGTAATTTTTTTCTGTTAATCATAATATTAAATAATATCATCAGTGGGAAATTTAATAATACATCACCCAGCTCAAAAGATTCGAGACTTATCTAAGTTCTGTGTGTGTTCGTGTGTGGGTACTTTTGTATGTTTGTATGTATGTATGTGTGTGTGTGTGTGTGTGTAAGAGAGAGAGAGAGAGAGATAGAGGGAGAGAGAGAGAGAGAGAAAATGTCTGTAATGACCAATTTGTGGTTGTGAAGTAAGTATTGTTCACATTTTTGCTGGTATTTATATTTTCCTATTCTAGTCATTTGAAAGTTTTTAAACCAGCGTTTGCTGATGGTTTTTCTTTGGACTAAGTGACAGCAATTCTCATCAAGTCTCCAGGACACTCTTAAGGATTCAAGCCGATTTTGATAATGCTGTAGTTTGAATGGTCTCCACTCCTCCTATTTCCAAATTCTTCAGTCCCTTTATCAATCCTTTGGTGTCTGTACTGAACGCACTAATTACAATTTATTATTATTATTATTAATAATTTACAACTTGCGAATTTTCGCACTGTCATTGGCGGCTGGTCTCTAAAAGGATATTTGAGTCACAAGTCTCCAATTGTCTCCAGGATTCGTCTAAAGGTTTTGGCAGTTATTACCAATGTTGTAATCTGGATGGTCTTGATTCTTCCTCTAATTGCCAGTCTTTCTAGTTACCTTTCTAAGACTTTGGAGACCATTCTAAGCGAATCAAATATTCTGCGTATATATATATATATATATATATATAGAGAGAGAGAGAGAGAGAGATTGCGAGAGAGAGAGACATAGAGAAACAGATATCCAGAGATAGATAGATAGATAGATAGATCATGTGAATATGGAGGTTAATTCTTTAGCATAAAAGCTAAGCTGTTGAGAAAATCTCCCAAATGAAAGTTTACGGTGTTAGTAAAACTTACATGCAGTATAATCGTCACACACACATACACATATACACTCAGTGTATATACATACATATATATATATATATATATATATATATATATGTGTGTGTGTGTGTGTGTGTGTGTGTGTGTGTGTGTGGTCGGGCAGCAGTCTTTCATTTAATGATGTTTAATTTAATCATAAAAATACATTTTGTAAATATAATCTTTTTTTAGATTTTTTTCAAGTTTCCTGATAGGTGTCTTGGTTTTAGATTGCAATTGATAGATGAATTTACCAAAAGTGTCCAGAGCTCTTTCGGACCTCTTATAGGCCATCATCAAGGCTTGTTTGTATGTGTAAAGAATGTTTTTAAAAGAGATTTCTTAGGGTTTTTTTTATAAAATTACCAGCTCGAACCTACATACAGCAGCTCTGTGAGGACACGGGATGTAGCCCTGAGGACCTTCCAGAAGCGATGAACGATAGGGAGGAGTGGCGAGAGAGGGTTAGAGATATCCGTGCTGGTGGCACGACAAGATGATGATGATGATAATGATGATGACGTAGTAAGCACAAAGTTGGATAAAACTGAGATGGCGATAACATCGAAAGAATTTAAAACAGAACGCTATCAACAGAAATCGAGTATTATCAAGAAAAATAGAATATAAAAAAAAGACTTAAGCCATTTCAAAACATTGTCGCTATTTTCAAAGTTAATTCTACTAATTTTAGGGGGGGTTGCTTTTAAATGCTGGGCTTCTAGGATTTGTAGTAGTAGCTTATCAATTTTGTGTGCTATTATAGTGGTGTTTTCAACTATATATATATATATATATATATATATATATATATATATATATATATATTGATAGTTACACCGGAATATTTATAATGAAACACAAAAATCGAATCAATACGACGCTTTTCCTTCTATAATTAATATATCATAACAGTTGGGTATCTATATATCTTATTCCCTTGGGGACAATCGAGCTGTTTTTAACTCTAGATGCGTATGTGCCGAGTTTCTCTTACGCTAAAATTATTTTGAATTCGCCAAATTATATATTGCTGTAAAGCAGAGACAGCTTGGTGTCTACAGTGTCTTGTCTATTGCCAGAAGCCCAATTTCGTATTGATGTCTTTGGACTATTCGCATTAACGAAGCCTCGTGTAAAAAAGTCTTCTGACGACTAATATCTCGTTTGTATATCCATCGGGTGCAATACCATCAAGTTTGTTTCATTTTTATTCAAAAAGCATGAATATATAAATATATACCTTGTACAATGCAACCATCATTTAAATATGCCTGGACATATGGAAAGCTCAGTTTTCAGTATTTCCTAGAAATCACTTTTCAACAATCGCTGGTAATCGGTATTTTTCAGTAATCTTTTCATTAAGGCGATTATAAGATCAAGTTTTATTCCAAGCGTTTGGATATTATTGACGCTTAGAAGAGGTAGAATCTTTCAGAGCCATGTGTGATTATAGTAAATTTTTTAGCTCTATACAGCATGCTGTATTCAACTCTAGCCGAATTTCACACTCATATCTTTTAACTGATTTGCATATTCCAAGCTCAGCTAACTACTATTTGATTTGGTTCGGTTTCTTTGTTTAATGGCATATCAATCTTCCTGGGTTATCTAATGCCCAAACCACCCTTGGATAAGAACAGTAGTGATGATATTTTGTGATATAGAGCGGGGAGCCTTGTTCGAATAAATTCATTATCCAGAAAAGTGAAAATGATCAGAAATGAGTTTTAGAAGAACGACTCGGTAGATTAGAAACCGTGAAGATTGATTAAAATCGATTTTAGAAGAAGGATCCAGTATATCACCAACGATAAGAATAGCATGAGTAAAAATAAAATGCGTTATTTTTTTTTTTGAAGGGAAACGAAACCGTGGAAAGATATATTGTAATTATTCGGCTGGAAGCAGGAAAAAAAGAAGCGAATTTATTTTTACTAAAAAATTGTCAGGTCTAGACTTGTTTACGGAAACATTATTTTGATTGTGCCCCAGCTGGCGAAACCGACACGCGGATTCACTTGGGGGTCAAGGCCTGGCAATGATGACATGCAGGTGCGGGAATACAATTGTGCTTGAAAACGATAATCTTTTTTAATATAATGTTTTTTTCTAAGATCGAAGCTCTGGAAAGTTTTATTTTACCGTTACGATGTAAACGACTGTTGACGCCATTATCGGGCGTCTAGATTAACTGCTAACAGCGAGGAAAGAAGAAGAAAATGTACACCCTTTTTAGGGGTAAAGGTGGGAGGAAACCGATGACTGAAAGTAGAAGGGAGAAGGAAGAAGAGTAAAATTTATTAGTAAAATCCAAATTAGGAAATACGTTCCCCTTTGGTTGAGTGGAGATCAAGCATTAAAGTGGAGGAAAACGAGAGCGTGGAATTAATTTTTGGAATTTAAATTAGGAGAAAGTTGATATTATTAATAGACTCGCAAACCATCACCCAGCGATAAAAAGAATATGAGGATTAGGAAAAAAATAAAAGGAAAAATAAAATAAAAAATTTAAAAAATGTAGCAGTTCTCAGAAGCCACTGACAATAGTCAGAGGTTTCTGGGAACTGCTAAATGTTATAAATTTTAGCGAAATCCACGCATGCCTGAGAGACAGACTTACTGGTACCGAAGAGGAATCAATTCTCTCTTCAGGTTTCACCGCTAGCACTGAAAAGACCCATTTTTATCGGCTGCTGGCAGCGAACTCATATGCTGATTGGGTCCTGTAGCCTGATACTTAGGTATGTCTACTGTCAGTAAGCCGACACTGCTAAAAATATCTTACGAGAAGTCTTTACTGAACGAATCTACTAGAATAAGGACAGACTTTCAAACCCACAACTCCCCGTAATGAACCTCCAGTTAGCAGCCATCTCTGCTAACATCCATCACTAAAAATACCAACCGAACATAACCATAAACGTCAAACTTTTACCACCAAAAATAAATATGTTTCTGTGATGAGGAACCAGTACGATATGAAACGTTTTCAGACAAGGCGTGTGGGAGACGTGGCATATTCTCCTAGTTTAGGAAAAATTTCACATCTCAGAATAGTCATTAAAACCTTTTAAGAAGATGGAATCTAAAAGGCATCTTCAACCCTTTCTTTCCTTTCTTTCTTCCTTCCCTAAATTTTCTGACAGCCTTCCACAGACAAAGAAGCTGACAAGTAAAATGTAGTAAGAAGAAGAACAAAGGAGTCAGATACTTAAACCCAAAATCAACAACTACGACGACAAACCACTAAACGAATAAATAGCCACTAAGCATTCTCTATAACCCATAAGAAAATACATATAAACTGAGATTTAATTCATTGCCAGAGATTAACCGTGGAACGGCTTAGAGACCATGTTACTCTGAGTCCTGACTTTTTTCCAGACTCTATAACGCAGATAAAGGGAGAAGAACGAACAAAATACGCTACTTGAATCACCTTCTGCCAGTCTATCAAGGGACAGAGAGACTAAGAGAGAAGCCGGAAGCAAGAGAAAAACTAACATAACTGCTAAGTGAGATTAACTTTTATCAGACTATAGAAAGCAAGAAGTGTAACGTAATTGAACGGTTCATTGGAAATTGAATAAATAAATAAAGTAGACAGAAGTCACCGAATAACAAGGCTTAAGAATGACTAAGGAAAACTGGAGGTCCAAAGTATTGTGCGCATTCACTGAACGATCGAAAATGGTTGTTTCTGCTTCCGAAACGGCAGGCGAAAGTGAGAGGACAACTTGTATCCTTTTCAGAGAGTCGATGGTAGGACGCGATAAGGTGAAGACGTCAGTAGAAAACTAGCCACAAATATGTAAGTAGAAGAAAGTTTACGAGCTCCAAACTTTGGGGCACCCCAAAGGGGGTGTTATGCTATAAAATAGCTGAGGGATTTCGGTTCATGCCTTTGAGTTTAGTTAGGCTGAGAACCTTTCGGCTCGGCACATGGGTTGGTTGGGTGTAACATTGAAGCAGGTGTTAACGCGGGTGCGCGCAGGCGGATGGAGGTGTCACTCAGACGTCATAATAGTCCGAGACGATACTGGGTGACAGGGAGCGGGTGACGTCACGCACTGGAAGCGCGCGGGGGTTTGTGTGAGAATTTGAAGAAAATAAGAGTCGGGTACTAGACGCCCAACGAGATTGATCGATTTGGGGGGGGCGCTCGAGTTGGGTGCCAAATGAATAAGACAGCATAGAAGATTGTGTCTCTCCTCCTTACGTCAAAACCTTTAGCTCAAAGTTAATAAAAAGGTTTCGTACCTGAACAAGAAGTCTTTTCGTGTTTTCGAATTCCGAGATTCCTATGTTCTTTATATATTCTATTGTAATGAACCTTATATGTCCATTTCGCACATAGCAGGAATTGCAAATATGGTACATATGATTATTTTGCGCCAGAACTAGGCATATCCGTATCATGGGTATAGTACGACTGGGTTACCATGGTTCCACGAAGATGATCAGAGAAGCGGCTGAGAACAACTGGAAATCTATTTCGGAGCGGCTTGTTCAGGCGATCGAAGGAAAGAGAGAGAGAGAGAGAGAGAGAGAAAACACAAGGCCCCCAGAAAATAAGAAACAAGGAAAAGAGACCAAAAACAAGAAGAACACATTCGGCACCCCCCAGAAAGAAAAATGAGAAAAGTCCAAGAGAAGAACAAGAAAATAAGAAACAAGGAAAAGAGACCAAAAATAAGAGAGGAACAAATTCGGCACCCCACAGAATGAAGAAGGAGAAAAGTCCAACATCGAAAAGAGAAAAAACAAACAGCGCAAATCCAAAAGAAAAAAGAGAAAAAAAAGGCGTGAAAAGAAAAGAAAAAAAAAGAAGTAACACAATTCAACTCCAAGAAAAAAAAAGACATGAAGAAAAGAAAAAGAATAAGAAGGTGTTTGCTCATTTACGTCTGTCATAGTTTAATTTGCGAATAGAGTTTGAATGTTTGTGGAGGATAGATTTGGAACTAATTCTAAAATTTGAAAAAAAAATCGTTGGTAGCATAGAAAATTATGATTACTACAGTATGTGACTTTGTACCGTGGTGGGAGGAGAGAAAGAAAGAATAACAGAGAAATAAGCTCGCTGTGACAGAGAAGAAGAAAGAAAGGTGGTCGCTGTGTGGACAGAGGATTGTGTCGCGAACATGATGGACAGCCTTAATAATATTTTTATGAAAGAATTTTACGATAGACGGGGTCATTGTGGGTGAAGTTTGTAGTAAATAACGTTGTTTATGAATGGAGATTTGTAGTGACTTGTTGGTGGTCCGGGCTAATAATATTCGGAGATTAGAATTTTGATTCGAGATCTTGGAGCTTTCGCTCATCGATGGGATTGCCGGAAAAATTTCGCATATCTGTAGTTAGGACCTTTGGGACAGGTTTCGATGTTGGAGAATCGATATTTTGGACGCTGAAAAAATCAGGCCGGGTTTTTGTTTAAGTTGTCGAGTTCGACTAATCGGAGGCACTGTGGAATGCTTCGGACGTTTCGTTGTCCATATCGACCGGAAAATTGTCTCAGACATCTTGCCATAGTGGCAGAGCAACGAAGAGACGGATGCTTTTTGTGTCTGACAGGGCAGACGGTTATTTTGTGAGTTCCCCCCTGGAGTTGGACTGTGAGGTTTTGTTGAGGAATATGTTCGGAAAAACATGGGTTTGGAGATTAGTTATTTAAGATATGCGCAGAGTTTTGGTGGTCTCATTGGATGTGTTTGGAAAATTTGCGGACTCGATTTTGTGTCGAGGGAGAAATTTTATTGAGTGAGCTAATAAAAGGTTTGGGTGGTTTAGAAAAGAACACCCGGTATTTTAAGGGCGAAAGAAAGAAAGACGGTAAGAAAGAAGGGTACTCGTAAGCTGTTGAAAAGATGTGAGATAGATCGTTTGACGGTGGTCAAAAGTTGGAAAAAACGGGGAGACAAGTGTGATGGCAAATTCTTTAAAATCCCAAAACGGGACTTTATTTTTGCACGTGTGAAGACGAGGCAGGTTGGCACTTGATCCCTTGTAGAATAAGTCCTCGTTCAGAGTTTTTTCTCAGGCATATAAGAACTGGCATATTATGTGGGGGATTAATTTATGGCCAGACTGACCGCCGCTGGCAAGGGGTTCCAAATTTCACACTATAAACGCACCCACCAGGTCGCTAGTCTTCCTCCCCTAGAACAATGGAAGATATGGACCTATAGGTTTAGACGTAATAATATTAATTATAGTAGTCGGCAATTCCGGTTTCCCGTATAAGAATTTAAAGGAATTAATAGGACAATTTTAAGCGAGCATATCATAAGGCGAATAGAAGCTGGAAAAGAAACATGAAGTAACAAATTCGTAGCAGACGCCACAAATAACAACTTAGACCACGTGGGAACATTAAAATATATCAATCTTTTACTACACATAGATATACACCTTCAACGTGTCAAATATATCATCAATGAACAGTCCATGAACATAAATGTCTTTCTTCTTTTCTTTTCTTTCGTTTTCTTTCAAATTGAAAGAGAGAGAGAGGGTATATAAAATTGGGTATAAGGAGAAACAGTCCCAAGGGTACTTATCTTATTTAAATGGGTTCCTGTGGAGAATCTTTCCTCTTTTACGGGCTAATAGACTTTATGCTATTTTTAACTCTGGCTTGAAGAAAATGGCTTCTTCGTGTCCGAGATATTCTTTTGTCTTCTTCTACCCGGAGTACTGTCTTTGGCTCCGTCTGCCACGAACCCTGTCCAACAACTAACTTTCTTACTATCTATTTTCCGCTGACGGGAAGGAGTCCCCACTTCCGTTTTGGGGTCCCAGCCAATCATTTGGCTTCTCTCTTCTTCCCCCTGGCCAGGCGATCCGTTAGGGCTACTATATGTCACCCAAGTCAGGTTACTGAGTACAGATAGCTTGCCCTAATTTACTATCATGCCTTAACGGTCATTCTCTGATGGCTTGCCACTGTTAATTCAAACAGGAGGATAGTAGTAATCATATTTCAATCGTCTCAGTGGGACATCACGTGACACATGTATCTTGGTTTGATTACAAGCTATGCTTGGTTGTGGAAGGTTAAAATGTGTACATTAATTAATGACAGAGATTTCGTTAGAAGGAGATATAAAGTTAGAAGTAATGAGTACGGACGTAGAATGAAGGCAAAAGTAATAATGAGCAATTGACCTGAGATTTAAAAAAAATATGAAAATAAGAGAACAAATTAAAGACTGAAAAAATATACGTGCCAAACGAGTGACTGTTGAAAAAATAGATTTTTAAAAAAAGAGAAAAAAGATCCAGAAAATGTGGTCGGAAAAAGAAAAAAAAATGAAAAAAAAAACAAAAACGAAGGACAATACGAACACTTTTTATTCTTATTTCAGTGACTTTTGAGCTTGGGACTGACGCATGTTTTTTTGTTGTATTATTTTGTTGAAATTGTATTGTAGAAAATTTTGTTGCTCAGTTCGACATGAGGAGGAGCGGCACAATAGTTTTAGAAAATAATTTTTCATCATCGATGACAAATGATTTTATTGTGGTTGGATAGGTATGTTATAAAATAGCCGAGGGATTTCGGTTCATGCCTTTGAGTTTAGTTAGGCTGAGAACCTTTTGGCTCAGCACATGGGTTGGTTGGGTGTAACATTGAAGCAGGTGTTAACGCGGGTGCGCACGGGCGGATGGAGGTGTCATTCAGATGTCATAATAGTCCGAGACGATACTGGGTGACAAGGTGCGGGTGACGTCACACACCGGAAGCATGCAGAGGTTTGTGTGAGAATTTGAAGAGAGAAAGAGTCGAGAATTGGACGCTAGACGAAGAGGTTCGACTTTTGGAGCTCGCAGACGCGAAGCGAACTTGCGCCCTAATGGGGCCGCAAGAGTCGGGTACTAGACGCCAAACGAGAAGGATCAATTTTTGGAGCTTGCGCCGTATGGGGGTCGCACGAGATGGGGGCCAAATGAATAAGACAGCATAGAAGATTGTGTCTCTCCTCCTTACGTCGAAACCTTTAACTCAAAGTTAATAAAAAGGTTTCGTACCTGAACAAGAAGTCTTTACGTGTTTTTGAATTCCGAGATTCCTATGTTCTTTATATATTCTATTGTAATGAACATTATATGACCATTTCGCACATACCGTTAATTGTGAATATGTTACAGTTAGACCCAGTGTACAAGCAGAACCAGAAAAAAATTTAAGATCTGTGTCTGCCCTCTCTTTCTCTCTATGATATGTTGCTTTTTTTGTATAGTTAATAGTCGTTTCATGTTTCGATACTCCCTTTCTTTCTCCCTACGGCTTATTGCGACCTAGTTGTAAATAAACCGTCGGTGCATGTTTAACAGTTTCAGATTTGTCAACTTGTTACCACGGGAAAGTCAAAGCGGGAGTCTAAAGTCTTTTTAGTTCCGCTATGGTACAGAAGCAGAAAAAATCAAAACTTAATACGATGAATACCGAGAAATTGAGATGGTTAATTCGTGAGCCAGACTTCCGAGTCACATGACTATTACCCATTAGGAAGGGTGAATGTATGTATTTTAAAGACTTTTTTTTTACCAAACTGATTATTATTGTTTGTTATAAACCCTTGTTCTGTTCTTTTGGCGTTTGACTATCTTTTTACTTTCTGAATTGAGCGATCTCATCCGTCCACTCATCGACAGGCGATTCCAATTAGCAATTGATCTGCTGTCTGAATCAAAAATACAAGGTGGGAAGATAGGTAGATCGACTGTGCCTACGATGACCAAACCAGCCCAGCGGAACAGTCAGTGGATCGAAGGCGGAATCTCCTAGTGATTGAGGAAGGTGGGTGTAGGACAACAATTTCACCGATAGATGAGATGGAGGGATAAGAGATTTTATAACTTTACCAAAGCAAATGTAATAACGTGACTATATTTCGAACTCGCTTACTCCGATCTCGCTGTTGCGTGCGTCAGCCTCTACAACACCAGGACTTTCGTTGATTACAACGTTTCAACTGATAAGAAATTTATCTATCGATTGATTTAACGGCATTTGCATTATTTCATGTCTAGAGGTTAGGGTATTGCGTTCATTGTATTGTCATATGTACATTTACTGGGAAGTTGTTTCTTGTATTTTTTGTTTGTTTTTGGCTAACGACCCTTTTACATACGAGCTATTTTTAAATGGATATATTTGAAATATAGATGGGAACCTAGTAGGTACTACCACTCCGGTTCAGAGTGGACATGGTAATTATAGCAATGAAATACTCCACATTATCCATATCTCCAGAACTGGATCTTCCCTATCAAATGCAGTTTACTCTTCTACCTAAGAGAACTTTTGGTTGGAATTATTGTCATTCTGCGGGCGATACAGTTAGCATAATCTACATCTCCCCAACATAGCGTTTCAACTGATGAGTACACCAGTCATTCTCAGTTGTATCAATATGCACATTTACCTGCTTTGAAAATCTGTATTATAATTTTTCGATTTTAAGCTGGATTTGAACACCGCACATGTTAAAAAAAAGGCTAGCTCCCACGTCGCTGTCCCATTTAAACTAGTTTGGAAGGACAGAGATTGAAATCAAACTTTACCGGATGCATCATACACTTGGAAAGACAGAAGGGCGTGGAATCCATTGACTGAAAAGTAATGGTCGAAATGACAAAGATACCGCCCCCAGTACAAACAATTCACGCTTTGCTTCTCTTTCGCTGTGCAATGGTCAGGGGAAAAAAAAAGATATGATTTATTCTAGACTTTGTCCGATATATTTTTATACTGATTCAGAAGCTTGATTCCTGCTTCCCGGTGCAACAAACAACGTCCCGTTATGCAAATCCGCAAAGATCTCTCCAGCATACAATGTCAGAAACAAGACTGAAGTATTGCATCAGAAAAATAAATCAAAGTAATCTATACGAACTCATTTTCAAGGAGAGAAAACAATGAATACAAAGTACATGATGTCTTTGACAAAAAACACTTATAGATTAACAGATAAAGTAAACAAAACAGTTTTGAACATAATGTTTGTCGTGATAAAATATACCCCAACAACAAAAAAAAACTTATATTATATACCCATATTCTTCTGTATAGAGTATCAGCAAGAAATATTGCCCAGTCTGCTGGGGCTGTAGAATACACCGACAGTACCTCTTCAGAGGGGTAAGACCCCCCTAATGAATGTCCTGTATATGACACTAAACAGTCTGATGGTAAGGTTCCAGTGATGCCATCACACCTAGGACCTCTCTGGCCTGGAATGGTGACACCTGATAGGGCACTATCTATGGGTTAAATAGAACTAACGGCATACTGATGCCAAACTAAATTGTTTTACTAAACTGAATAGTTTAAAATAGAAATGTTTTTGATTATCAAACCGTACTTATGTTTAAACTGCATGCTTATGCTAAACTGAATTATTTCAAATAGAACTGTTTTTGACATTGAAACTGTTGAAACTGTTCTTACACTAAACTGATTTGCTTAATATAGAACTGTTTTGATATTTAACTGTGTGTAAACAAAGTCTGTACTTATACTGAACTGAATTAGCTGAATTAGAACTGCTTGACTAAACTGAATAGCTGGAAATAGAAATGTTTTTGACAATTAAACTGTACTTACATTTAAACTGCGTACATATCCTAAACTAAATTGTTCGAAATATTTCCATTTTCATGAAAATGGATTTGGCGTTAAATAACCAACAAAGGTTGATCTGCCATAAAACCCAAACAACCAAACAACCAACTAACTAACCAACCAACCAACCAAGAAATAACAACAGTTCTAAAAATTTATTCATGAGAAAATTATTTCTCTTCTTAACCAAAGATATCAGGAGTTCATTATTTCTTAAACGGATATCATTAAGCGTTATATATGACTAACCTCTAAGCATAACCTGATACTGTATAATCTCTGATCTTGGTCGTAATTACCGCTGCTATCTTTGTCACAGCAGAAGAGAAACTCAGCAAAGTATATGGCTTCAAATAGCGAATAAATTGCATTAAGCCTCATTCAATATCATAATGTGTAATTTATTTCCAAACTCTACCAGGTGTGTCCTCGTGGTATAATGGTTAAAGCGCTGAACTGCGGAATTGTAGTAAGCGAGTTCGCACTCCAGTTGCGATATGGCGTTCACTTTCGGACAAATACCCTTGGTAAAGTTATG
Source organism: Sepioteuthis lessoniana (assembly GCA_963585895.1). Taxonomy (NCBI): domain Eukaryota; kingdom Metazoa; phylum Mollusca; class Cephalopoda; order Myopsida; family Loliginidae; genus Sepioteuthis; species Sepioteuthis lessoniana. The sequence goes on from OY757905.1 coordinate 9,269,626, forward strand.
ACCCCGCCTCTTATCCTCCAAGCTATGGGTTAAATAGCATCACTGCTGTTCTTCTAGAAGGATGGATTTGGCATTAAATAACCCATGAAAGTTGATATGCCATTAAACAAAGAAACCAAACGAAATTTACTACATCAAAACTATAAATAAAAACATGAATTCGTAGCAGACTAAAAATAAGTATACATTTCATACACGTACATACACACGCACACATGCGTACACACACACACACACACACATATATATATATATATATATATATAGGGTGTTTCAATATACATTGGACCCATGTATAACTTTACTAATAATGATGTTGTGTTCGTGTTTGTTTCAGATTTGGAAATAGTATACGTATTTGTCGCTGCCTCCCACCATATAGGACTTGACACAAGGTCAATAACCCGAAGGTCAGCCTAAAGTGGGGATTAGGAGGGAAGATCGGGCACGAGCAGAGGCTCGAGCACTGCTGGTCTATGCTGTTCAGTACCCACTTACTGCAATATATATATATATATATATAATCTTATTTTTTGTTATGTTACTTTTTGTTTGTTGTATAATTGCAATTATATTTTGTGTACCAGAGTTTGATTATGTAAGGTTTATTATTAAATGATACAAAATAATGTCTCTAATATATAATTTTCCACAAAAATAATGAAATACTGGCACGTTTGGTTTAGAAGAATATGAAACAAAAATTCTTAGAGTGCATATATTTTTGAGCGATTCTGTTGGTTCTTGCAGAGGGGTAAGACCTCTCCCACCCCGGAATGAAGGTAGTATTCTGGTTTTTAAACTTAAGTATATCTGATGGTGAGCCTGCAATTTCTGGGAAGTGACGAAGTGTTGCCATTACTCCTAGGTCCACTTTGACCTATAGTTGTATCACCTATTAAGGTTTCGTTTATGGAACACATAGATCTGTCCAAAAAGTGTTCGTATTGGAAAGGACAGTGTACAAAAATACCCTCAAATGATCTTAACTCTTAAGAAACAACAAAGAATGAAAATATAAACGTACAAGGAACGCAATTCCCTAATATTAGGTTTGAAATAACCTTAGGCTTGTTGGTATGCCGATAAAATCAATCAGTAAGTCAATCAATCATTGGTTTATAATCATAAAGTCATTTTATCACCACAGTTCCTTTTTGAAGTCAGTGGTTGTTCCTAGTATTTTTCATTATATTTGAATTTCAAACTTGAAACTTATAAAATTATTACTGGTATAGGTTCACGCTAATTTTCTTTTTTGTCAAAAAATTTAAGTCTTCAAAGTCGACTTATATACGAATGAGTACGGTATTCATAATACAGAAATTTTGGAAAAAGATTATGGTAAATAAAATACTCCATGACGAGAATAAGAGTTTCAATTTAATGTATCAATCAATACAGTTTAATGCTATACTCTGAACACAAAAAAGGAGACGAAAGGAAAAAAATATATGCATATATACATGAGTAAGAGTTGCCATGAAATTCGACGCAATGGAAAAAACGAAAAATATAAAAATTACGTCGATCAACAATTTACGTCCGGGTTTTTACAGAATATATACCCTATTCCTCTCGACATTAACACTGATATAGAGCGGAATTCTTAAATGTATAAAAAACCAAAATTTAAATGTATGTCTGACTTCTAGCAGAAACAATGAATTAGGTCACGCTGTCGGCAAGGGCTAGATTACACCTGATTACATTCCCTCCTACGTGATGTCTTGGATGCAACAAAAAACGGTATCTGATTGTGAAGCTCCAGTGATGGAGCTACTGGGAGTGTGGAGAACATCTAACTTAAGTCTCAGGTCTGATCTGATCGGAAGTTTTAGTACCTGTTCCGGTTCCATCTATAGGTTAAATTGGTCTTTTAGGGTCCCATCTATGGGTTAAATAGATCTGTTCGGGTTCCCTCTAAGGGGTAAATAGATCTTTTAGTTTCCCATCTATGGGTTAAATCGATCTGTTCGGGTTCTATCAATGGGTCAAATAGATCATTTAGGGTCCCAACTATAGGTTAAATAGATCTTTTCGGGTCCCATCTATAGGTTAAATAGATCTGTTCGGGTCCTATCTATGGGTCAAATAGATCTGTTTGAAAATTATTAGTACTGAACAAGAATCTGTGAAATCATTTAACTGTGTGCAAACAAATCATTACAATCAAATCGATTTGTAAATGTTTAATATGAATATTTGAAACCACTTAAATGACTGCAAATTATTTGTTTTAAGAATAATCATTTGAAATTAGAATTGGGTTGGTTTCTTTTTTACGCCATGTCAACCTTCGTGGGTTATTTAATGCCAAAGCCACACTTCTAGAAGAACAACATGGATTGGAGGGGTTGAATGTAATAGCGCGACTGGTGTTCAAACTCTCTACGATGTCGAACTTCAACACTTCATCCAATACGATACAGATTCTTCAATGTCACAATTGTTTACGCAAGATTATCATCACTTACCTGAATTACATGGGTCAGAAAAAAAAGTAAAATAATGTCGAGGCACCAAATATGTTTTTTAGCTAATTTGAGGACCCTGGATCGGAAAATTACTTTAGTTTTTCTTAGTTAGCCACCGTTTTTGCTGTACAGAAATGCCTCATTTTTGGAAAAAGCAATTTTTTCATTTGTTTTCTGTATATTTGATATTGACCGATGGCAATATTTCTCAAAGTAAAATCGTTGAAACCTCTCAATTCGAATTGAAACCAACAAATATTGATCTGCTTATTGAGAAATACTATTTTTGCAAAAACAATCAGACACTAAGTCTTTAAAAATAACATGATTGAATTTATCAAGACCAACAAGTATTTTCATCAAATCATTTTCTAAACTAACAGTAGAAATAAAACCTTTGTGAACATAAGAACTATGATAGAGAATTTTCTTTTTCTTGTTTGTCTGTCATGTTCAATGTTATTTAAGTCCTTTTTGGTACTTCAGCAGTAGTCACCCATCATTCACTTGTCCCACCATCCCTGGTAGTGATTTTTTATTGTTTTGATAATCTGATGGAACCATTCTCCTTGCTCATTAATCACGTTGCCGCAATTATCCGAAAATTTATCTTGAGGGTTATATAAAACATGAACCTTAACACTAATTTTAGCACCGGTGTCTTCAAGAATTTTCGACAACTTTTCTACTAACTCTTCGTAATATTCGGCTCGGCAATTGCCTAAGAAGTTTTTCACCATGTTAACAATGTCCAAGCTAACAATTCCTAGTCATTCACTGAATTAACAAATTCATCATCCATAATGAGTTTCCTGGTGTCATGGTGAAACCATTTTTATGATATTTATCATGTACAATGGAATAGAGGCATTCAATTGGAATGTCTTTATGGGGAGTTTTTTTCCAACTGTGAAAACAAAAGCTCCCAATGTGCTTAGTGTTGCATATTGACCCTTGACCAAGCTGTCAATCAGAGATTCTCTGCACAGGCGCACTTGTAATTATAAGTGGAAGCTGTCACGTGATTGAACGAAAATGTGTGCGTGTTATAAAATGATATATATAGATGAAGGGAGTGTGAGTTTCTATCTTGAGTCAGTCACGGGAGCGAGCGGCTTGGCGCCCCTCTGGGATAAGGGCCCACAGCGGGCCTCTGTTGAGTACCCCACTCCGGCTGAGAAGTAGAAGTGGAACCTTGAAAATAACACATCGTGTTATGGTCAAGAGAAGAAAAAGTTATGGATCAGTATGGCAGTCTGTCATCATCTTTCTCCGTCCGTCTGTCTGTCTGTCTCTCTCACTTCAGAAGCTTTGACCCCTTTCGAGAATTAAGTGCTACAATTATATTTTTACAACCTAATGTTGGGGTTTCTTATTCCTCCATTATGGCTACACAACATTTGCTTCCTTTCGTAGGGAAGAGACAAAAATGATGGGATAAATTTATGAATATCAAACTGAAGATTTCAGTTTTTGATATCAACTAAATTATCAGGTTTACTAAAGTATATTACTGATCAAGTTAATCACTTAATCTGAATTTTGGCGATAAATTGGCAAAATTCTTTTCTTCTTATTTTAGATTTTTTGACTCAAAAACACTTTTTTCTTATAAAAATAGTTTATTTCAGGTGGCTAACATGAATTGTTCAGCCTACCAGAAAATTGATGGGTTACTACGACCTTTATTAACTAAATTTTGCGATCAGCCAAGTTCATTAATTGATTTTTTTTCCAAAGCTGAACAATTATAATACAGCAAAAACTGTAGTTAACGATAAAAAAAACTCAGGCCATTTTTGGAATCAGCACCATCAAATTAACTAAAAAAAACGTGTTTTGTTTCTTGGCACCAAAAATCATGTTTACCAATGCTATCATTCAAGGTGTTGGTAGGGATTAAACAACGTTTATTAATTCTCTAGTTGAACCTTTCTCTTCAGAAAATAACAGGATGACCTGAGTATCACATTAAACTACATCAGGTTGAAAGAATCCAGTTGTTGACGTCGAATGAATATTTTTTATTCATTTATTTTAATTTCTTCCAGCTCCACTCAGCACCGATGAGGTAGAACTAGTTCATCTCCAAGTCAAATAAATCTGTTTCAAAATTATCTATATTGGTTAGGAATTCTTGATATCACATAACTGAATGCAAATCCTTAGTATTCAAAATAGTCTTTTAAAGCTATAATTTCTTACTCGGGGTTATCATCATTATTGTTATTATCCACATGTTATCAATCAATAGTTACTGAGGATGTACCCTTTGAACAGATCCTTATAGATCAGGGTAATTTCCCCTTTCGTTATCCTTTCAGATATAAAAGAATACTCCTCATTCCCCAAAACTCCAGGATTGTAACCTTATTAACAGATTAATCAAAGTTATATCCTGGTCACTCTTCGGAAGGTTTACCCCTCTGCAGGGATACAGTATTCTACAGTTCCAGCTTAGGGAAGAATAGATGGAGACACACTTTTTCCATGAGTATTAGTGATGAGTAAGATGCAGACAGCTTCATTTATAGCATATCCACGTTCAAAAATATACGACCAAGATATGAATTTGTGAAATAGACATAATGTTCATAAAATGTTCATAAACATAGGAATCCGAAAACACTCGAAATTGGTTCAGGTACGAAACTTTTATTTACCTTTTTGAGTTTAAGGTTTTTCGACATGAGGAGAGAGAGACACAATTTCTTTCTATGCTGACTTTTCCATCTAACCCAACCACGTGCGGCCCAAATCTCAGCTCCCTGTTTTTTCACATTCCAAAATCCTCAGCCCATCGCTTCCGGGCATGACGTCATTCACGTTCCCGGTTACATTTACTATCTGGGGTTTTTATTGTGAGATCTGTGATTGTCACATGCGCCCCGCACGCGCGTGAACACCTGCACTCAATGTGTGCCCCTAACTAACCCATGCACTAAGCCGAAAGGTTCTCAGCCTAACTAAACAGAAAGATAAGATATACAAAACAAAAATTGATAATATAAAAACATCCTTCTGCAATTATATAACACACTCAGGGTTTGAACTCGAGTCACCGCGTCCATTTCTTACGACAAATAATCATTATACCGCGAGCACCTCTACTCAGCTATGATTATATAACGTTTTCACCACTCAAACGGGTGACGAAGTCGGAAGGAATAAGGGAGAAAATGAAAAATACAGGCAAAGAGTGAGAGAGAACGGATAATAATTGTTGGTGTCTGTGAAATTTCCACGCGTCCAGCTAGTTAAAGGAACAATAATAAACCGTAATTTCTCATACCATTTCGCATATTTTCAGCAGCTATTATCAACACACTGTTCCTATGTTGCGTGTAAGAGGATGAATTCCAACCATCAATGCTCCTTTTCACCACTAACACGTGACTTTAATGCCCGGTGACGTGATTCAGGCACTGTATAGGCAGCAACACTTTCACACAACAGGGGTCAACTCGAACAGAGATTTCAATCTCGATTGTTCTCTTGTTCTCGCTATTAACACAAGATCGTAAGCTTCGGTCACGTCATTCAGTTGAACTGTTTGAGAAAAAAAATGCTTTGAGCGGAATTCGAAAGATCGGGTACAAAATATTTCTGAAAAATCAGGAATAAATTATAAACCAAAAGAGTGTTCTTGAATAGTTAAAAAAATGATAAAGACAGCTGTTGAAAAATAAATTAAATAATGAAAACATTTCATGAAAAAAATTGTGAAAAAAAACCTCCTGCTTTCGTTTGTATAGTCTCGACTCTACCTCTGATTTCCAATTCCTCCAGTCTTTTTTCTAATTCCTTGTAGACCTTTCCAAGTGCACCAATTATAATCATACAATTATAATTACAGACTCCTTCAAATTCCATAGCTTTTTAAGCTCTCTGGCAAGATCTAAGTATTTGTCTTAGCTTACTTTCATTTCCAATCTGCGTTCTGCTGAAAAAGCAAAACCCAATAGATGAAAACTCCTTTCCCTCATTTTAATTAACACTAGGACTGGTCTCCTGGCCAGGAAGAGGTGATCCGTTTGTATCTTAACGTCCTAGATAATTTTATGCGTCTTATTATCTTAGATTATTGTTTGTGCCCTTAACATTTGTAAGCATGGTCAAAAGTTAACCTCTTGCACAATTCCAAGTAGATCACTTGTCCCACCCTTTCATGCTTAATCTTGTATTTATTTTGTGACAGTTTGCTGCATTCGATTATTATGTGATTAAGTCTTTCATTTCTGTTCCCACATAATCGACATTTATGTCTTATCAATTTTCGCTTTTTGTCTCTTGAAATATCGATACAGTAGTTTTTTCTTCTCATCACGTTTTTCATTTTTTGTTGTTTTACAGTTTGTATAATTATAATTTTATACGTCTCATTGTCTAACACAGATTCTTGTTTGCGTAAATAACATTTGTAAGCATGGTCAAATTTTAATCTCTTGCACAATTCCCAGTAGATTACTTGTCCCACCCAGTCATGCTTAATCTTGATTTTTTTATTATGTGATTAACTGTTTCATTTCTGTCACCACATAATCGATACTTATGTCTAATCAATTTTCGCTTTTATATAATTGGTCATTATGTTATGATTTTGTGCGGCACTTGAAAAAGATTAAGTTTAGCGCTTGAGGTTTCCTTTTTATAGCCATGACCTAGTCATCTTGCGAGCAATTTGTCACTTGAAATATCCATACAGTAGTTTTTTCTTTTCCTCTCGTTTTTCTTTTTTTGTTGTTGTTGTTTAACAGTTTGTATAATTATAATGCAATTTTTTACTCCAGTGTCACCTGGTTGTCGTTCACTGGATTCTAAGTGACAGCATGTCTCCTCAATTCTCCCGGACTCTTCTCAGTATTCTAGCCGATCTTAATAAAATTGTAGTCTTGACAGTCTCTATTCTTCTTCTAATTTGAAGTTCCACCAGTCTCCTCTCCAAACCATTGAGGACCGTTCTAAGTACACTATATACAATCAATATCGTCATCTTCCTATTGTTCCACAGTGTTTAAGTTCACTGGCTTGATCTAAGTATTTGTCGATCTTTTTACTTACTTTTTATTCTACTTCGTTGTCAGCCTGATTTTGCTATTTCAGCGGATCGTAGAGTCAAACAAAAAGAAATGGAAAATGAAGCCAAATACTTAGATCTTGCCAGAGAGTTGAAAAAACTATGAAAAGTAAAGGTAACCGTGATAGCAATTATGCCTGATGCCTTTGGAACGGTCCAAAAGATCTTGAAAAAGATTATTGGTAGAATTGAAGATCAGTGGAAGAATCCGGACCATTCAGACCAAAGCACATTTAAAATCAGCAAGAATTATTAGAAGAACTTTTGAGACCTTAAGATACTTGATGTCACTTCAGACTTCAATAAAAAAAAAACACCACTTAAATCTAGTGAGAAAAACTCCAGATAATAATGATAATAGAAGAAGAAGAAGAAGAAGAAGAAGAAGAAGAAGAAGAAGAAGAAGAAGAAGAAGAAGAAGAAGATATTGTCGTGTCCTCCTTTTTAGGAGACCAGGTCTCATCAGTGACAAGAATGTAGATAATAACCACGTATAGTATGGAAAGTTGGCGACCGTAGTCGAGGGCGACCCGAAGGCTCCCTTTTCAATAGCTGCTACACCAAGGTGTAGGGGAGGGTGCTACTCCTTTCCTGGGATTGCTCCCCTTTACCCTTGATACGTACCTTATATTGCTGAGTGTTAAGCAAGGAGGCATCAAGTACCATTTTTAAAGTCTTTGGTATGACGCAACCTAGGATTGAACCTAGGTCTCCCGGACAATTGAACACTCTGCCCACAAATTCAATGGAATAACCATGGAAAATGGGACTCAGAAAACAGGTCTGAGTGTCATGAAAGGCAGATGCTCCATTGTTAGCTAATATGGGGATCAAGGTTAGCATCCCGTGAATGGTGCCTGCTCAACCTTCAGTACACAAACAACAACAAAAGCAAATACTTAACACAGAAACTACAACGAAAACAATGGACAAAAGAAAACAATAAAAATATATGCCACAGTAAGAACAATCCTACCAAAGAAGTTATAGAAAAAGAGTTATCAAAATCTAAACCGAATCCGCTAGATTTAATAAGAGAAGCCAAAAACTTGCTGAAGAGGTTATGAGATTAAAGAAAGTTTATTTTTCAGACTTGGAGATTCAAGAAATATTCGGACATGTAAATAGTAAAGAATATGAGCGAGAATCCAGAACCGAAGCTCTAAATACTGAAAAGCAATAATCTCCTAACCAAATATAAAAGCAAAACACTGATAACTGAAAAACTGCAGACCCCAAATACTCAAAACAAACGTAAACATAAGGAGACAAAATAAATGTAGCGTTAATAAAGAAAATCATGACTGAAAAGACGAATACATTACCATCCCTCATGACTAGAAACCGAAAAAGTAAACAAAATTATTTCCAAATATCATAACAGGTAACATCACTCAAGTGAATGAGTTAAATTATGAAGGAGAAAAACTAGTTTACAATATAATCGGTGTTCCCGAAAAAAAAGAAGCCAAACAGATATACAAAACCTGGATGGGAAATTACGCTAAAAAGATAAATAAAGAAATTGCGGCAAGAAACGAAGGAATCAAGGAAGGAAAAACACACAAGGATATGTTGGGATGAAAAGACCAAAACAAAAGAGCAGACAAGTCTGACTTTGCATCTTGGAAAGATCACTCAAAAGATATTGACGAAAAAAGAAATGTTAAAAGATACAGAGAAAGGAGAAAGCAATAAAAACAAAACAGGGCTCATCAAAATAACTAAAGAAAATTCAACAAACAAGTTGATTGAGAATGTACAAAGACAAATAAATCATTGGAGTCAAAGGAAGCAAAGCAATTTCGAGTAAAATATGGGAACGGAAATAATATAACAGAAAGATCGAATAGGTAAATAACATGAAAAAAAATTACAAGTTTTCAAAGGCCTTGAAACGTACATGCACCTCATTGGAAATTTACTTATTTCAGGATAGCATATTGCATATCTCTTTTTCTTTTTCTTTTCTTTTTTTTTTTTTTTTCATCCTGCACTTTTTTCGCATCCCTTTCTTCGAGCTAAATACCTATTTTAATCTTTGGAACAGAGTCCTTGTTTCGTACCTTGATACGAAGATACGCTGAAGGAAAAATGTTCGGTTAATGGTTCCATACGCAAGACGCCGACCAGGTGAAGCTAGCCCCATCCTCTTCCTCTTTTTCTACCCAACATGCTAAGAGTGCGGACGTGCCTTCTTTGGCTGTAGACGATGGCTCCCGCTGAGTAACTAAGGAGGGATTAGGGACATCAACTTTTGGATTTTCAAATTCAACTTCGAAAATTTGAATTTGTTTTCGTTGTATATTCGAGCTTATTCGTCATAATTCCAGCATATGATTTGGATAAATTATGTGCTAAAGCATTGTCTGGAGGAAATATCTGGAAATGATATTTCAAACATGCAGCTTGGTCTACCCATTTTCCAGCCAAGATTCCTGAAATGAGATACGTACACCTTAAGAAGAAACAGAAGCCTGTCAAAAAGAAGCCATTACCCACCTACACTTCAGTTTACCTATAAAAAACGGACAGAAGCGGCTCGGAAAATACAGCAAGAAGGACAATTTCCATATGCTTCTGTAAGGCTTTAGGAAAGGACGTTAAAGTTTCCGACGAGAAAAACTTGACGAAGACGTGAAGCCTTTACACCATTTAAAAAAGAACATTAAAGTTTCTGGCAAGGAAAACTTGACTAAGACTTGAAGCTGTTATACCCTTAAAAAAAGGACATTAAAGTTTCCGACGAGAAAAACTTGACGAAGACGTGAAGCCTTTACACCATTTAAAAAGAACATTAATGTTTCTGGCAAGGAAAACTTGACTAAGACTTGAAGCTGTTGTACCCTTAAAAAAAGGACATTAAAGTTTCATACGAGAAAAATTTGACGAAGACGTGAAGCCTTTACACCATTTAAAAAAGAACATTAAAGTTTCTGGCAAGGAAAACTTGACTAAGACTTGAAGCTGTTATACCCTTAAAAAAAGGACATTAAAGTTTCTGACGAGAAAAAACTTGACTAAGGCTTGAAGCTGTTACACCCTTAAAAAAAGGACATTAAAGTTTCTGACGAGAAAAAACTTGACTAAGGCTTGAAGCTGTCACACCCTTTAAAAAAGGAGATTAAAGTTTCTGATGAGAAAAAACTTGACTAAGGCTTGAAGCTGTTACACCCTTAAAAAAAGGACATAAAAGTTTCTGACGAGAAAAAAACTTGACTAAGGCATGAAGGCGTCACACCATTTAAAAAACATTAAAATTTCTGGCAAAAGAAACTTGACAAAGCTTGAAGCTTTTACACGCATGAGTTGAACCTTTGTCCTTTACCTTGCATGAGTGCCTACTTTCTTGTGTGTTATTTTGTTTTGTCAAAAACCCATATTTGAGAATTTTTTTTATTCCATTTTTCTAGAATTTGTAATGTTGTGACGCAAGTTAAAAGTCGACTTTATCTGAATGTAGATAAATTTGTGACACCCGGAATCATTCAGAAAAAGACTGAAAAATGCACCGAAATAGGAAACCCAATGCCATGACGGCATCCAGGAATTATGGTTTAAAAAATTCACGATTATCCACGAGAGAACGGTTCTTAAACTTCATAGATGCCAAGAAAAAAAAAACAGAATTGCCCAGATGAATGACTAAGAGTAAGACAACCCGGATCCTGAAACACCCCTGTTAAGGAATCATCTCCAGCAACATCGGAAAATGGAATTAGCAGCCGGTAAAAAAAAATTAGCCTCGGTGAAAATCTACGGAGGTATTATCCAGGGAAATGCAATTTCGCCATTATTATTAGTAATAGCAATGATACTACTTATTCTCATACTCAGGAAGTGCATTGAGAACTACAAATTTACAAAATCACCAAAAATGATTAATCACATTAATTAAGTACATGGACGGTATCAAGCTGTTTGCAAAAAAATGAAAAAAACTTAGAGACTCTAATACAAACAAGAAAGAATATACAGGCAAGATATTCCAATGGAATTTGGCATATGAAAATGTGTTACGCTAATAATAAGAAACGGAAAAAGACAAATAATAGAAGGAATAGAACTGCCAAATCAAGAAAGAATCAGAGCATTTGGAGATAAGGAAAATTAAAATTACTTGAGAATATTGGAAGCGGACACCATCAAACAAAATGAACGAAAAACAAACCGAGTACCTTAGATGAATGAGAAAGCTTCACGAAACTAATCTCTGCAATAAAAATAACGTTAAAGTAAAAAAAAAAAAAAAGCAACACCGGGGCAATCTCTTTCTTGTACGATACTCGGGACTATTCTTAAAACGGACAAGAGAAATGGACCAGAGGACAAGAAAGTTGATCTCAATTCTCGAATCTTTACATCAGAGAGATGACCTAGACAGACTGCATGTGTCAAGAAAATAAAGTGAATGAGGACTCTTCAACATTGAAGATAAACGCATCAATACGAGACCCCGAGGACTCCATAAAAAGAGCAAAGAAAGACTAATTATAGCGACAAGAAACAACACAAACAACTTAAAGATTAACAGAACAAAAACATTGAAGAAACAGAAATGAGAAGAAAAACAACTGTATGGATTATTCAAGCGAAAAACTTACGATATGTAACATGAGAAGACATGGATATGACTACGCAAAGGAAACCTCAAGAGAGAAACTGAATCTGTTCTAATAACGCTATAAGGACCAATTACATTAAAGCAATGAAATAAGTTATTACTTAGAATATTCGGACTATTGACCTCATTATTGTTATACTCACTAAGTTTCAGCCGATATGTCCTTCGGCCTTCTTCATGCACTTCTTGTTGAACTCGAGAGCCTACTCAGAATTTCGAATTGATCTCTAGCTAAAGCGTTAAGGATGTCGGGCGCAATGGATAAGGCGTTACGTTGGAAAGTATTTCTGAGTGAAATCATCTAGTGGTTGCAGGTTCAATCCCAACAATAGGTAAGAATTACAAGGAGTACTTACTACACCTGTACCCAGTTATGGTTAACAGAATAGAAACAGTCTACTCCTGGGGTTCAAAAAAGAGTTCAGATCGAGATTCGATATGGGACTCCTTGCTGAAAAACACCTGAAAAACACCTGAAGAATGCCGAAGCACACATCGGCCGAAATGTTTTTGAGTATAACTATAAAGATGACGTCAATAGTCCGAATATTCTAAGCAATAACAATTATCAAGCTTTATCTCAGAAATTAAGACAAAGAATGTCAAGTGTAAGATATGTGATGATAAAGATGAAACGATTAATGACAGAATAAGCGAATGTAGTAAGCTAACGGTTCAAAAGAAGTACAAGACTCAGCATGATAGGGTGAGAAAGGTGATCTCCTGAGAATTGTGCAAGAAATTAAAACTTGACCTTTCTACCAAATAGTACATATACAATTCAGAATCCCTTCTCAATAGTGAGTCACCAAAAATTCTTTGGGATTTGAAGAAGCAAACAGATCACCTACTCCTGGCCATAAGACCAGTTCTAGTTTTGATTAACAGAAAACAAAGATAAGTTGCCGTATAGTAGACTGTACTATCGCAGGGTAAAAATAAAGAAAAAAAACGAAAGGAGAGAAAGTACTTAGACCTTAGCAGAGAACTAAGAAAGCTATGGAACATAAGGGTAACTGTGATACCAGTTGTAATTGAAGAGCATTAAATAGCTCCTGAAAGCTTGGAAAGAGGGCTTGAAGAACTGGATATAGGAGGAAGAATTAAGACCTTCCAAACCACAACATGGTTGAGATCAGCCACAATACTGAGAAGAGTCCTGGAAACCAGAGGAGAGTTGCTGTCGCTCAGACTCCAGTGAAAAGAAATCAGCTAACACTGGTGTGGAAAACTTGCAAGGAGTGATGATAATAATAATGATAATAATAATGATACAAATGGTATATGCACAACCCACCACCTGTCCTAGAAAATGACACACATAAACTCCTATGTGACTTCGACATACACACGGATCACCTAATATCTACCAGAAGACCAGACCTTATAATAATCAACAAAAAAAAAAAATCTGCAAAATTGTCGACTTTGCTGTCCCGGCTGACCATAGAATAGAACTGAAAGAATGTGAAAAGAGAGATAAGTACCTCGACCTTGCTAGAGAATTGAAAAAACTTTGGAACATGAAGGTGACAATTACACCAATTGAGATTGGTGCTTTTGGCACGGTAACTAAGGATTATTAACGCTGATGTGAAAAACTCTAATGAGTAAAATAATAATAATAATAATAATAATAATGATGATTATTAAAAGGTCTGGAGAAATTGGAAGTTGGCGGACGGGTAGAGACTATCCAACAGACAGCATTACTGAGAACAGCCAGTATACTGAGAAGAGTCCTGGGGACTTGAGGAGGCTTGCTGTCACTCAAACTCCAGTGAAAAACTATCAGCTAATACTGATGTGAAAAACTCTAAAAGAGTAAAAAATAATAATAATAAAAATAATAATAAGAAGAAGAAGAAGAAGAAGATATTTTACTATTTTGAGAGTTTTGATACCAGCGTTATCTGATGGTTTTCCACTGGGGTCTGAGTAACAACAAGTCTCCCCAAATCTCCAGGACTCTTCTTAGTATTCTGGCCGATCTCAACACTGCTATAGTTTTGATAGTCTTCATTCGTCCTCTTATTTCAAGGTCCTCCAGTCCCTAAGTGACTGTACTGAGCACGCCAATTGCAAATGGCATCAACATCGCTTTCATGTTTCCTAATTCTTTATTTCTCTAGCAAGGTCTAAGAACCTATCTCGCTTTTCGTTTTCCTTTAGTTTTATCCTATGGTCAGCCGGAACAACAAAGTCTACTATTTGGCAGGTTCTCTCTCTTTTTTCTTATTTTTTGTTGACTATCACTACATCTGGTCGTCTGGCCGAGATTAGATGATCCGTTTGAATCTCAAAATCCAATATTACTATTATTATTATTATTTTGAGAGCTTTTCATACAAGTTTTGACAGACGGTATAAACTGAATTCTAATAGAAAAAAGGTCTCCTATGATCTCCAGGACTCTTCTAAGTATTCTAGCTGACCGCAGCTGTGCTTTTGTTCGGACGGACTCGATTCTTCCACCAACTTATATTTTCCGCTGGGTCTTTTTCCATTTTTTTTTTGCGGGCCATTCTAAAAGCTTTAACAATGATTGATATCATTGTCACCTTCATTTTCCTTAACTCCCAGTCTTTAGTAAGATTACTCTTTTGACGGTGCTTAGAATGCATGGATTGTATCACCTGCTGAGAGATCCCTCTCTCCAAAAGAGAGCTATCTTGGGTATCACAGTAAACTGTATTTAATGGAGAGGCTGCGGAGATTGAACATTAGATAGCGTGGAATACTCCCTTCATAGCCATTACTTCCAGGTCCACTTTGATCAACTCTGATAATAACTGTTACGGTCCAGTCAATGAATAAAATAGATCTTTTTGTAAATTATGTGTATTTGATAGGACCGTGCGAAAAAAAAGGCAGAACTTCAAAAGAACACTAAAAAACTGTAAATATTGACGTACAATGAATGCAATTCTGTAACCTATGCCTAAAATAACTGTATGTTGTTTAACATGCCGTTAAAATCAGTCATTCAATCTCTGGTAAGACTCTGGATTTTGTCCAGTTTTCTGTTTTCTTTTATTTTCTCTCAGTTTTTTGCTGGAATGGCAAAATTCTGTTGTTGACAAATTTCTTTCTAGTTCATCAATGCTAGATCTGATTTTCAGAGCTGAACTAAGTGTTTTTATTTTTAATCTAAAAAATTTGGAGAATTTTCTGTCCAGATTCTAGTTATACTATTTGTTTGGATGGTCAAACTGCAGATTCTTGCACAATTCTCAGTAGATCACCTCTTCCTATCCAGTCATTCTTACTCGTGTATTACATTTATGCTAATTTACTGCATTCACTTTAGTGTTTTATCTGTTGCCTCTCTACACGCAAACGCACAACTTATAAGGGCTTTATTTTTAAAAAATAGAAAATTAACCTGTATCTTCCTTGACAAAAAGCTCAATAAACTGCTATTCTCTTTCTCCTTTTAGAGTTGTCAAGGTTAAAAGAGACATCCCCTTTATCGTTATAAAAGGGCTGGTTAGATCCATTTCTACTGGCCAAAAATAATAGAGATATCTAAGTCAAAACGGTCTACGCCAAATTCTTTATGAAATTATCCATATGATATGTAGACAAAGATTCGATCTTGACTCTGTAGGCCCAGATCAATCAAAATTCTTAACTAATCAAAGGAAATGAATAAAAACCGGATCGATAGCCCAGAGGTCGAGAGGTCTGAAACCCCATTTCATTCCCATAAAGTAATCAAGAAGGGAAATACTGATTCGAAAACACGGGAAACGAGAGTTTTCTGATCTTACTGTCTCGTTAGCAGTTGTAATAGTTGCTTTTTGCGTCTATCTTGACGTTTCTTTACTTGAGTTGCGATAAGTTTGCTGCAGTTTAAGGAAAAATGAGTCATTGGCACGAATCAAGAATTGAACTGTACATTCCCCTCGACCGACCACATCCCGAAAATCAATTCAGCTGACTACAGCCTTTCAGGATATCTACAAAGGCGCGAAAGATAATAGCTTACAATATGGGCTGATTTAATATTCACGTCCTGATCGGTCATGTCGATCATCGATCTGCTGATGTATGCAAGGGTTCATCTTGAGACGACATTGATTTTTTTTTTACTACTCATATTGGTGAAGACGTGGTTGGTCTGAGCTTCTGCTAAGGAGCGTCATATAGGCCTTGAGCATGTTTTATTCCAGTTCACTAGGGTCAGTCAATGCACGTAAATATATACCATACGATAGAATATAAATAACCGGGTTTTCTTTTTACCGTGTTAGTGAGGCTTCTTACCAAGAATTTACATGAAAATAAAATCAATATCTCAATGATCTGAATTCAGTATGCATATTTTCCGTAACATAACACACATTTCCCATTGTTGCAAGATATTTGAAAGCGTAAGCGTTATTGTCATAGATGTTTATATCATAGAACACAAATGTCATCGGGATCAATGTTTCGTTATTTTCTTTTCGAGTCAATATTTCAGTAAATCTGTACATATATATAAATGTGTGTGTGTGTGTGTGTGTGTGAAAAATTAAGTGGAAAAGTGGATAAACTGGAACACTGAAAACGGATTCTAAAATGATATTTCGTCTTTACTTCAAAACGACTTCATCAGAATGAGGAGTTTTTCAAAATTTCAGCATCAGAGGGAATAGATAAATAAAAATAGATAAAAAGAGGGAGGGGTTATAAGAAGGAAGGATAGAACAGAAAAAAGGGAAAGATAAAGATATGTATATAAGAGTGATGGCGGCTGGTGTTATTGGCTGTTACTGTGATTCATTTTTGGAACATCTGGGACATTGCTAAGTAGACCAGGGGAGGGTAAAAGCCATCGTCAAGCATATCAATTTTATTAAAGACTTGACCAACAGAAATAGAATATCTAAATAAAAATATGAAAAACGTCCTGAAGTATGGAAGTGCCGAGGGGAAAAGTTTTTTAGCTTTGTTTTAAAATTTTTTCCTATTCATTTTCTATTTTAATATTATTCTCACGTAAGATAATGTCTGCTAAGAAGGGTGGAATCTGGTAGAAGCTGGATCGTTGTTTAATGTGTTTGAACTTGGAGATGACAGCAGATTCTAACAGTCTACAGGGTTTGAGGCAATGTATGGGTTTAATTAAAGTGGCTAGGAAAAAATTGAAAGTGCCCCGATGTTCTGAAAATTAACCACAGTCACAGCCAATAACCCCTGCCTCCATCACTCTTATATATATATATATATATATATATATATATATATATATATATATATATATCTTACCCTTTTTCTGTTCTATCTCTCCTTCTTATAACCCCTTCCTCTTTTTTTTTTATTTATCTATTTCCTCTCATGCTGAACTTTCGAAAAGCTCCTCATTCTGATCAATTCTTTTTGAAATAAAGACGAAATATCATTTTTAAATCCGTTGTCAGTGTTTCGTTTTAATCACTTTTCCACTTAATTTTTCATACACACATGTATATACTAAAAATATATAAACAGATTTACTTAAATATTTTGACTCAAAGAGAAAATAATGAAACAAACTAAAAACAGCAAACGAGACTAATATTTAGGTTTCTTTGTTTAATGGCATTTCAACTTTCATGGGTTATTTAAAACAAAAGACATCAATCTCTTGCAAACAATTTTCCAATTAAAGTGACTGTTAATAGTTCAAGCAATCTTCCCAATATTTGAACAGATTAATATGTTCCTCTTTAATACAAGTAAAATTCTATTAGATTTATTTGACCCATTGTTGGGATCCTTACAAGTACTACCACTCCAGGTCAAAGTAAACCTCTCCACCATATGAAGGATGGGATGCAAGGTCAATTCTTATGCAGCGTATTGGTGGTTGAATGCACAAATGTTCCCCTTCTGGATTGGTTGCCTAATTAAGGCAAAAGAACTTTGTCTGATCTATTATTTACCCTTACACATGGGTTCATGCCTTTCCCAAGTGCATTAAATTGAAGTGAAACGCAAAAATCCTCGTGTAGGTTTTGAACTCGAGTTGCTGATTCTATATGCGACGGCGATAACTGTTACGCTAAAATATCTCTATATTTTCAAGTAACTAATAATAACGTTATGTAAATAATTATACTTATAATTTGATACAGTCAAAGAGTTTAAAGTATTCCTATCTAATCCTAATAATTAAAAAATCTATGCGTTTAATAGATCGGATCAAACGACTTTTTACGGCCTATTAACCCTTGTTAGGTTATATAATGTTGTAGTCTATCTTTTTAGTTTAATAAGCAATCGCATGGTTTCAAAAAACCAATGATATCAATCTCTTTCAAAACATTGCAGCGAAAGCAAAGATTTTAACACAAACAATTTTACAGTTATATGATTTAATGTATTAATGTATTCTACAAATAAATTTCACTGATTTTTTTAACTCATCGATTGAACACAAACAGGTACTACCACATTTCATGTAATTTCAAATGGCTTATAACTTTTGTAAACAATTTTTGTTTCAAGTAATAAATATTTTGTATATAGTTAAATGGTTTCAAGTATCCCTATCAAACATTTTTTTATCATAATTTATATTAATCATTTACTAGCTCAGAGTTATATGGTTTCACGTATTCCCATCTAATGCAAATAATTTTCAAACAGATCTATATGACTCATTAATGGAACCCCGATAGGTACTTCCACTCCGGGACAGAGTAAACATGGAAGTATGTATTTACCCGACACCTCCACCACCAGCCGGATGTCACAAGGTTAATTTGGTTAAGGTTAAGGTTAATTTGTAAATCTGAGAACAATCTGTTTTCCTTCTCCAATATTAGTTGCCTTACCAGGGTTAAACAATTTAGTTTACTCTTCTATTTAACCATAGTTGGGGAGAAGAGACTGATCCACTTCTTTACCAAGGGCATGAGTTCAAAGCGAAACGCAAACAGCCTTATCCAGGATTTGAATCCGGGTCACATATTCCATTTCTACGGCGTTAACCATTAAACCCGCTCATTGGCCGAGTGGGTAGAGTGTTCACCAATGGTCCGGGAGACCTGAATTCAATCCCAGGTCGCGTCATACCAAAGACTTTAAAAATGGTACTTGATACCTCCTTGCTTAACACTCATCATTTTAAGGTACGTATCAAGGGTAAAGTGGAGCAATCCAGGGGAAGAAGTAGCGCCCTTCCCTACACCTTGATGTAGTAGCTATTGAAAATGGATCCTTCGGGTCGCCCTCGACTACGTTCACCAACATTACTAATGGGAAATAGGAACAAAGAGGTGACCCAAACTCAACGGGTGCAATTTAGTGTTTGACCCAGGATGTCCCTTTTTATTACGGTTCTACCATATGACAGGGGATCCAGTCGGTAGATTCTAAGTTCTATGGACGGGTCTTATGGTAACTTTAGTGCTAATCTATTAACAGAGATTTTACATAGAAGTATATCACAGACTCTGAATTCATCAATGAATTCCTGTTTTGCCTCTTATGATTCTGGATTTATTTTTATAGAATCGATAAGCTTTTGAAAAGTCCGTAAATCATAAACACTGGCTGATCCAATATAATATCATCTAACTCGGCATTTATTTAGCCCTCATATGAATACCAAAGACGGCACACTGCAAAAGATATAAATCTGATCCATTTTGCGCTGAATTGATATATAGGTCAATAAGAACAAATGAACTCAAATATTGGATTGCTCCCAGTGCGTAGATGTAAAAACCGAGGATGGAGCCAATGAAATACGAAGAAATTTTGTCCGGTTGGGCGATGGCACTGGTCTAGAGATTGTGAACAAGTCCTTTAATCAAATTGCCAGTCTACTAGACTTTAGCTTAGTCGAATGGAATTGATTTTGCGTTTTTTTAAGAAACTTTTGTTGTGGAAATCATCGATAAGAGTAAAAAGAACCTCTTCCCTGATTGAATCATCTAAAATCAATCAAAGTTGTATGTAAGAACATGAAAAAAGACTTTTGGCCTCACTGGTATTTTTTATTCTAGTTTATCATATTTTGAACAATGATGATGACTAACAGATGAAATACAACGAATGAAAAAAAAAAAAGATCCGTGGCACCAAATCTAAACAAAGAGAATCGCCCCCATAATAATGCCACCCATTCACTTTATAGAAAACTCAAACAGATACAGAGAGCACCACAAAAAATCACTCGAACAGAGCATGTGTTCAGCAACAAAACGCAGTTTGTCTCCATAGCCTCCATCATCTCCCTTGATTTTTTTCCAAAAAATGAGTCCTATCGTGGCAGTATCGATACGCAGCCCCTCCAGACTCGCCGACTAAACCAATGGCTCTCTATATTGAGTGTTTCTTTCTTTTCTAAGAAGTCAGTTAATCGATTGTTTGATTTTAACGGCATATCCATCCCTCTTGGGTTATTTTATGCATTGTTGTTTGGGAATTTCATATTTACATTTTTTGTGTTGTTACTTAACGATTTTTAGACACAGTTGTATGATATTAAATATTCCTAATACAAATAATTTGCAAACAGATCTATCTGACTCATAGAAGGGACCCAAACACTCCGGGTCGGAGTGGACCTGGGAGTAATGGCAATGAAAGAGTGCGCCATACTTCCCAGATCGTTAGAAATGGAGCCTCAACATACTACCAGTCACAGTTTAGTATCATATGAAAGACACAGCTGTTTTTCTGGGGGAGTGGAGTGTTCTTATGCCGCTATAGTATCGTTTTAATTTCTATCAAAAGCGTGGCCAATGATAGCGGATAGTTCGGGTCAAAACTGTAGCCCCGGATCAAGTCCACCCAAAGAAAGAAAGAAAGAAAGAAAGAAAATAAAATAAATTAAACCCAAGAATAAAATAGTATTGCTACTTTTATTTCTGGCAATTCCTCTTTAAGACAATCATGAGAACGGCATTTGTGACAGCTTTTCAGTCCACATCGAGCAGACCCTAACAATATCGATATGGACATTAATCGAAAATTGGGTGCTAGCCAGTTCTCCACACTAAATTCTGTCTAGCTGCGTCTTGTTCCCGACGCTGTCAGTGACCTGCCTTTAAATGCTTCTAGATTTGAACTACCAGCCCGACCCATGGTAGGCGGTTGGTAGGGAAAAAAACCCAGCTTGGCCTAGCTGCCCTTTTTCCGTGTTCAATAGCCAAGTGCTTTCTGTTTTCTAAAGTCGATCAGCCCTTCTTCACCACTGATTCTGCTGAATATATGAGGTTTCACTTTCGGTTTCGACCATTCTGCACCAAAGACATAAAAAAAAAGAAGATATTCTTGTCTGCTGACCTCGGAGCTTACTAGCTCCAAAGATTTCAGTTTATTGCAGACATTAAAAGCATCCATTTCATTTCTGTGACGTCACTGCTATTAGGTGGGTGCCAGACATACAGGAGCGTTGAGGAAATGTCTATTGTATTCTTTCTCGCTACCTTTTGTCTCTTTTTGAATCTAGCGATTAAAAAGTCCGACTACGGTCCTACCCTACGCTGCCGGCCGGACCCTACTCTCTCCTCTCCTGGGACGGGACTGCTTTTATGTCCATTGTCGGGGAAGGTGTAAATTTCTCTGGAATCCTCTAGACAATTCGACAGCATTCGAGAAACAGGAAGTGCACGGTCATTCCCTGCTTCTTTGTTCAGCTGTTGGACTCATGCTGACTTCAGGTCACGTGGTCGTTTCGTTCAACCATTAAAGGAAGCGCTAACTTGATTATGATACATAACACCGATCCCATCTCTGCTCTGTGGGGAGTCAAATTGCAAAGAGATTCCATTTGGATGATACTAGAATTCATCAGTGCTCACCCGAAAAAATTGCTCATAATATATATATATATATATATATATATATATATATATATATATATGTATGTATGTATGTATGTATGTATGTATGTATAATTCATTTTTATACCTATTCTATAATTCTGACGTTGTCAAAAGAAAAAGTTAATACTATTTGTAAATAAAAAATATTACACAAACTGATATTTGGGAAAAAATATTCCATAAAAAAAGAAGACGAAAAACATTTGTACAATCAATATCGCAATGCCTAGTCAAAAGAAAAAAAAACTTCGACAAAATCCCTTAATGTAAAACACTTCCTACATATTTTTATAAACCAGTTTGGCTTTGTAGCCGAAATATATGGACGCAGAACTAGTTTATCTAAATACGTGAGGATAATCAAAAAGAATCAAGGTACAGATCTTATATTTGATCGGGAGATAGTAAAAAAATGTTGTAAATATCAGGCAGGTGATAAATATTGACAACTATGTATGGAGGAAAAGCTAACTTTAGCTTCCTACAATTATAATAATGAATAACTCAACCAAAGGTCGAAAATACTTAATGTTTGTAGGGATAAAAATCTTAGTTACTTGGTTGGTAAAATGCATTTTTTTCTTTTCTCTTTTTTTATATGCTAATTTTTCATTCCTTCTGGCGGTCACTTGATTAACAAAATGTAGTTTGTTCCAACTTTTCTTTTATCAGAATTATCCTGATGATCCGTTTAGGTGAAACCTAGGGGAATTACTCCTGGCTCTTTATATAATGTATTTCTATCTTAGGTAAATCCCAAATTTTAACTCTGGCAGCTAAATGATCCAACTTGTATATATATATATATATATATATATATATATATGTATGGAAAATCAACTGATTTCCATACAAAAAAAATTAAATTTTTTATGCAAAAATAGGCTAAAGAAAAGTGTTATTTAATAACTCCATTTTTGTATTTCTTGACCAATCGATGTTTTATGCATTGTTCTTGAATTTCTTTTAAATTTCCCTGAGACATAATTTGACTTGCTGCGCAAAATTTGCAGGATCAGCATAAAAAATAATTAAAGAAATATCTTCTCGTCTATATTGTCTAAAATACATTTTCTAACGAATAAGAATCATTGATAAATAATCACCTTCTTCTTTAATGTAATTTAGATCCTATCTGAATCATATCCTGCCCAGTCGGCTGGGGCTGTAGAATACACCGACTGCAACTCTGCAGAGGGGTAATACCCCCACCCCAACGAGTGTCCTAGATATGACACTAAACAATCTGATGCTGAGCTTTGGGGAATACAGAGCACCCCTTCATTGCCATTGCTCCCAGCGTGGTAGCACCTGATAGGTCCCTATCTATGGGTTAAATTGAACTAACGGCATACTTCTGCTAAACTAAATTGTTTGACTAAACTAAATAGCTTGAAATAGAAATGTTTTGACAATTAAACCATGCTTACATCTAGACTGCGTGCTTGTGCTAAACTGAATCATTTAAAATGGAACTGTTTGTAGACATTGAAACTGCACTTACACCAAACTGAATTGTTTGATATAGAACAGTTTTGACATTTAACTGTGTGTGTAAACAAAATCTGTACTTATACTAAACTGAATTAGCTGAATTAGAATTGCTTGACTAAACTGAATTGCTTGAAATAGAAATATTTTTCACAATTAAACTATGCTAACATTTAAACTGTGTACTTATGCTAAATTGAACTGTTTGAAATAGAACTATTTTCATTAAAATGAATTTGGCGTTAAATAATCTACAAAGGTCGATATGCCATAAAACCCAAACAACCAACCAACTGAATCGTATGAATAAGGTGATGGAATACGCTTTTCTCTGGTTTTCAGTAAATTTCACATAGGTTATTTATTGATAGCGCATTTCTGTCGTCTATCATATCTTAAATGAATTTCTGTTAATCCCTGACAATCAAAATAAATCAATTTATCAGAAATTATCAAGATTTAATACCACAAAAATAACTTGACAGACAAAAATATTAATCTTTTGTTTATTTAAATTTGAATTGTTTTGGAAATATTTGTACTAATATGAAGAAAATATTTTTGCCAGCTGATTGTATCATACATATTGACATCAGCGTCATAACGTTGTTTTCCGATTATATAGTGACATATCCTTGGGAAGATTGCATACATACACCAAACAATAATATATTGTCTGTTTATACAAGAAATTATTTTCTTGTAATATTTACTCTCTAATATTATCTTTTTTTACAAGAAAAGACTTAGTAATTTCTGTTGATGAATAAACTTTTTACTCAGTTCTAAGAATTAAGAACGATCAATTTGCAGATTGTTATTTCATTCAATCATTTACACATTTATCCGATATATATATATATATACGAGGTGTATATGATAAGTTTCCAGACTTTTCGTATGGGTACTTTTATTGTTAGTACACACATGAAACTCTAGTCCCCTTCGAAGTTATCTCCTCCGGCTGCAATGCACTTGTAACGTTTCAACAACTTCTTAAAGACCCCATGGAAGTCCTCTTGTGTGAGCGTATCAATGACCTTCGTCACAGCCACTTTCATCTCCTCAATTGTCTCATAACGACAGCCTGTGAGCTTAGGGAATAACCAAAAGTCACAGGGAGCAAGGTCTGCACTATTGGGAGGGTGAGGAACTGTCTTGATGCCCATCTTGGTCAAATAGTCTGTGACAAGGATGGAGTTGTGGACTGGTGCATATTCCTAATGGAAATGCCACTGAGCCGATTTGAAGAGTACTGGCCTCTTCCCTAGGAATCTCTTCAAAAACTCCTGTAAAACCTCAACATAGTAAGCCTAACGCTAACCCTAACCCTTTGGCCAATCAACTCTGGTGTATTGACTTCCTTACTCCTCCCACACCTCTCATCATCCCTCACAGACTCCCTGCCTTCCTTGAATCTCTTATGCCACTCGAAAAATTATGCTCGATTCATGGAAGATGGTCGAAAAGCAGTCTGTAGCATTCCATACGTTTCTGTGGCATTTTCTCCGAGTTTAAAAAAAATTTTTTATTGCATATCGTTCATCTAAAGAGTCAGGTTGAAATTCACCAGCTGTGACAATCAGGTTTTTGTATATAGATTTTATATATATACATTTTCCTTAAACTAAAATCTATCTAAATGCTCTCAGATGCTACATTTGGATCGACAAATCATTCTATTTCTATTTTATTATCTTTCTTTTAAAATTATACCGACTTCCTTAACTTTTTGTAAGACGGCTTTTTAATATTGTTTTGCACGCATCTATGTACATACACATATATAAGTAAAGTAAATTTGGCGACCTTTAGTCGAGGGTAACCAGAAGGCTCATTTTTCAAAGCTACTACACCAAGGTGTAGGGGAGGGTGCTATTCTTTTCCCTGGATTGCTTCACTTTACCCTTGATACGTACCTTACATTGCTGAGTGTTAAGCAAGGAAGTATCAAGTACCATTTTTAAAGTCATTGGTATGACCCGACCTAGGATTGAACCCAGGTCTCCCGGATTATTGGTTGATACGCTACCACTAGGTCAATGAGCCAGTTATTCTTATTCTCGCATACGAATATGGTCGGACCCACATACTGAAAAATGCATAAGTACGATACACCTATGCACATACACTCATATATAAAAACGCTTGTGGGCCTATGCTAGTCACAGTGCCCAATGTGGTGTGAATATTAGTCACAGTACTTGTAGTCGCTGTTGTGTTCGTGAATATCACATTTGCTTCTGACTTTTTGCTTTGTCAAGCCCATCCGTGTCCACGCTATGTTTGAAATATCCACAAAGGGAGGGTGACACAATTCAGCCGGATCTTCTTCTGACGATCCTGCAATATGAGTGGCTAGATTGTCTAGCAACTCAAAGAATAGAGAAAACCCGTTGTTAACAAGTGACAAAGATGGTTTTTATTGAAACACGTTTGTGAGACAATAAATAACAAGCAAACAATTATTGCTTTCCTGGCAAAAAAAAGAAGAAAGAATATCAAGATAGGATAAGTGACGATGAGGTGCGGTTAGAATAACACTAATGTCTCTTGGATTTTTAATTTTTCTAAAGTCTAATGGTTGTTTCCGTATCCTCTCTGATGATTCGTTTTACCATCCTGTTTTTATTGATCAAAATCTGCTCTAAAAAAGTTTCTTATTGGTTGTCCCAATAAGAGACAATTAGGAGTCATATTTCTATCGGACATCCAATCTTAGTTCAGGATTATATCTTACAGGTATTGGGAAAAATCTTTTTAGATGATTTGACTTATGGGAACAGGTTTAGAGCAATGGGGTTGAACTAAAGATTCTCTGCCTCATCTGACTGGATGAGCCATTCTCAGCTCACCTTTATTTGGCGTGGAGCAAAATTACATCTCCCTTTTGATATTGACCTTTAAGATAAGGACTAGAAAATATGTTTTACGAAATGACCCCTTTCATCATTATGATCGAAGGAGTTAGATGACAACCGAAGAATTAAATAAATTCGCTGACCTTTAAATAAAAAAAAATGTCTCGCACTTAACTGACCTTTAGGAACAATCAACCAGCTTTTTAGGTCAATTTAAGCCTTGAACTTAAAGATACTTATTTTAGGGATCTTTAGCTTTTGATATATATATATATATATATATATATATATATATATATATATATATTAATTTTCATATATTTCATAAATTTTAATTTCAATAATTTAATTAAGTATTTAATTGCACAACGTGTCACACGCTAGCACCTACTTGTTTATAAATTATTGCACTAAATGTGTGTATCCAAGGACAAAAGAGCTCATAATGTCACAATGAAGTAGATGTTCCAAATACATTAAGTTGTTCCACATAAGTGGTAGATGTTAGTGGTATAGCAGTAGAAGCTGAGCCTTCTCAATAATAATCCATATAATTTTTGGCCTCTTTATATACAGAATTTTTATCTATTAGAAATGTTTGTGTCGTATCTGCTATTAGCTTATTTACGGCTAAATGAAAAATATGGGTATTCTGTAAATGTGCTAATTTCATTACTATAGTCAGGGGTTGTAATCTTAAGGAAAATCTTCTCTCAAGATGCGTTAATTACCATAAAACACAAAATAAAACTGTTGTAATATTTCAACATAAGGTTATGAAGAATTTATAAGGGTATGGACATTGAAAGATTGCGATACTAATACCTTGAAAATGGATTCACAAATTGAATGACTTTCATCAGACGTCTGTAGGGTGTTCTCGTGGAGTAATGGTTAAAGCAACAGCAAGCGGAATCGTAGTGAGCGAGTTCGTACTCCAGTCACGCTATTACGTTCATTTTCGGACAATTACCCTTGGGAAAGGCATGAACCCCCTTATCCTCCCAGCTATGAGTTAAATAACATACGGTTTCTAATAATGTATATGCTTATAGGAGTAGCGATTATGCATGGGTTTGGTTTCTTTGTTTAATGACATATCAATCTTCGTGGGTTATTCAAAGCCAAACCTTTCTTGTTGAAGAACAGTCGTAGTACAATTTGATCAATAGCTGGAAAAATAAAAAGGTTCATACCTATCTCTTGAGTATTAATCCGAAAGTGGACGTTATATGACAAGTGTATACCCATGACTGATACAGTTTCAACCAAAAGCTGCAGTCGACTATTTTTTTTCTTCAAAACAAAGACAAGGTGGGATTGAAGTCGTTTGGCTGACGAAAGTGGACAAGCCGCAAATGATCCTGCCACACACATATACACACACACACTCACGCACACACACACATACAGATATACATATATTGTTGTTGTTGTTGTTGATGATGCTCGACCGTAGTCGAGAGTTACTCGTAGACTCCCTTTTCAATAGCTACTACACGAAGGAGTAGTGAAGGACGCAACTCCTTTCCTAGGATTGCTCAACTTAATCCGTACCTTATAATGCTAAGTCTTAAGTAAGGAAGCATCAAGTATCATTTTGTAAGTCTTTGATAAGACTCAAACTGGGATTAAACCCCCGTCTGCTGTATCATTAAGTTGCGTGTATTTACCCACTCCCTCTACATGAACAGGATGTGACACAAAGTTTAATATGTTCGAATTCAGAAGTTTTGCTTCTTCCATACCAGTTGCCATAAGAAGGTTAACGAGCACAGTCTGACTGACTATTTAACAATGGAACATATGGACCCTCGACCGAGCCGTCAATCAAGAGATGCACCTGTGTAAATAAGCGGAAGAATAGAGGAAGCAGGTGGATAAAAACAATTATATAACCAGGTGCCCGAGGTGGTTCGAGCCAGTTGGAGTTAGTTGAAGACAAGATGCCAAATTGAGAACCAGCGGCAGACAGAGGGCTTTGGGCCCTCCGTGACCCATGGTTGAGCAACCCAACCAAGATGAGGAAGAAGTGCTGCTATGGCCAGAAGGACGTAGGGTCAATATAGCAGTCAGTCTCCGTCTCTAGCTCATCTCTCACACGCAACCATCATCAACCCGTTCGAGAATAAAGTGTGAGAGATATATTTTTTAAAGAAGAGTTTTCGTTCGTTCATTGAAGTTCGTCATAATATTGGATTATGTTACGCATATATGTGTATATGTGTACGGCTATACAACAACAATAGCTGGAGGGAGAATAGGTAAATGCATACCTTTCAAAAGGATATTAGAGCTAATGCTCCACTATATATATATATATATATATATATAGAGAGAGAGAGAGAGAGAGAGAGACAAGAGGTGCCTGTGGTGTAATGGTTATCGTCGTAGGAAATGAATACGGCGACACGAGTTCAAATCTTGGCCGAGACTGATTGCATTTCACATAGCACTAATACCCTTGGGAAAGGTATGAATCCAATCATTCTCCCTCCAGCTATGGGTAAATAGTAGGGCAGACTAGGTTCTTCAGCCTTGGTGAGGCAACTAGTCTAGAAGGAAAACTCTGTTAAACTCCGCTTAAAAACTAACCTTGTGTCATATCCTGCCCGAGCGGAGGGGTTGGTAAATAGGATTTATATATATATATATATATATATAGAGAGAGAGAGAGAGAGAGAGAAACGAGAAATATTCCATCAGCTTTCCAAGCTTTAATAATCTACTGAACAAAAGGTCGGAGCACGTGTCGAGATGCTGCCATGACAAGAAGTAACTTTGGCACCTGATTAAGTCACGTGACTTGTAATTCCATTCCCACTGTAGTCACGTGACTACAAAAAGTATATAAGTACTCAGCTTTGAATATGTCGAACGCGTGGATTAACAGGACACATAACGATCGGTGACGTAAAACTCGAAGTCATGAGTATTACCATTCATTATTTTCTCAATTGTTTTTTTATATTTGTTTTATATATATATATATATATATATATAAGCTTTTTTTGTTGTTCAATAAGAGAAAAGTAAATGAGGTGACCCAACCATTTACTAGTTTTCTGAAGAGGACCACAAAATCCGAAACACACGTGGAGCATAATTATATGAAATATAAACCTAAAATACCACATTCAAATTCATTTACAAACCCATTCTTTATATATATATATATATATATATATATATATATTATTTTTGGTGCTGTCTATTGGTAATTCCCATTCAGGGAGGTGCAATGAAGAGGAATTAGAGGCATAGACACCAATGATCTTATAGTTTATGGGAAACAAATTCACTTATATTGTATTATTACCAAATTCTTTATGCGGATGTTACACAACTAATATTAATTGGGTTAACTGAAAACGCGTTGCACCAGGGATAAGTGACCGACTGAAACTTTGTCTAATGTTTGCGATTAAATGCACAGAAAACATTACAATAGTTAATGTTAGGTGCCAACATTATTGAATGCTTTTGTTTAAAAATATCCTTATATTGATTGCAAAAATGTTTTTGCATCGAACCACGTATAGAATAATAAAAAAAAGAAACAAACGAAAAAAAATAATTAGAAAGATTCTGGTGTCTCAGAAGAAATCTTTCAGTGTTGCTGCTAATCAATAAGTGCAAGTAATAGGCGAGTTTTCCCGCTTTTTCTTTCTTTTTTAGTCATACGTGAATCATCTGAAGAAAAAACCGAAAAGCTTTTCGGAAATAATTGTTGATCTTATAAGTTTACTGAAGGATTTCAGTTCCGGTCTGCTAAGATTAGAACAATGCGTTATACGCGGAAGAAAAAGATTGGTAACCTCACAGAAGATTAGAGATGACGCGAATTCATATATACAAATATTTATGTGTGTGTGTGTGTGTGTGTGAGAGAGAGAGAGAGTGAGCGTGTCCGTGTGTATGCACGCTAAACCCAGATGTACATGTATTGGTATATAAGTTTGAGTTGATATCAAATTAAAAAACAAAAATAAAACAACACAAAGTGATAAAGAAAAATCGATGTTATTGATAAAAAGATAGATAAGGAAAACAGAAGAAAGAAATACATAACGAAAATGATAATAGATATGAGGGTGGGTTGAAAAGTTCATTGGCTGAAAAGTTCATGTTATGACGTCACATCTGCCGGTGATCTTTTTTTTTTTTTCACTGACAGGATCCAACAATTTCAAAACTGTTTGAAAAGTGTGCAGACTGCAAGGATGGGGGCCTATGTTGAAAAATAAAACTAATTTGGTCACATTCCTTAAGAGTATCTTTGTCGGCCTATGAACTTTTCATCTGACTCTTAAATTGATTGATTGAATAAAATCGAGAAAATAAACACTGAAAAAACGTAAAAGAGACAAAGATAGATAGATGGTTGAAAAAATGAAGAAAAAGAGACAAAAAGAAAAACTCATGAAAAAGAAAGGAAAAACAGAAAAATCAAAACTGGAAATAGATAGATAGATTGATAGATAGATAGATCAAAAAGAATTTTTAAACAGAAAAAAAGAGGAAATTAAAAGTAGAGGTGTTGATATTAAAAAATAAAGAAAGAAAAAAGAAATAAACCGAACATAGATAGATAGATAGATAGATAGAGAGATAGATATTGTTTTACAACCAACAAAGAAAAAGAAAGGGAAAAGAAAAAAAATCAGGAATAGAACAAAAAAAAAGAAAAGAAAAGAAATAAACAAACCCAAGACCAAAATAACGAGATGAACCCTCTGTATCGATCCAGACCATCATCATCATTTTCATCATGTCGCGTTGCTAGCACGGATCTCCCCGACCCTGTCTCTCCAGCCGTCTCTATCGTCCGTTGCTCCCGGGTGGTCTTCAAGGCTATATCTATTATCGGCACGGAGCTGTTGTATATAGGTTCCAGCTAGCCGACTTGCCTTTGCTCGTCCATGCGAGGGGTACCGCAGGAGTACATCGCTTATGAGTTCGTCCTTACTTCTTTAGCAGTGTCCCACATGTCTGGTTTGTCTAACTTTGATAGTTTTCGTGATGGGTGGTAGGTGGCTGTATAGCTTCTGCTTTGTGGGGTGTTGCCTCCAGGACTTGTTCAATATTCCTCGCAGCATTCTTATGTGATTGCCGTCAAGCTTTTTCTCCATACGTTTGGTTAGCGTCCGTATAGTGCATCCATATAGTGGTATCGATACGACCGCTGCTTGGAAAAAAACTGCGTTTTATTTTATCGGTCACGTCTGATTTCCATATGACCGATATATTATCGATAGCTGTCCATGCTTTTGCTAGTCACGTGTTTATATCATTCTCAGTTGATGAGACACTGCTTCTGAGGTAGGTGAACTTGTCCACTAGTTTCAGAGAACTACTATTTCGTGTGGAGACATCGCCTCTTTGATTAAAGCACATTTATTCCGTCTTGTCTGCGTTGGCATGGAGACGTATATCAACAGCTGCTCGTTCCAGACTATTTAGCGGGGTTTTGGCTTGGACTGGTATGTTAGCCAGAAGCACTATGTTATCGGTGTAGTCCGCGTCCGTAATTGTTTGTGTGGGGTAACTTCTACTTCTTTACTTTGCCAGCTTGAAACCGTTATCTTTCATTATATCAATAGATGTTCTAAGCACGTAGTCTAAGCAGATGATTATCGGGTATGGGGCTAATATTTCTCCTTGTGGCATATCTGCTACAAAGTCGAAGTACTCTGTGTCTTCTTCCGTAGAGCCGACTCGAAAACTGCTTCAGTATTCATTTTGTATCTGCTGAGACCATTTTGGTATATACTGCGCATGACTGCAGATTCTATGAAAAGTCGGAATGTGTCGAGGAATAAAGTTTCTTGGAAAAGGAAATTTGGTTGCTGACAGTTATAGTCGATTGAAATTGGCAAAGGGTTGCTGTTGAAAGCGGATAGCTTTCCGTTTTAAACGATGTAATTATATGTGACAGAAAGGGTGTTACAACATTATACCAAAATGTTATTATCCCGAGGCCACGGAGCAGAAATTATCCGACCAATATACAAGTGAAAAGGTCAAGGAAATTTATTACTTCATAATTTTCCACACCGTATTATTCTTTGGGGAGCAAATGTAAAGGAACAAAAAAATGTTGCATTTTCTATCGGCTTTTCTTCGTTCTACTCTAAGAGTGAATTTCATATTGATGTTTCTCAAAAGCGCATAAAAAACGGTATATATTTTATTCACATCAGTAGAACCTATGAAAAAAAAAGAATAAAGCTCTGTAGGTGGCACTTACAATAGGTGACTGCTAATTCAGCAGAGGGGTATGACCCCCTCACCCCACAAATGAGTATGAGACTGACTTGCATCCGGTGGTAAGGTTTCAATTCAGTTTTTAGGAGTATGTAGTACCACTTCATTGTCCGTCACTCACAGGACAACTCTGACCCAGACTATCTGTTAGGATTCAAACTATGGCTTAAATAGTTTGACCTCAAAACTGACGTCTAAGAGATTATATGCCCCCCATATATATATATATATATATATATATAAAGAGATTCGGGCATTATATAACCCACAAGGGTTGATATGCCATAAACTCAACCAAATCAAACCAAACTCTTTTATACCAATAATTTTTAAACAGAACTATTTAAGCCATCGTTTGGATATGACAGTAATTGCCTTCAATTGGTGAGGCTTCTGTTCCAGAACTCTGTGGTGTGTCGTGAAGCCCTTAATCGCCATTACTTCCAATTGCCAGTCCAATAGATCTTCTTGAAAATATGTTTTATTAGATTGCAATAAATGATACTATATAACTTTGTGCATATTATTTTTTAAGATTGTCTTTGAAGTTAAAACTGCTTAATAAATATTAATTTAATTATGATTATAACTAATAATTATTATGATTAGTTACTTAATATTTATAATTAAAGACTGTGTAATTTCTTGCAAATTATTGGTGTTTGGAAATTTGGAATTAACTGTGTGCCAAAAATGATTAATATTGAAGAAGACTAATTAATCTAAAACATAAAATTTTGTATAAATTATTGATATTAGACAGGAATACTTGATACAATACATAATTCAGTATAAATTATTAGTGTTAAAGAGGAATACTTGAAACCATACAAAAGCAGGAAAATTATTTTTACCAGAAAGGAAGACTATAACTGTATGCAAGGAAAAACTTATGGAAAAATAAAAAAAATTAAATTAAAGACAATGGGCAATGAATATTGAAATTATTGTTATGACAACCATCAAAAGATTACATATAAATCAAATTATGGCTTTTAATAATCTATAAGAAATTAAATAATCTTAAATAAGCTAAACAAAAAAAAAAATAATAATAAACACAATCTCGTTATTAACCTAAATTTTTTAGATGAATTTTGATAATTTTTATCATTTAAAATATTCGGATTATTGTCTTCATCTTTATATTCACACCGTTTCGGAAAATTTGTCCTTCAAGAATTTCTTTTTGAAATCAGGAACTTACCCGGAATTTTGAATCGAACCCTTTCTTTAATTCACGGGGTTAATTGTTCTAATTCTGTTAACCATGACTGGGTATGAGTGTTAAACTATAGTAAGTATTCCTTATTTCATCTGTAGTTAGGATTGAACCAGCAACCTCTGAATAATTTCGCGTTGAACTTTATTAATCAAACGCCTACATTTCTTATGTCACGTGTCATGCAGTACAAGTGAAATTTTAATCTTGTTAATCCTTTTGATATATACCGCAACTTTTTATATATATCTGGTTAATCCTTATATATATATATATATATATATATATATATATATATATATATATATATATATATATAGAGAGAGAGAGAGAGAGAGAGAAAGCAAATTTAAATATATATATATATATATATAAATACATATATAAAGTGCAAATTTTAATACATCTATATATATACATATATACATACTAAAATTTTTAATAAGTATATATATATATATATATATTATTATTATTATTATTATTATTATTATTATTATTATTATTAACCCCTCATAGTCCTGAATATGGTTCAGTAGAACCAAAATGCTATAGTGTCGACTTTGTTTTTCAAGAAATCTCTCCTTCTCCTTGTTATCAATTTTTCTTTACAAACTGTCGGATTACTATCAATTATTTTCTTCCATATATATATATATATATATATATATATATATATATATATATATATATATATACAATTTAGAATATATATGTTTGGAATGGAACAACTAGTTTGTAAACAAATTGAAATAGAAGACGTTAATTTTGTTTATTCTCTCTCTTAAAATTTTTTTTCTCAGATTCTATGATATCCCTTGGAACTACTCTAGCTATAACCTAAATATTTTCGTTGCGTGTGTTGAACCAAAAAGCCTTTCGGCACAAAATGATTTTTAGTCAATATAAAACAATATTTTTTTATAATTTTTGAGACCATCCATGGATTTTATTCCTAATTTTATTCTGAAATAAGATGCAAGTTTTAGGTTATGAAATTTATAAAGCTTTTTGCTAAAATGTGACACAGGGCCGTATGTATGGGGCACCCAATGAGACTCGAAATCACTCGTGAAGGTATGCAGATCTAGTTTGCTAACGATTACACCACCTGAGGTGCCAATGTATCTTATAATTTAATATTTTGCCTTGTACCCAAAATATTGAAAAAACCGGCATGGAATTAAGATTTTCTTTTAAGTGCTGAACTATAAGGTTCATAAGGGATTGTTTGTACTGTGGCAGAGACGATGGAACGATATTTACAAAGGGTGACTGTGATTTTTCGAATAAATATTCAGGAGAATCAGAGGCAGATTGCTGCACCTTTCTTTTCTTTTGAGCTCATCTAAAATGTTTTTCTGGTTCTTCACAAGCCACCACTATTATAAACAAAATCAGCTGTGTTGCTAATCCAGCAGTTCACGTTTTAATTGGACTGTTGGACCCTTATATGTCAACGTCAATGGAAGTGTTCATCACACACACACACACACACACACACACACACACACACACACACACACACACACACACATATATATATATATATATATATATATATATATATATATACATGTATATATAATAGTTCTATCACAAATATTGAGCACTCTCCAAATTATATTACATTTGGTTTGCCACAAACCCCTGAAGTGAGATAGAGACAACCAACTCTGTTATAATATGTTGGTCCAACGAGAAAAAGTAAATCTAATAAAATGAATTGATCTGCAAGTGAATTTGGTATGTTTGATTTTATTTTTACAACTTTACTCTACACGTGTTTCAGACTTCATAGTCGATTTCAAGAGACTAATAATGATTAGGCCTGTCTTCTTTATTCTTGGATTTACATCTGTGAATACCCTATTGTCTTCGAAACCTATGGTCTCAGCAGATTTTTTTTCTTATATATATTTCAAGAGTGCACTCTGTGTTTCTGTCTGTGTTTATATCCATGTATACATAAATATTTCCAGTGGATTTTTCCCTTTCTCTTCCTTCCTTCCTTTCTGAGTTGTACTAATTATTGGACCCTTACATCTTCATAAATTTGGTGATAAAGATTTCGTGTAGTGATAAATGATACCTAATGACATCTGTTTTTTATAGTGTACTCTTTTATAAGAAATTATACAACCGGATTATATTGGTTTTAGAAGAAAGTTGTTTTTACTTTAAATTGCTTGCTTATTGAGTTCACGAGGCATTTAGGATTTTATTTTCCATCACGAAAAGAATATTCTTCACGCCAGAAAAATATTTTTGTTCTTCTCTTTGGGTGTTTGTGTATGTGAATATATTTGTTCGTGAAGTTTGATTCTCTTAGTGCGTGTAATTCAATAAATAAGGTGAATCTTGCCAAAGCAGATAAAATATATCGTAGAAGAAAAATATTGCCCTCAAAAGAAATTAAAAGAAATTACAGGATTTCCCGTAGTGTAATGGGTAACGAACTGCACAGCGACATCATAGTAAAGGAGTTCAAATTCCTGTCACGTAATTACGTTCACTTTCGGACTAATACCCTTGGGATAGTTATGATCCTCCCTCAGATAGGGGTTGACTCGTATTTCCTCTATTCTTTTAAAAGGTTTGCTTTAGGATTAAATAAACCACAAAGGTTGATATGGCATTAAACAAATAAATCAAAATGAAAAGTTAAATTTCTTTTAACCAAAGATACTATGACTTTATTATTTCATTGGTGCATTATTCCATCCAAACGGATATTACTTGGCATTGTTTATTACAAAAATCTACACCCTCAAGCTCAGTAACCAACAGATATAATTACAAGACGCATGTAACAAAAAAATAGAATGAATATATATATAAATAGTGCATCTCTTTTATGGTTGTTAGAAATTCATATTTGGTTCACAGTGCACAGAGTCATTCACTGCTGTCTAGAATTCGCAGAATAACAAGACCCCTACACACAAGAGAGTCTTTGATCTGACAATAAATAATATATGGTGGTAAAGCGCCAGTTCTTGATCACTGGGGAGTAAAGAATACCCACCCATTGCAAATAACCCAGGTTCACATTGATCCGGAATGGTAGTGCCAGTTAGGGTCCAGTTTATGGGGCAAATAGATTTGTGCAAAATTATTTGAAGTGGATGGGAATACGTAAAACCACGTAACTATGTGTAATTAAATAATAATAATTAAATATGATTTTTAGAAATATCTTGGAAGACATGAAAGCATTTGACAATGGAAATTACTTGCATTAAGAATCTATTCATCTATCTTTCTTTCTTTTTTTTTTCATTTTCTTTAAATTCTTCTGTCTATTCATCTATCTTTCCTTTTTTATCTCTTTTTTCAATTATTGAATCTATTTATCTATCATTGTTTTTCTCTTTTTATCCGTTTTTTTCTCTATTCATCTTTCTTTTTTTTTTTCTCTTTTTCTTTCAATTTTTCTTTCTATTAACCTCTCCTTGCCTTTTTCTCACTTATAACTACAAATATTAACTATGATAATAATCATTTATAAATGATTATTATCGTTGATTATCTGATACCTTATAACTGCTTGCAATGTATGAGTGTTAGTTTGTTGGTTGTTGGTTGGTTTGTATGGCCTCTCAACTCTTGTAGGTAATTTAATGCCAAAACCTGTTTATACATATATTCAATAAATGATTTGCAAACGCATAGTTTGTTGATAGCATTTTAAAACAAGCCACAGTTCCTTGGCTTGTACATAGATAAATGGTTTCATATATGCCTATGTAACACTAATCATTCTATTTAATATTAATAATTGGTTTGCACACAGATTGCTTTAAGTTTTGCTATTCAACACTAACAATTTAATTTAACATCAGATATTTGTTTCCACAGTTAAATGTATATACGTATATGATTTGTAAGACAAGAGTTTTTTGGTAATTTTATTTTTACAAAGGTTAAAACTGATTTGTTTGCACTCAACTATGTATTGCTATTGTTTGCACACTGTTAAACATAAGTTATTCTATTCAATATTGATCATTTGTTTATACTCAGTGAAAGGATTACAAGTATTGTCATTAAACACAAGTATTTCTATACATAACGATTGATTTATTTACACACAGCCAAATGGCTAAAAGTATTGTCAATAATGATATTTTGGTTCACAGTTAAACGGTTTCGTGTACTGCACACAATTTGTTTGTTTTCTTTGTGCTCAGTTAAAGGGATCCGAATGTTGCTATGGAATAGTAATAATTCGGTTTTTGCATGCAGTTAAATGATTTCAAGTATTACTATTCAGCACTAATAATTCTTGTCAGTATGACACATTTGTTTGCACTCAGTTACATGGCCCCCAGTAGTGCTATATAACACTAACACTTCAATCAAATATCAGCCATTCATTTGCACACAGTTAAATGGTGTAACTGCCTGATTTTATTCATGGATAAGACCCTATGCGGTTCTACCTCTCTAAGTCCGAGTGGACCATGTTGTAATGCCAATGAAGCGGTACCTCATACATCTCAAACATCCAGGACTCGAGCCTCACCATCAGATGCAGTTGAGTTTCATATCATGGATACTTCTAGGGTGGTTTAGTTTGCTTTGGTTGGGTTGGGTTGGGTTTATGCCATATCAACCTTTGTAGGTTATTTGATGTCAAATCCAGTATATATATATATATATATATATATGTGTGTGTGTGTGTGTGTGTGTGTGTGTGTGTGTGTGTGTGTGATTTATAAACACATTTTGTTGATAACATATTGAAACAAGCTTGAGCTGTTTTTCTTGCACACAGTTAAATATTTTAGGTCTGGCTAAGAGTCACAATTTAAAATAAGTCATTTGTTTGTACACAGTTTCTAAGTAATTGAATTTTAAAATGACTTAGAAATAATTAGTTTGCTGTTCTTTCTACACGGTTAAATGGTTTAAATATTGTTATCTAAAAATGATAGTTCTATGAAATATTAATCACTTGTTTATACACAGTAAAGGGCTTCAAGCAATGCAATTTAACAGAAATAATTCTATTTAACATTACCCATTTGTTTGCACACAGTTAAATTGTTCCAAGTATTGCTATGAATCACGAACAATTCAATTAAACATCAGTCATTTGTTTACACACAGTTAAATAATTTTTTTCTAATAATTCAATTTAGCATGAGTTATTAGTTTACCCACAGTTTAAATGCCAAACAATTCTATTTGACCCATTGATAGGAGCCAATCAATTACTACCACTCCTGTTTTTAGTGGACCTAGGAGCAATGGCAATGAAGAAGTACCGTACAAAAACCTCAAAGACTTAACCATTAGATTGTTTAGTGTCATACCCAGGAAACCCATTGAGAGTGGGTCTTACCCCTCTGCAAAGATGCAGTCGGTGTATTCTACAGCGCCAGCCGACTGAGCTTTATAAGTGTTAGATAGGAATATTTAAATCCATGTAACTGTAACCCCCTAAATTATTATCATATAGATTGGAGTTAAACATTTAGAGGGAGAATTTCTCGTGTTTATAGTTGCTAACGTGCTGAACTAAGACATCGTACTGAACGAGTTTAAACTCCGGTTACTTTACGACATTCATTTTCTGACAAAAACTATAAAGAAAGGCATGAACTGCCTTATTCCCCAGCTATTGGTTGAATAGTATCACGACTGTTTTACATTGCCTAGTCAGCTGGGGCTGTAGAATACACCGACTGCACCTCTGCAGAGTGGTAAGAGCTCCCCAACGAGTGTCCTGATATGACACTAAACAACTGATTGTGAGGTTCCAGTAATGCTGGAGCTTGGGAGAATGTGGGGTGCCCCTTCATTGCCATGGTCCACTCTGTCCAGGAGTGGTAGCACCTGACAGGGCTCTATCGATGGGTTAAATAGAACTAATTTGCTTACTTATGATAAACTAAATTACTTGAAATAGAACTGTTTTGATATTTAAACTGCGTAGATGTACATTTTACTTTTTGAGTTGAGGAATTATATCTTGAATTGAATTACCATGACCTGAAAATCTGGCGAACACTTTTGCGTGACATTCGAAAACACTGGACAATTCACAATATAATTCCTGTACTAAAAAAGAAAATGTACTACTATATCCTTGCCATTCAAGTTATAATAATTACGCCGATGCGTATTTCCAATCCCCCTGGGAAAACATGGCCCTGGAAGTGACCTTGTCCTCTGTCAGAGTACGTATGTAACTTGCAATACACATTCATGTTAAATGGCCGCGCAGTTACCATGACTAGTTGATTTGGCGTTACCTGTCTGCGATGTGGATAGGTGATCTGTGGTAGAGTTTCGGCTCCGCATTCTATGGTTGCTGGTTCGATCTCCGGGGGAGAAAATCACGGTATACACTGTTGATGAGACCTAATAAGGTCGAAAGAGCTGTCCAGTGTTTCTGTATGCCGTGCGGAAATGTTCACCGGATTTTCATGGTAATTCAATTCCCATTAAATTGCATAATTATGCTAAACTGAATCGTTTGAAATAGAGCTGTTTTTGACACAGATACTGTACTTGCACTAAACTGATTTTTTTAGTTAGAACTGTTTGACTAATATGAATAGCTTAAAATAGAAATGATTTCGACAATTAAACTGTGTACTCATACTAAACATACTACGGAGGTTGATATGCCATAAAATTCAAACAACCAACCAAACACGTTCTTTTACAAGGAAATTCTTTTTCAAGAACCTACCGATATGAAACTTGTTTTATGATTATTTTATAATTGATACACGAACTCGGCAATTGTCATCGTTCAATAACTTGACAGCTATAAAGCAATCGTAAGTACTTTTTTGTTATTTATCTGTAGTTAGGATTGAACTGCAACCTCCAGATAATTTCGCTTAGAAGAATTTTTAACCAAATGCCAATCACCATAAATAAACAATTGTGAATGTTAGATTTACGCCTCTTCATATAAAGTAATAGACGTGTAAGAAACAATAATACTATATTCTATAAGTCGGTGATATCTATTAAAAGATTGACAAACAAGAAATAAGGCATTACACATTTAAATAAGAAATTGAAGTAAAAAAACATGTCATTACACGATTAGATAAGTAGGTGACGAACAATAAACAGTAAGTTAAAGATGACAGAAATGAACTACAATTAGATACTGTATGATTAAATAAGTAAAATTACAGACAAAAAACACCCAAAGAGAAGAACAAAAATATGTTTTTCTGGCGAGAAGAATATTCTTTTGGTGATGGAAAATAAAATCCTAAATACTTCATGAACTCAAAAAGCAAGCAATTTAAAGTAAAAACAACTTTCTTCTAAAACAAATATAATACCGTTGTATAATTTCTCATGAAAGAGTACACGATAAAAACAGATGTCATTAGGTATCATTTATCCCTACACGAAATCTTTATCACCAAATTTATGAATATATGAGTCCAATAATTAGTACAATCTGTATATATATATATATATATATATATATATATATATATATATATATATATATATATATATATTGAGGAAAATGTCCTTGTTAATTTTCTACCCTAAAACTTATTAGGTCCGATCAGCTTATTTATTAATACTTCAAGATTCCAAGAAAATATATTCTCCTTTAAAAGAAAAAATGGTATCTCTTGCAAGTGTAACAAGATTCATCTCTCTCTCACTCTCTCTCGTTATATATATATATATATATATATATATATATATATATATATATATATATGAAAGTAAATATGAATCAAAATCCGAAAGTATGAAGAAAGCCAAAAAACATAATCCAAATAGGTGAATTTATTATGATGTGAATTCGACTTTAAACGTTTCGGTTTCAGTAACCATCATCAGGACTTGGATATCAGAAAAGTTCACATACCGATGGATGCTTGTCGACATAACAGGAGTAAATGAAATGTATACAACGAAAAGATACAAACGTGCACATAGCGTTCTTAATTTTAAAATGTCAAGAACGCTATGTACACGTTCGTTTGTATCTTTTCAATTTTAAGAGGAGTTTAACAGGTTTGAATTCAGAGTTTTCCTTTTCTTAGACCGGTTGCCATACCAAGGCTAAAGAGCTAAGTCTGACCTACTATTTAATCACGCAAATTATTTGATTCTTCCAAAGGATGAATAATTGGATTCATAACTTTCCAAAGAGTTTTAGCGTTATGTGAAAGGCAAACAGCCTTGTCCGTGGTTTGAACTCGAGTAGACATGTCCATTTTTAACGTTGGTAACCATTATACCACAAACGCCTCCTTCGCACCGTATATAATTCATGCAAATATAAAAATATCTTGAAAGGTGTCAGAAAATTGGTTGGTAAATATCAATATTACAGTGAAAACATTCAGTGACTTCTTTTTTGTAATGGCTGACTATTTTTATGAATGATTAAGCATGCATCACAGCCGGATTCTGTTCATGATAGTATGCTGCCTCCAATATTAGAGTTCTAGAACGGCAGCTCTAAACAGCGCGGTATCATCACTTTGCTGCCGTTACTCCTAAGTGCACAGCTAACGAGGCTCAGTAGCTAAAGTACAGGACTGCGATATCGTAGTAAGCGAGTTCAACTTCAGTTCCACTATTTCCATCACTTTTGGAGAAAATCTCATGGAAAATGTATGAACCCTTCAGCTATGGATTAAATTGTACTACATTCATTCCATAAAGATGTCTTTTATAAATTTGTTAAATAACCCTCGAATTCTTATATGCCATTAAACAAAGAAACTAAAACCAAGCAAACTAAAAGTCTACAATTACACAGAATTGAAGGTCGATTCGTAAGAAGAGCTTAGAATATACTGACTGAATCTCCTGCAGAGGTTTAAGACCCATTCCCCACAAAGACATATCCCTTGTACGACATTAAACTACATCTCAGGGTGAGGCTTCATTTCTGGACTTGTGAAGAATGTGAATTACTTCTTCTTTGCCATTACTCCCAGATCCACTTTAATCCGAGGAAGTTGTACTGGTTAGTTTCCAATCGATGGGTCAAAAAGATCAGTTTGAAAATTATCTGCATTATATCTGGTATAATATAACAGTGTCCAAAAAACTTGAGAAGCTACAAAAATATATAAAATGTAAACATACTATTTACACAATTCCCTTACTTCTGGGCTTAAAATAACACAAAACGGCTTGAAATAGGTAATACTAGCTAGGGTTCAATCTATAGCTGAATAGAACATTTTTAGGTTTAAGTTTTTTTGTTTAATGGCATATCAACCTTTCTAGGTTATTTAATGCCAAAGCCATTCTCCTCGAAGAACAGTAGTGGTACTATTCAACCCATAGCTGGGAGGATAAGGGGGTTTATACCTTTCCCAAGGGTATTTGCCCGAAAGCGAACGTAATAGCGCGACTGGAGTACGAACTCGCTTAATACGATTCCGAAATCCATCGCTTTAACCATTACACCACGAGCACACCCCCCAACATTTTTAGAGGAGTCGATTTATTTTCAACTATATTAATAATAGATCTTTAAACATTAATATTGTAACAGAACATGAAGCCATTACCTGTTTAAACCGATTAAACTATATTTAATTGCTCACGAATCATCAGGCTTAGATATTAATAGTTAATTGACATGATATAATTACCTGGAAATGATTACTATTAAATAGAAGTAGTGACCTGAAACTATATATACATTGAAAAAAATCAATTCGACATTAAGGTTTGGTTTGGTTTCTTTGTTTAATGGCATAACAAACTTTGTACGTTATTTAATGCCAAAGTCATTCTCCGAGAAGAACAGTAGTCGTACTATTTAACCCATAGCAGGGAGGATAAGGGGGTTTATACCTTTCCCAAGGGTATCTGCCAGAAAGGGAATGTAATAGCGCGACTGGAGTACGAATTCGAATACTACGATTCCGCAGTCCAGCGATTTAATCATTACACCACGAGGACACTCCCTTTCAACATTAAATATCTTAAGTGTTGACATGACGAAAATAACCAACCAACCAACCAACCAACCAATTTATACATAGCAAAGCCATCGGGTTCATCCAATGTGGTTCTATATTCGTTATTAAATATTACCGATGGAAAATCAATGTTCTTGCACTCTTTCGCCCAAATGAACGTTTTTTGTGTGTGCTGTTTACTGAAAGCTGTCAGTTGTTTTCATGTCATCGGGCAACGTTCTTCATATGCTGTATCTTTTCTATTCAAATGCTCAGGACAAGCTTCTTCAAATATTTTCTTACTGATGAGTCAAGTTCTTTCTTTTTTATCCATACCTTTTCCCTTTTACTCAAAACCCTTAATGTAAACATTTCTTTTAAAACAAACATTATAAGCTGAAATTCATTTCATTATATCTGAAGTTGGTTTAAAAAGTATCCGGACTGAAACTGTATTTACTGGAACAAAAATAAACAATGAATTAATTCTTCTTCAAAATACTTTCTTTGGCATTCAAGGCACGTATTCCAATGAGTTTTTCATTGGTCGAAACACCTCTGAAACACCCTGTTATGATATGGCTGGAAGCTGCACTGATTTCTTTCTTTTACGACCCTCCATGTTCAGTTTAGAAAATCAGAATAAAGTCACACATTGCTAGCATTGGGGACTATACATTTACCCAACCCCTTTGCCACAGGCAGGGTAGGAGACAAGGCCAGTTTTTAGAGGAGTATAGTTGGTTTGTATTCAGTTTTTCTTCTCTTATATTGGTTGCCTAACAAAGGATCCAATCTGTTATACTACTTACCCATGGCTGTGGGGTGAACAGATAGATTCATGCCTTTACTATGGGCATTAGCCTAAAGTGAAATGCAAACAGTCTCATCCAGGTTTCGAACTCGAGTTGCAGATTTCATTTCCTAGGAAGATAACCGTGATGCTTTGCGTGCCAGAACTGGTGAGTATGAAGAGTGTTACACTAGTACAATCGTAAATTTTGCTAAAAACTTCAAAGCAAAACGTATCTGTTGAACTGTTGATCCAGATTCTACTTTGGCTTCTTTGTTTTTTATGGCATATCAAACTTCATGCATTATGTAATGCCAAAGCCATCCTCATAGAAGAACAGTTTTGGTACTACTTAACTCATAGCTATGGTGGCAAAGGAGGTTCGTACCTTTCACAAGGGCATTAGTC
Source organism: Sepioteuthis lessoniana (assembly GCA_963585895.1). Lineage (NCBI taxonomy): Eukaryota > Metazoa > Mollusca > Cephalopoda > Myopsida > Loliginidae > Sepioteuthis > Sepioteuthis lessoniana. The sequence goes on from OY757905.1 coordinate 9,314,584, forward strand.
TAAAAGTGAACGCAATAGTGTGACTGAAATTCAAACCCGTTTACCACAATGTCACAATCCAGCTCTTTGGCTACTACACCTCGAGAATTCCCTCTTCAAGTTCGGGATGATTGGAGCTGATATGTTTCGAAACTTGTAAAATCCAGTGTGTCGCAAAAAACTTTCGTTAAAACTTAACGAGACTACTGATAAAAAAACATCGAGAATTGCCACTGTCTCTTCTTCACGGGCTCGAAACAACAGTTCATCTATGAACAATCACTTTATTATTCTACCACTGGCAGAAATACGCACTCGCCACTTTTGTAAAACGTTTTTTCTATTATTTCTAATTCAGGAAAAATAAAGAAAGCAAAAATATCGGATGGATTTTTTTGTCGGTGACTGAATAATTTTCCTTCGAAATTTAGTGACTCAATTTTCCCTCTTGCCTTATGTTTAAAAAAAGCTCTATTAACAAAAAATAAGTCATTTACATTAATATGATGGGTATCTCGTTCCCGTTAAGTCTGAAAGTTCGGCTACCAAATAAAATAACTTTTGTTTCAGATTTGCACTTAGTTTAATTTTCATGGATTAAAAATAACGGTAAAATCGTTTCTTAAGAATTTTGAGTCCGTATTTTTTGCCAGGGATTTTATAGGCAGTACAAACACCATTTAAACTTTAAATTAGAAAATTCAAAGAAATTACTTTCAGACTCAATACTTTTTGACGTGATTCAGTCGACGTAATTCTACCTCAGATGAAAAGTAGGACAGCTCCCAAACGAATTTCTTAGGGACAAAACTAAACTATGTCTGATTGCGAAGGTCAAGTTTTGCAGTTTGAGGAATATTAAATGTTCCTCTATTGTCATTTATCCAAGTTTCTTTCAGGCACCATTTAACAGTACATTCTAAGGTCTACCAATGATTTGTATTATTTACTTAGGATTATTATAATTAGTTATAATCACTCACACAGGTGAATGCAAATTATCTATATTAAAAAGGAATTCTTGATAAAAAGAATTACTATTTTTAAATAGCAGTACTTGAAAGGATTTAACTGTGAACAAAGAAATGATTAATAATAAATAGAACTATTATTGCTTGAAAGCAGTACTTAAAACGATTTAACTGTGTGGAAAGAAATATATTTATTAGAGTTAGATAAGTATACTTGAAACTGTGCAAACAAATGGGCTCTAACATCTCGATTAAAAATCAAGACACCTCTAAACTATTCGCTCACAAACCATATATATATATATATATATATATATATAATTCCTACATGGCCAAAAGCGATTCTATCTAGGTTTCACGAAACGGCTCTTCAGGATTTCGTGAAACCTAGGTAGACTTGCATGTAGGAATAATTTTCTTAATGTTAGCTCAATCTCATGTATTGAGCACTTTATCACGTTTTAGCTTAGGTAATTCTGTCGGTGTTTTTTTTTTCTTTTAAAGAGACTTACGTGCTGCTTGATTATTTTCAAGAAGTAAGTTTGTTTTTCGTCTTTTTTTTTTTTTACTGAATTTTTTCCTCGGATATCAGTTTGTAGAATTTGCAAATTGTTCAATCTATTTTTTTACACAACAGACTTATAGATTAGATATAAAGATTAATATATATATATATATATATATATATATATATATATATATATATATATATATATATATATATATATATATAGCGAAAGGAATTTACGGTTGCCACTCGCATAATGCAAAGCTCTTCGAATGAATTGAACACTCTGGTATACGGTAAGGTATAAATTTAAAAGAGAGTTTTGATACAAGGAAATATTCTGTCTGGGGATGACTATAAATATAAACAGGATTTTGTGTTGATTAACCTATAAGGATTAATATGCCATAAAACACTAACTAACCAAAACATACATCAGAGTACATTTTTTTTCAAGCATCTATTAGACCTATGATTGGCTCCAAATAGGCCCAACAAATCGATATCAGATTGTGGTTGTTTAGGGTTATATATGCTGAGGAATGGATACTCCTCGTGACCCAGAACTACAGAGTTGCAATGTTACCAGCAGATGCATTTTTAATAATAAAATTCAAAGAAATTAGTTTCAATCTCAATACTTTTTGATAAGATATTAACTGAAAACTTTGGTTAGAAATTTCCATCTGAGATATTATATAAAACATGTTACAATATGTCGACCAGAATATCTTGTTAACATAGAATGCACCTGCTGACATAAAATAAGACTGTGACAAAAGAAATAATCTTAACTTAAATACCAATTTTGGAAATTATTTTTATATCAATTGCAGAACAAATTTATTTGAAGTTGTCTTTAGACGTAATTTGGTTTCCCTCAGAAATCATTAATCTTTAGCATGACAATTCGAGAGATATCCAAAGTGTTTATGTATAAGTAGCGAGGATACCTGGCATTGCCCAGGTAATATAAGAAATTAGCAGCAGTCTTGTAAAACTACTTTTCTAAATCATAAAATAAGTGTTGGATAGATTATATTCATCATAATTTAATTTGTTGTCAATATTTAACAAAATAGATACATCGTCCATTTCAAATTACCACCAGTAATCGGCGCTCTCAAGATGATTTTAATGTTTCCCTCTGAAAATAATTTAACATTATATTTATCATAATGTTAAATTATTTTCAGAGGAAAACATCAAAACCACTATATATATATATATATATATATATATATATATATATATATATAAATTTTTAAAAATTAATTTACTGTGATTCCAACCGGTAATAACATTTTTTTTCAAAAACCGGAAGTGGATACATGGGGAGGAAACTCTTCACCCCATCTTCTACCCTCTCCCACTCTTTCCTCCTATGTCTATTCTGTCTGTAATTATTTCATCCATTAGATCTGAAGAAGTCCCGTTATTTTTGGTGTTATTTATTCATATTAATACCCATAACAGGATGGAAATAAATTTATTATCCTAATGTGACCGGTTTTTTTCTTAATAAAAATACCTTAAAATTCCTTTAGCCAACGTGGCCTGCTTGGTGGACGAGTGGTCTGAATCACAGTCTAACATAAAGTTGGACGGGTTTCGATCCCGGCTCCGAGCGTCCTGCGTGTCTAGCCACACTGAAGAGTTCTGATAGAACGAAACAGTCTGTCTGTGGATGATTATATATATTTATATATAAAAAGACGCATATATATGTGTGTGGGCATTATGTAATTTTTTTGGATAAATTGTCTGATTTGATTTTATATCGTTAGCGTATTTTATCAATATTTGCCTAAATTAAAGTAAAAACAACATAATTCGCAAAAATAATTTAACATAATAATAAACAGTATACATACACAATTATATGATTTTATTATTTTACGATGAACTGTCTCATTTATTTATTTCATAACATTCGCGTATTTTCATCTTAACTTTGCTTACATTAAAGTACAAATATTACAAATGGTAAATCATTATAAAAAACAGAATAGAAACAATTTTACATAATCTTATTTGATTGGTTTGGATTTTATAACGTAGGCGTAATTTTATCTTACATTTGCTGAAACATTTGAAAAGGTAAAAATGTTTTCTTTTCTAATGTTTTTATGTCATATTTTTTGATTCATAGATATCTTGGCTTATACAAAATTTACAATGTAATTCTTATACCAAAATGCGCTTTTTACTGAATTAAAATATGCTTGTTTTTGATGATCAACTGCCGTATTTTTTAGTCACACAGGACGCACAGACTCTTACATAGACAGACCTACAAAATTTTCGGGTATATATATATATATATATATATATATATATATATATATATAATTAATTAAAAGTAAATAAATAGATATACTCCATTATAAATTTATTTCACTTGCTCAACGGAATCTTCAGATGGGGTTTGAACAGAAGTAAGTTTGTTTTTACTGTTAACATCGGGGAATACATTTCATCTTAAGTAAGGAGTTACAATTGAAATATCTATCTATCTATCTATCTATCTATCTCTCTCTCTATATATATAATACACACACATACACACACAAACATATATATCTGTGTGTGTGTGTGTGTGTGTGTGTGTGTGTGCATAGAAAATCTTCCGATATAATTAATTAAACTAGTCCTTTTCTTACTGTTTTTTTTTCAGTATTAGTATTTTTCGTTTCTAATTAATAACCTGAGACAAGACTATGTTGGTCTGTAGAATGTTAAGAGGCTTCAGCGGTTTATAGCTGGTGAGGGCAAGTATTTGGATGATATAATCATTAAACAAAAGTAATGATTAAAAAAAAACAGAACAGAAAATATTGTTTTTTCTTCCTGTAAAATGAAATATTGAATAGGATCTATGTTGCCTTTTTTACTCACATTTTAAACCTGAGAGATGACGAAGTGGGTCTGTAGAACGTTAAGATGAGACTTCATGAGTGTATAGCTGATGAGGGCAAGTATTAGGTTAATATAATCCTTAAATAAAGTGATGATAAAACAAAACAAAACAGCAAATATTGTTCTTTCTTCAAGTAAAATGAAATTTTGAATAGGATCTATGATGTCTTTTTTATTTAGATTCCAAACCTGAGATATCATTCTACCGGACTGTAATGCCTCAGTTCCGTCAATAAGTCTTGCATTAATTCTTGATCACACTTTTTTCATTTTTTTCCGTGCAAAGCAAATTGTTATTGAAAAAGAAAGAAAAGCAAATACTATGTCATTGTTTAACCAAAAATCAGTCAGAAGATAGGTGGGTTGTTTTGACAGACCACTTTGTTCCGGGTGGCCGACTGTCAATGATCAAAAGTGTCTGAATCTAAAATTAGAATACACCTTCAAAAATGGAATTTGCTTTCTTTCAGTAATCTCAAAATAATGCGATTCAGCAGAAATTAAACAACAGACAGAGGAAAAGAATTAGGTGGAGTCAAGGTCAAGACACGGAGAGGACTCGGGGAGGGGAGGGGAGCAAATTTACGAGGAACTCGACAAGAACAGGCGGACAGAAGGCCCACCAAACGATGAACTGGTTCATTAAGGTGTAGGGTTTGTCGACCCAACCCGAAAGATATGGCCTAATTTGTTCAACCTGTGGCCCCGAGGGTCACATGTCAAGAGTCTGTCAGTCCAGATGGTGTAGTTATTCCAAAAGAGGGACAAGGGAACCGAAAGAGATCTAAGTACCTGGACTGCCCGAGTGCCATCCAGAAAGGAGTAAGAAACAGGGTGACCACGATAAGACCGATGAATAAAGCCGGTTGGACTTGTGGGGGTGATAGCCATTTCTCCCTCAGGCTGCCTAGGTATCGGCGGTGTAGGAAGCAGGGTCATGATAAGAATCATTGTCCCAGAGGGAAAGGAAAAGAAAATCCATAAACCTTTCCCGGCAAAACCAACGTTTAAAAACTGTTGACCCTGCGTCCTATGAAAATGCTGGTGCTCTGGAAAGTCAGGACATAAAAAAAGGACCCGGGTGACAGGTTTCTGCTGCCGGCCCCCAATGGCTTGGATGGCACAGAACTGGAAAAGAAGGAAGGCCCATGTATCTTCGATACACACGGAGGGGAGAGAATTTACCTGTAAGGTAAGGTGGGAAACAAATCCGTGAGGGTGCTCTTTGACACAGGAGCGGCAGTATCTTTTATCAGTACCGACGCTTGTGATAGGTTATGGGAGGCTAGATGAGGAGGCCAAATTTAGAGTTGGATCAGGCTGATGAGAGAAGACTAAGAATAGTCGGAATAATACGGTTACTGGTAGAAGTCGGAGCGTTCAAGCGTAGGCACAAATTGTATGTCGTGCCTGACTTATATAATGTACTGATACTGAGGGAGGAATGGCTGAGAAGACGAGGTGCCCAGCTAAAATTTCGACCCCAGCATTGACAGTAAACGGAGTGAAGATTCCATTGGGAAGTGATAAAGATCAGGCAGTGCATATAGCGGCTGAGGTGGGTATCACATTGCCCTCTCGAATAGCACTGCCCTTCGAAGGAGTAATAGCTACTGAGATAGTGTGAAAAAGGCCAAATCAGGTGACCCCAGTTGAAATGTATTGCCGTGAGAAGGAAGATGTGGCACTTTGTGAAGCTGTAATGAAGGCTACAAGAATTCTTTTCCATAGTGATAGCTAATACAGGGAATAAGACTATAATGGTCCCAAGAGGTAAAGGGTTGGGGTACGCTCTGCTGCTAAGGAATTGGAGAAGATTAGCAAGTATAGTGGGACAGAAGTAAAGGAAGAAGACATAGTAGCTCCAAAGAGATATCGAAACTATGATTCAGTTGTTGAGGGCAAATCGAAACGCATAAGCTAATTCTGACAAGGTGTTTGGGCAGACACAGACACAGGTCAAATTGAAACCCTTTCGGCTCCCAATTCTCAAAAGAGTAATTGTTGAAGCTGTGAAAGATATATTGAAAATAGTGGTGGCTGAACGACCCTGATCTCCATGGAGCTTCCAAATAGTAAAAGCGGAGAAAAAAGATGGTGGCTACAGATTTTGTGTGGACTTTTGACAATTAAACGCAATGACAAAACCAGTAGCAGGGCCCCTACCTCTCATCGATGATATATTGGCACTGTTGGGAAAGGCAACTTGCTTCTCAACTCATGACCTGTGGTCAGGATATTGGCAGGTGGCTCTAGATCAAGTAGACCAGAAGAAGGCAGCTTTACCGGCCACATGGGTCTATTTAATTTCCGTGTGATACCCTTTGGGTTGTCAAATGCGCCATACGTTTTCTCTCAGTTGATGTCCATCGTATTGAGTGGGATGGAGGGGTTTGCCATGGCATACTATCGTAAAATTATTATCGATGATTTTCTTATGGAAAATATGCATTATTAAAAACCCTATACATTCTGGACGGGAAAAATATGGATATATACCTTTTTCAAAGACATAAACGCGAAGTGATATGCTGACTGTATTATCCAGAATTTGAACTCTGCTCTACGATTCCATATCGTACACTGATAACCGTTTCGCTAAGCGTGCCTCCTAGGAGAGGCCTCGGTTGCGAGATAGCCAAATGTTTTAAAAGAGAATGTATCCTTCATACAACAATTTTAAAAGTAAAAGTTATTTACAAAGTGCATATCTTACAGAATATTTTGAAAAATAGTTTAGAAATTCAATGGGGTGGTGAGTTAGTGTGGAGTAATGGGTAAAGTGCTGCCTTGAAATAAGTGAGTTCGAACCCCAATATCAGTACTGCATTTGCTTTTGGACTAATACCCTCAGGAAAGTTATGTACACCTTTATCTTCTCTAACAGTGGGTTGAATAGTATCACTGCAATTCTTCTACAAGGATGACTTTAGTACTAAATAACCCAAGAGGGTTTAATATGCCATCAAACAAAAAAAAAACATCTACAAAGTCAATATCGACGCTCAGGAAAATACTGAACAATAAGATATTTAGAGTTATAATTCTCTGCGCCAGAATGATTAATTCATGAATATCATTTTCTGATATTGGGTCTTTTCGCTAAGTTGTTTGTTGGTTCATTGGTTGGTGATTTATAACTTATCAACCCTGGTAGATTATTGTATGACAAATCATGTTATATATATATATATATATATATATATATATGGTTTTTAAGTGAATATTTCGTATATGGTATGTTATTAGAGCTCATTTGTTTGCTCATAGTTAGAGAGTTGTAAGTAAGTTCAATGTTTCAAGTATTCCTATCTGCTACGAACACTTTGCACACATTTCGAATAAATAACAATAATGATAATCATCTGGTAATATGTATGATTTGCACACTGTTGTGTGATTATAACTAAATAATTATAATATTCCTTCGTAAATGATTGATAGCCCATGGATAAGACCTTTATAGGTACAACCAATCTGAGTAAAGTGGACCTGAGAGTAATGGTAACTTCACATTCCCCAAACTTCAGGACTGGAGCCTCCCCCTAAGATGCAGTTGACATTGGACATTTGACATTCTTTTAAAATAAATACATAATCGATTGAACTGTCACATAAAATGTTGATCCAGAGTTTTTTGTTGATTAGACAATCTTATATTTCGTTAAACGCCAGTCAATTTCTACTACTAAGACTTAGTAATTTGGTCCATATTTCAAGGAAACTTCAAGGATTCTTAGATTCATGCCTGAAAAGGTTTAAAACTATACCAGAAGATTGTTTCTTTTCTGTAAAATCTGTCTCTCTCTATTCTATCAGAGCAACCTCCTGCTGTCCGTTTCACTGCGCTTACCTACTCCCTGGGTTTGGATTAGTTTGGTTTCTTTCGTTTATACCATATCAAACTTCACGGGTTATGCAAAGCCATACTTATTGAAGAACAGTAGTGATTTTTTATCTATAGCTGGGGGGGATAAGGGGGGTCATACATTTCCCAAGGAGTATTTATCCAAAAGTGAATATAATAACGCGACTTGAGTTCGAAATAGCTAACTCTGATGTCGCAGAATAGTACGTTAGCCACGACGTCATCGAGACTCTCCTATTCTTTGGCTAATCTTTTCAAGAGACGGATGGAAGTTTTAAGGACAAATATAACTATATAGAGAGACAGACAGACAGTTCTCTCTTTCTCTTTCTCTCTCTCTCTCTCTCTCTATATATATATATATATAGTTATAGTTATATATGTCCTTAGACCTTTTCTGTCGCAGATAATACTCATGTGAAAAGGGAATCCATTTCATCTCAAAAGCATCTTTGCGTAGCGTAATACCCAAAGTGCTGGGCTGTGGCTTCAACGGAAACGAATTTTAACTTCGATCACGCTATTCCATTCACTTTCAAATTAGTAATCTTGGGAAAGGCATGAACCCCATAATTCTTCCAGATATAGAATATATAGTATCACCACTATTAATTTGTAAAAATGTTTGGGCATTCAATATAGCACTAATATTGATAAACAAAACAAAATGAACTAAACATGCCTGCATGTAAAAGCTTGAAACAATTTTTTTTTTAAATCACAGTCTTCGGGGTTGAGAAAACGCTGTTTCTATTCTCTGACTATTTGTAAGACCTCCACAAAAGGGGGTGTCTTAAGTATGACACTAAATTGAATCTAATGGTGAGGGATCCGGCCCAGAGATTTCTCCTCTCCCGCTTCAAGACCACATTGGGAATTGCGTTCATTGAATATTTACTAAGCTATTTGCTTAAATGTGGTGCAAGGCAGAATGAATGGAGCACCCAATGAGACTCGAATTCCCTCTTGCAGGTTTGTTAACCATTACTCTATCCGAGGCACCCCTATATTTGAGTTGATAGAGAAAGGAGAAAAATAATGATATTGATAATTATATAGTTACAAATCTGAGGTTACATATACTGACCAGACATCTTTCTGTCGCACATTTTATTACCACAATAGATACAGGAATTACTCTAAAGTATGTTCGGGTTTTTTTTCTTTCAGGACTTATACGTTTTCAAAAGTCAAATAGGGACCAACATTTATAGTCAATTCATAAACATGTTCATTGTAGAAATGAAAACAGAATACAATTTTTTAAAAAGATTTTGTTATGTCAATATCCAGAAAGCAAAAACATAGAAAAATGGTTATAACGTTGATTACCGACTAGGAAATTACCCAGTAGCTTTCAACTTTACATGATTAATCAAAAAAATAGAAGACTTTTTTTTACTTAACTGACGTAAAGAACATAATACTTTTACTGTAAATCGTATCATAAGCTAAAATCAATAAATGTCTGAATTGAATTACCATGACCAGAAAATCGGCCAAAAACCTACGCACGACATACGGGAACATTGGACAGCTGTCTCATTAGCCGTGTATACCGTAATCTCCACCACTGGAGATCGAACCAACCACTACAGATTACAGTGCCGCAACTCTATAACTGAGCCACCAGTTCATACCAAACGTAAATAACGCCAAATCAACTAGTAATGATAATTGTGCGGCCAAATAACCTAAGTGTGTCTTGCAAGTTACATCCATACTCTTTGCAGAGGACACGGTCACCCACCAGGGCCACGTCTGCCCAAGAAGCTTAAAAATACACATCCGCGGATTTATTATACCTGAACTGGCGGTAATAAGGTCGAAACAGCTGTCCCGATTCCCGTATGTCGTGTGTAGGTCTTAGGCAGATTTCCTGGTCATGGTAATTCAATTCACAGTATTAATTCCTCTACTTAAAAAATAAAAAATATTAAATATCAATAAGCGTTTTTGGAATTTTAAGAAACTAATATGCTGAAAGCAGACTTTGACGTCCAACCTATAGACTATTTGTTTATAAAATACCAGGAAAAATTACGGCATTGGCCCTCATGGTGGATATTCATTATGTTTCTTTTTTTTCCGCAGGAAATAAACTAATCACACGTAAGACGAAAACAATTTTTCTTTAATAGCTGAATATTTTGTCTTAATAAAAGTCGATAAAACTATTTGAATCAATGGTATAATTTGTTTCTAATATTATATAATGGCCGAGGGGTTTCGTTTTATGCCTTTGGGTTTAGTTAGACTGAGAACCTTTCGGCTCAGTGCATGAGTTACTTAGGCGCAACAATAACGCAGGTGTTAACGCGCGTGCGGGGGCGGAGCGGACGTGCCACTCAGAGATGTCACAATAGCCCATATGGGAAACGAAGCTAGCGAGTGCGATGACGTCACGTACCGGAAGCGCGCAGAGGATTTCGGGAATTTTGAAGAAAGTTAGTTGACTTGAGAACTGGACACCGAACGAGAAGGGTTGACTTTCGCTTGCTCGCGGAGTCCTTGGGCAGGTGTCGTACGAGATGGAGGCGCAGATGAAAAAGCCAGAATAGAAAGAATGTGTTTCTCTCTCCTTATGTCGAAGAACCTTGAAACTCAAAGGTTATAAAGTTTCGTACCTGAACTTAGAAGTCGTAAGTGTTTTTCGTGTTTCGAGATTCCTATGTTCTATTTATATATATATATATATATATATATATATATATATATATATATATATATATATATGAATATTATAAATCCATTTCGCATATCCGTATCTGGCTATGGTACACTACTCCAAGCAGAAGAAATATCATTGGATAAAACGATGTTTAGGAAAGCATTATAAAGTTCATTGAGGAATAATTTTTCAGTCTTTTTAAAGAAGCAATTTCAATGACTTATTCAACTTTAATAAATGAAATGATTTCTTCGTACTGTCGTATGTTTTAAATATTCTTATCGAATAAGAATAAATTGTACTGAGTTATATAGTTTCAAGTACTCCTATCTAATACTAATAATTTTTTTAAAAAATCATTAGACCCATAAATTAGACCTTAACAGCATGTAACAATCCAGGTTAGAGTTCACTTAGGATTAGAAGGAACGAAAAAAATACACCGCTCACCCAATATCTTCAGTGTTAGAGCCTCATCACTTAAAGCGGATTAGTGTCACACCTAAACGACTTATTTTCGAAGTAGGGATTACTCCTGTGCAGTGGATATAGACGACTTATACTCAGACCAACCACGGATAGAGTGGCAGAAATATTCGTCTCCCGGTGAGAATCAAAGTCACTAAAAATAGTCCGATAACCAAGCTCGCTAAACATTACAACGTACGAGTTGCTCAATTTTCTGAAGATTACACGTTTACTTCTTCTTCTTCTTCTTCTTCTTCTTCTTCTTCTTCTTCTTCTTCTTCTTCTTCTTCTTCTTCTTTCAACAGGGCTTAGAACACGTTGATTGTATCCTTTAAAAACAGGCTAGACTTCTTTAACTGTATCATGGGGAGTCTCCAGTTTAGAAGGTCTGTGTAGTATGTATTACCCTGTCATTGTCATTACTCCGAACTCCCTTCAGTTTAGGTATCATAGTTCAAAGAGTTCTGTTTAAAACTTATTCGATAGGAAATGTGCAAAAAGAAAAAAAAATCAAAACAAAAACATAAACCTCTTAAATAACAACTGCATCAGAAATGTAAATATGAATCTCCTAATCTCTAGGTATAAAATAACTCTAGGCGAGTTGACATGCGGTTAAAATCAATCAATCAATCTATCATTCTTCTTCTTACATATATATGTCTTATTTCGAAACTTACGTTCGTACCCATTTGCTAATCACAAACTAAAGCCTCATGAATCAACAAGACTTTGGTCAGATAAGGTCACCATTTGCTCCTCAGGAAATAAATATACAGGCCAGAAAAATGACCTTTGGCAGTGCTCCCGAAAGTCTCTTGGAGAAAGTCACAAGAGTAATTGAACACTATCTAAATACTAAATAATAAGATTTTTTAGGGAAGATTATAGTTTCTGGTGCGAAGAGCATTGCTTAGCAAATATCTGTGTCTGTTTGGTATGCATAAATTTTTCTTTTGATACGGCATCAAATCATGTAAACAATGTGCGTAATAAGATAAAATGGTACAAATAGATAATTGATTGTGAATAATGTTTGTCAAATAAAGTTACATAAAAGTAACTGAGAAAATATATAGACTGGTTGAGTTTTATAGCATATCAACCCTTATGAGTTATTTAAGACCAAATCTTGTTTAAACATGTCAAATATATAAGATTTGCTCGCACACATTTAAATCGCTTCAAGTATTGCTACAAAACTCTAGCAATATAATTTAACAGTCATTTATTTGTACAAAGTTAAATGGTTGAACAGACGATTTGTAAGTGAATATTTTGTACGCAATATCATTTTTAAGAGATTGAGTTAATTTGTTTGCACACAATAAATATTGCTATTATTTACATACAGTTAAATGGGTTAAAGTATTGCTATTTAACACTAATAATTCTATCCAGTACTATTAATTCATTTGGGCACAGTCAAATGGTTCCAAGTATTGCAATGTAATACCAATTATTCAATTTCTATACACAGTTAACCTGTTTCAAGTATTTCTATTGCAGAGATGCTGCCGGCGTATTCTACAGCCCAGCTTACAGGGGTGCTATGAGAACACACACACACATACACACACACACACACACACACACACACACACACACATATATATATATATATATATATATATATATATATAGGATGCATCCCATTAAAAAGATAATTCCTACTGCATCAAGTCATCTTTCATCTGAGACTTAAAAAGCAATCGTACCACTTCAAAAAGGTCAAGCCAGATGAAAAGGGCAGAAATTGATTGACTTTATCCTACAATGCACCTAAAAGACCAAGTTCTTTGGAACGCTTACAGGACGTTTTCGGACTACTTCCGACCAAATCAACTAAGTCAACTTCCCGCCAGGTCTGGGATTTTTTGCCTTCTTGTTGAGGTTGTTTACTGACCCTGTGGCTTGTAATTTATGTACCCAACGATAAATTTGGCTTTTCTGGGGATAATTGTAAAAGTTGACTTTCCTGCGAAATTTTGCTTTCACAGTTTTGAATGATTTTGTCTTCAAATAATAGTGGTGCAAAATATTTTTCCCCGCTTGTCCAAGACATTGTGATCAAAGATTCATAGTTGTTATAGTATACTATTTTAAAATCTGAAAGAAAAACGGACACAATATTATTTGTAGTAGTGTTATTAGCAGTTACATGGGTCCCACGTATATTGAGACAACCTATATATATATATATATACTTAGGTGCGTCAAATTCTTTTCAGTATTTTGGTAACAAGGGGCACAGTTTGGCAACTTCAGATGTTTTTGCCTAATCTGAGAAGGTACTGAACATTCCTGGAATGTGAAATGTCAAACTCACTTCATAATTATCCGAGGGTTACTCGCTTGATCCGTTTGTATGGCCTGCTGTACAACTTCGGGATTCACAGTTTTAGGACTACCTGACTTTGCCTGATTATCGATGTTCTTGAAATCCTTGCGAAATTTCTTGAACCATCTGTTGACCGTACTGTGATTAACTGCGCCTTTCCCTTCCGGATCGCAAATGTTTTGCATTGCTCAGTTCGAACTAGTAAAGCATCTGTTCTTAAATTAGTCTATGTTACTCATTGATCTATGCAACTTTCTAATCATATATGTTGTGAAGCATGTATGCAGAATCGACGACAAAACATGTCTGTGCATCAATTACCACGATACTATTAACCACAACGCGTACCTACTCCACCTTGAACGGCTTGGTTATGTGATTTACTCCACCTAAACTAATATAAACAAAAATATTGCAAAACTTTTGATTCACTCTTTCACAGGATTAATCAAAAGGTTTCTAAAAGTTTCGTCTAAACCAAAGATTAAAAAAAAATTAATTCATAGAAGAATTTTTATACAATGGATACGAACCTTATTAGGAATCATTTATGGCTAAACTCTTCAACAATCCACTTAGACTGCAAACAGTCTTTCAATTGTGTTTTGTTTGATGTTCTTAATTTCCATTTGAACACAAAATCCTACTCTAAAACAGTTTAACATGCTTGGATTAAGAATTTTTTTTCTTCTAGACCAGTTACCATAGAAAGTTTGAAGAGCACAGGTTGACTTACTATTTCCCTATGGCTGTAGAGAGAATTATTGGATACATACATTTTTAAGGTTATTAGCGCTATGTGAAATGTAAATAGCCCTGACCAGGATTTGAACTCGTGTCACTGGGTCCATGTCACACAAAGATAACCATTTAGTCAGGAGTCTCTCTTTTGCTCTATATCTTTCCCCCCTCTCTCTCTCTCTTTCTTTCTCTCTCTCTCTCTATATATATACATATATACATGAAGATACGTACACACACACATATATATATACATATTTACATATATGTATATATATAGATATATGTCTGTGTGTGTGAGTACACACAGAGAGACACGCCCATATATGTATGTGTTTCTCGGTGTGTCTGTATATATATATATATATACATAGATAGATAGATATTTTTGTGTGTGTAGTCATGTTTGTAATAAACTCGTAAAATTTAGAGGTAACTAAAAACGAAAAACGTGCTTAATACTCTTTAGTATGCAATATCCAATCAAATTTAAAACTCCCAAACAATTTCCCGCTCACAATTTTCACGTATTCAATCATCAGGTGGCTAGAAAAAGACTGGTAGATTTGTTTAGTTACCTCAATGAGGATTGAATACGTCACATTGGAGTAGTAGGAAAATGTCTTTTGTTATTAAAGAACATGACAATACGAAGCACTGTTTACAGTTGCACCTTTTTCAAGGAAATCAATAGAGGGTTTTTCATGTCGTTATGATCCTCCTCATGACCGCTGTGCCTGGAACCTTTTCTCTACCGAAGAGTTAGCGGACTGTCTTTTTTTACTCCGGTTCTTAGCGACAAACGCATGTTTGGCCAACTTGTAAACTTTTTTGACAAAAATATGCTTTTCTGTACATATTACAGATTCTGTAAATTTTACAGCGTTTGCATTTCACACAAATCAAGAATTTGATGACAGGCTTCCGTTTAGTGTTCGAAGTCTGCTTGATTTGTCACCATATTGAGCATCTTTAAAATTAAATGTCAAATTTGTGAAATTAGAATAACTTTTACTATAAACCTATTAAAACAATACACAGTTCATATCTATTGGAAAAATTTTGAAAAAAATTTGCTTATGAAATTCTCCTTAGTCACTGAATGACCTTTTCTTATAAATATGTATATACCGTGCATTTCTTTCTTCCCATCTATCATTCGATAAATATTCATCTGTTTAAATATATATATATATATATATATATATATATATATATATATATATATAGTAACATCCATAGATAATACACACTTTCTTTGTATTTAAATGTTAATTTCTTTATATCTATCTATCTCTATATATATATGACGTGAATTATTCCATCAGGGGAAATTTTGTAACTGTTTTTATTAATGACGCCGTCAATTACAATTAGTTTATTAATAAATAAAAAAGTAAAAGGTGAAAAGTGATGGCTAAAAGGCATTAGATACCTTCTACTTAAGTTTAATCAATCCCAATCCTCAGATTGACATAATAATGAATGGAATGATGTGATTATTATGGCGCTTAAATATATACCGGTTTTAAATTGATTGTCATGTGATTTAAATTAATCAGGCGGTAAACATATTCTACTTTCTTTTTTATGGTTTAATATATTTGTCCCAAACGTCATCAGAAAGAAAATTTTTAAATTGTTTAAAAACGAGAAATACAAAATTGAAATGACAAACATGATAATAAATAATTTTTCAGATGTTTTGATCAATTTCAAAAGTAATTAATTTAAACTCCACAGAAAGCTAAGTAGAGACCTAATTTTCATAATTACATCGTTAAATTATCAATTCCTGTTACTGGTGTTCTACTGTAATATACTTAGGGAATCTAGTTGATTGTTTTAGTAGTAAGCAGTTTCCTAGCTAGATTTTGGGTCAACCAAAACACAGTGGAAAAGGAGGAACATATATGAGAAAGAGATTCGAGGCAGTGAGAGAGGGGGAGAGAGAAACTCAAGAACAAGGGAGAAACGAATTGGAAAGTGAAAGGCGGGTTCCCGAATCTGGGTCTGGATAACAGCAACAATCCAAATTAAAAAATTAAAAAATGTATCAGCAGCAAATCGACCGCTAGGTGTGATTAGCCGAAAGAAAGAAGAGTCGTTGGGTGGACGGGATAGAAAACAGGAAAAGAAACTTAGTTTGACACTGGCCACAGAGCTGTGAAGACGGAACTCCGAGCAAGCACGTGTGAGTACTACAAAAGAAAACAAGAAAGATAATATCAATATCTATATCTGCTCTCTCTCTCTCTCTCTCTCTCTCTCTCTCTCTCTCTCTCTCTCTCTCTCTCTGTTATTACTATGGTTTATTGCTCACTGTCTATCTAAAGATGTCACTTTCTTTTTCATACACTGTTTCTCTCTTCTCGACGACAACTAAGATAGGTAGTATTGGATAAACTTTTGTATTAGTGAGCAAAGACGATGTTTTGTGTGTTCGTCACTTTTCCTTGCGGCGTGATCCGACTGGAATTTAAGCCATGGTGCTATACTCGTAGACCCTTTAGAACCGTGGTGGTACAAGCGTCTCTGTTGTGCTGTAGCTCTACCAACGTCTGTTTAGAACTGCAGTGGTATTGGCGTCGATTTGGTGTTGTAGTGTTATACTGTAAGTTTTCTATAAACTCAAATATGGAAAAGAGTTAAAATCAGATTGATGTAAAAGTGTAAGATTTATTTTTCATAGAAAATAACTTAAGTCATCAAAGAAGGAGAAGCAAAAACAAATGAAATTTACTATTAAACAAAGCCGGGTGAAATGAGTGATAAAAAATGGTAAATATTTTTATAGCTGTATGGGGAGAGAAAGGATGGATTCCTGCTTTTCCCAAGTCAAAGTGAAATGTAAAACAACCGAGTCCAGTATTTGAAACTCAGTTTCCAATCCCATTTGCTATTATGGCAACCACAACACTGAGCACACCTTCCCCATATATATATATATATATATATATATATATATATATATATATGTGTGTGTGTGTGTGTGCGTGTGATTTTGAGCCAATTTGACAAATTTGTTCAAATTTGGCCCCGTGCACACACTCAAGTAGAGAATGCTATTTACTTTATAGAGTCTAGATTTCAGCAGTTTCATAAAGTAAAGTTGGCGACCATAGTCGAAGGTGACCTGAAGGTAGGGAAGGCGCTACTCCTTTCCCTGGATTGCTCCACTTTACCCTTGATCCATACCTTATAATGCTGAGTGTTAAGCAAGGAGGTATCAAGTACTATTTTTTGAGTCTTTAGTATGACTCGACCTGGGATTGAACCCAGGTCTCCCGGGCCATTGGGAACACTCTAACCGTTAGGCCAATGTCCGGTGTCATAATAGCCGCATAAAATTATATAGATTTTCAATGGAAAAAATGTAACCACAAAGTTACAAACATGGGTTTAGACAGGAATCCTTCTGTAATTGTAGGTTAAAGATATAATGTCCGTTAGAGGAAAATTGCTTGACTACAGAAGTGTTGTGTAATCAGTCAAGTGTAAAAAAATGTATAAGCGTTGTATATTGACCTTCGACCCGGCCAAACATGCCATTCCAAAGACGGCGGAAGTGACACATTCCTATGGCCAGTTATGGGAAGAAATCGCGTAGGCGGGCTTGGCTGACAATATGGGACATTGTAAAATCCCACGGTACAGCCACAGACTGATGCACAGGAAGAGAGTGACCTGTGAACTGCATGACAGTTATTTCCGCTTGATGACGATCAAACATGCCATTCCAAAGACGGCGGAAGTGACACATTCCGATGGCCAGTTATGGGGAGATATTGAGTGGGCGATTAAACTATTATATAATTCGGTGAAGACAGGAAGTCAGTTAGTTTGGAGATCAGTTTGGAAACAAGACCCGTTGGTGACAAGATGTGGTAGAGAAAGCCATCATCCAGCGGATTGGCCCCCGGGCCTCCGGTTGAGCAGCCCTGGAGAACGAGAAAGACACAATGCTGATGGCCATGAGAGTGGAGGTCATTATATTGCAGTTCTGTTCGGTCTTCAATTCCCTCTCACATACAACCCTTGCAAATAAAGTGAGAGGTATATTTTTCTAAGAATTGTGTCGCTCGTATTTATTGTGTCGTCGATTCTGCATACATCGGCAACGTGCATGCATATGCATGTATATGTGTATAGTTGCATATGTATTATGTGGCTATACAACATAAGAACGGTAATGGTTGACATTGAAGCAATAGGCAAGCACTTGAAAGATTATGCATTATTTCATATGGGAATCCGCTTAAGTTCACCGGTGAAAAAATTCTAGCGATTTTTTTGGTGATTTGAACTAATTAGACCCTTAAGCACCGTATTTTTTTATTTTTCAAAAAAGAAAAAATAATTCAGTTTTTAAGGGTCATTTTTATATACAAATTCTAAGTGGAATGATCACTATTTTCCACAAAAAGAATTTTACAAAAAAGGAAACCTCCAGTGGAGGCAAAAAATATTAAATAATTCATTCTGTCGGGTTACTTTTCCAATAACTGTTCCAGAAATGGGTGATCATTCTACATTGAATTAAAATATGAAAGAGAACCCCTTTATAAAATATATTTTATTCGAAAAATAAGAAAAATACGCTGAGTTTAAACTCAATGTATTTTTCTTATTTCGTATCATTTGTTCAAATCGCACAAAAAATACTAAAATAATTATTTCCCAGTAAACTTGGACGGGTGAACATATATAGAATTTGGCCAAATATTTTAAAATCATAAGTCGTCCTTCTAGAAAAATGATTACGCAAATAGCACTATGCAGTCAAAATATCTATTAAAATTGAAATAATGATATAATAGGGAACCTGAAATCGATTGGTTTGGTTTGATTTTATGGTACATCAACCATTGTAAGTTATTAATGCCAAATATATTTTATACATATAAACAGTTCTATTTCAAGCAATTCAGTTTAACAAATGTACCCAGTTTAAATGTCAAAAGAGTCCCATATCAACCATTTCAGTTTAGCATAAGTACACAGTTTAGTTCTATTGAACTTATCAAGTGCTACCAATCCGAGTCATAGTAGACCTGGGAGCGAGGGCAATGAAGGTGTACTCCACATTCCCCAAAGCTCCAGCATTAGTAGAACCTCACTATCATATCTAAGACACTTATCGGGGTGTCTTACCCGTTTGCAGAGAATCAGTCGGTGTGTTCTACATCTCCAGCATACTGGGCAAGAAATCGAGTAGAAATCTTTTAAAAAGATCCTATGTAACGAGGTCAAAATTTGCTTGCGAGTTTTTCACACCAGTTTTAACTGGTTTCAGTTCTTTAAGTTTTCTTTCTGATCTCAACAATGCAATAATTTGAATGATCTCAATTCTTCCTTTGATCTTTATTTCACACAGTCTCTTTGCCAAGCATTTGGGAACCATTCCGAGTGCTCCAAATACAATCAGTATCACAGTCATCGCTATGTTTGGCTGCTTCTTAAAATCGAAGAAAACAGAATTTTACAAGGAGGTGTTCCCGTAACGTATTGGCTAAAGTACAAGACTGCGAATTCGAAGTAAACGAGTTCAAACAGCAGTCGCGTTATTTAGTTTACTTTCGGACTAATTTCCTTGAAAAAGTCATGAGCCCCCACATCCCTTACAGCTATGGATTAAATAGTTACTACGGTTAACTAAATAGTAACTCTACGGTTCATCTTCAAGGATGACTTTGGTATTAAATAACCCATGAAGTTTGATATGCCATAAAACAAATAAAACAAACAAATACTTCACTTGACATATGTTACAATGGCATAAGTAAGTAAAAGTAAAGTTATCGATCGTATTAGGGGGCGATCCGAAAGCTCCCTTTTCAGTAGCTACTACACCGAGGTGTAGGGGGGGGCGATACCACATTCCCTAAATTTCTCCCCTTTACCCTTGATCTTTACCTTATAATGCTGAGGGTAGAGCAAGGCGGCATCGAGTATCATTTTTTAGTCTTTGGTATCACACGATCTGAAATTGGACTCCGATCTCCCGGACCATTGGCGAATACTCTACTCATTAGGCCAATGACCTGGTCGAAAAGGCGTAAATTTATGCCCAACTTTCACTAATTATAATATCCTAATGGAGGAGCCCGTGGTGTAATGGTTATCGTCGTAGGAAATGGACATGGCGACACGAGTTCAAATTCTGGACGAGACTGATTGCATTTCACATAGCACTAATACCCTTGGGAAAGGTATGAATCCAATTATTCTCTCTCCAGCTATGGGTAAATAGTAGGGCAGACTAGGTTTTTCAGCCTTGGTGAGGCATATTGTGTAGGAGAAGGCAAACTCTGAATTCAAACCTGTTAAACCCCGCTTAAAAATTGACCTTGTGTCATATCCTGCCTGAGCGGAGGGGTTGGTAAATATGATAATATCCTAATTCAGATAATGGATTTTCAAATACTTTAAATAAAAGCTTAAATAAGAATCATAGGTATATATTCTAACGTTTTCTTTCACACATTTTAAACTTTCAAAAGGAAAAGCGTTCCTAATAATTTTACCATGTAAACCTTGTTGATGGTTTCAAGGTCCCGCAGTATTTCCATCTGGTATTCAAATATTTCAAAATCATTATCTGATGAAGATCATAAAAGGCAAAACTTCATGATAAACACATGAATACCCCACCAAATATTGGCTTCCTCATGAATATTGTCAGACATGTTATCTATATATTTATTCATATATGAAGTAGAATATGAAGAGAAAACAAACCTGTTATTGTATAAATTCTAAATTTTCAGTCATGATGCTATTAAATTTTCACTTATTCACATGGCAGATTTGAAAGAGCTTTTTCCCGAGGGGAATGATCTCAATTCGAATCTATTTTTGATTTGATTCATTCAGTTTCTTTTTCATTTTGGCATTTTGTTTAGACGAATATAGATTTGCTGACATGCAGAAAAGTGTCTACCAAAAGTCTTTTATCAAACAGATATTTAAGTTCAGCAAATAATCTGCAATGCAAGAAAGCGAAAAAGTTGGAGATTTTAAAGATTTCTTTTTAGATCAGTGCTTCTCAAATTGATTCACATAGACCCCCAGTGATAGATAGATAAAGATTTTGGCAAAGTGAACAAAAGCTCAAGGAGACGGACGCCTTTTTATAGCCCGAGAGAAATAAAGGTATAGCGGATGAGAGATGGGCTCTATTTAAATAATCATCTGTATTGGATCTCTGCCAACAGTTTGAAATCAGACAAGCAATAACTCTAACGGCTGTAATGTGAAAGGTTAGCACAGGTTAGTGGCTCATCAAGCTTTCCCAGTTATTCTTAGTAAGAGTTTTATAATGCCCTCTCTCTCTTACATTTATGTTAATTAGGTAGATTAATTTGCCAGTATCATTACATTTCCTTGAAACGTATAGGTTTTTATACTCTTGGTAGGTCTTTTACTTGGGATTGTTTCATTTTCCCCGATTACTTTGCTCTCCTCGTCTCTCTCCCGTATTTCATACTCTGGAAGATCTAGATCTGTCCCGCTCTGAGCTGTAATTAGGTTTGTCGTCTTACATTATTTGATGTTCATCCGAGTTTTCAAACTCATTCTGGCCCACCTGATCAGGCATTATTTCGTCTTCAGACGTTTCATACTGTAAAAGCTGTTCCAATAAATAATTAACGGAAGGAATCGTAGAGATTTCTTCCTCATTTTGCACTTCATATTCGCCCCGGGCCCTTATTTTGATTTGCATGGGTTAATATACCATTCCCTTTTTCTCTGTTTATTATAGCATCATTATGGCCTTTTTGCATGATAAATTCTGCTCTTTCTGGATTTGATTCTTTGTTCTTTTTGTACTAATTTTTTTTCATTTCAGGATGACGACATCGTTAGCGGAGCTCTAATTTGCCTTCCCATCAAAACTTGATGGGCTTTCTAGTCTTCGGGCGGGTGGTATTGTGCGATAGCATAAAAGCAACCTTGGTCCAAAACTTCAGTTCTTTTTTTCTGAGAACAAGATTTAGTCCCGTTTTTACGGTCTGCACGATTCTTTCTGTCAACCCACTCGTTTGAGGGTGATATCTCTGTGTTTTATACGGTTTACACCTTATTTTTCCCACCATAAACAAAGATCTTCATCACAAAATTCTGGTACATCTGGTACATACCAGGGTTTTTGATATGTCGTTTCTGGAAAATATGACGCTTAGAATCTGTTTTATATATTGTAGAACCTTTCTTGACTAGCGCACAGATTACTTCGGACCAGCCTGAAAAAGAGTCAACTAGTATCAATAAGAGTCCCACTCCAGTAATGTATGCATGATTCATATGCACACGACTCCATGGCTCCACTTCTCTGGACCGCGAATGTTAAGAAGTCTGTGTAATTTTTTTTTTTAATTCGTAACATTTTTTGCATCTTTTTATATATTCTTCGATATCTTGCGAATATCCCGGTCACCATACTACTAATTCTATCCTTTATTGTGTAGCCGCTACTTCACAGTGTATATCATCATGTACACATTTTTATCACCAATTTTCTTTGTGTTTCTGGGGAAATATCAGGTCCCCATTATAAATCACTCCATGTTCAATTATTAGTTTATGTCTTATCTCTTTGTAGGAACTTTCCACCCAGGAACAATTTCTCTATATGTTTTTCTTATTCTCGATGTTACCTTACCTTGTACTGGATCATGAAAGACAAAACATCAGTCTCTACCCAATGTACTGGTAATTCTTGTGCCTCATAATAAGAGTCGGTAACATTTTCTTTTAATTCTAAAATCGCTATATAGTTTTTTTAACTTTTCAGTTTTTTCCATTTTCATCTCATTAATTAAATTGTTAGAATTTGTTGTTATTTTTCGTTTCCAAGAAGTCCGTGGTTCTTTTTACTAATTGTGACAATTATAGGTACGACTTCAAATTTATCTTCTAACTTAAAATAACCTTCAAAATACCCTAAAGCTTTTTCGATTGACTCATCAATTTGGCGGAGTTGTAAAATTATCTTTCATAAAGTTGGCTTTCCAATGCGTTCCCAGAATTTTTTTGGAATAAACGTTACCTTACTGCCGGTATCCATTTACCTATCCAAATCGAAGATGTTGATGTTAACCTTAAGTATAATGTCTTTTTTCTTTAGTTTATTTTTTTCTAAATTCTTGTTTCAGTTTTTACTGAAAAGACTTCCATATTGGTTTCGTTTTTTTCAATACTTTCAAAGTTTTTCTTTTTGAATTTGCATACTGTTTAAAAATAATTATTTTTTAAGCAATTTTTACAAGTCTTTCCAAATGCTCGACATTTTTCCTTTTTTATTTCATCTTCACGTCCAAAATACGAATATTTTTTAAATCTTTTTTTATATTTAACTCTCGGGGAATATTTGTTCGGTAGATTGACTTTTATCATGGTTGTATTTCTGTATTAATTCTTGTTGCTGTATAAAGTCAATGCAAATATTTAAAGACATATTTCCTATTTCTAGTTGTTCCATTATTTCATATCGGTGCGATGCATTGTCATCATCATCATCATGTCGTGCGGCTAGCGCGGATATCTCTGACCCTCTCTCTCCACGTCTCCCTATTATTCATCGCTTCTGGCAGGTCTTCAGGGCTACAACCCGTATCCTCACATAGCTGCTGTATGTATATTCAAACTTGTCGTCCTGCTTTTGTTTAGCCATATGCGGGGGTCCATAGGAGTACATCATTTACGAGCTCGTCCTTGCTTCTCCAGCAGTGTCCTGGTTCGTCTAGCTTGGATAGTTTTCGTTATGGGAGGTAGGTGGCCGTATAGCTGGTGCCTTGTGGGGTGTTGCCGCCAGGACTTGTTCAATATTGCTCACAACATTGTTGTGTAAGTGTCGTCTAGCTTCTTCTCCAGCCGTTTAGTTAGCGTCCAAGTAGTGCATCCAAATAGCAGTATCGACACGACCGCTGCCTGGAAGAAACTGCGTTTCATTTTATCGGTCAGGTCTGATTTCCATATGATCGAAAGCCTATCGATAGCTGTCCATGCCTTCATTAGACGTGTGTCGATGTCTTTTTCGGTTGATGAGACACTACTTCCTAGGTTGGTAAATGTGTCTACAAGTTTCGGAGAGTTTCCGTCTACTGTGGAAATCTCACCTGTTTGATTATAGCACATATATTCAGTTTTGTGTGCATTGACATGGAGGCCAATGCCGGCGGTGGCTTGTTCCAAACTATGCAGTAGTGTTTCGGTTTGGTTGGGTGTATTTGCCAGTAACGCTATGTCATCGGTGATGCATTGTAC
This sequence comes from Sepioteuthis lessoniana, assembly GCA_963585895.1. NCBI lineage: Eukaryota > Metazoa > Mollusca > Cephalopoda > Myopsida > Loliginidae > Sepioteuthis > Sepioteuthis lessoniana. Next base: position 9,339,319 of record OY757905.1, read on the forward strand.
ATACCTTTAATTCGCCTGAATTCAATTAAGTCCTCTCTCAGTCGTCTGTTCTTCTTGTTCAAGTTTTTCAAACACGCAATATCTACTCGCATTTCGTAGACGGTGCAGATATTTTATGATTGGTTCGTCAATCTCTTGTCTCATCAACATGAACTTAGTTGTTTCTGCCATGACTAACCTGTTCTTGTGTCTCATGTTTCTTCTTGTGATCTGTCTTATTTTTTCACAAACCTGGAAGATCTGTCTTATTTTTTCAAAAGTCTGGTCTTCCAGGTTTGTGGGATACGCCATGGTGGAGACTTTCATTTTCGCCTCGCATCCAGCTGTAGCCAAAATGAAATTCATAATTTCATTTTCTCCTCCCTTTTCTTTGTTGTCTTTTAGCTTTTTAGTTCTTGCCCTCGCAGTAAAACATTGTTGCCACGTATCGACAAAATCGGAATCCTCGAGAGATAATTGGTAGAAACCTTATCTGAAATGACGGAGTCTTAGTTGTACAAACCCGCTGACATTTAGTGAATTCTAAAGACCATTTGAAGATAAGAATGATCTCATTCTCAAGTCACTTTTAAAAACCAATTGTTTACCTATGTAAACTACATTAGGATTTTGCAAAAAGTTTTTAAAGCTCGATTGAATGAACTTCTAAATATGGAAATCCATGAAGGAATTATTTCTCCATTTTATGTTAAAGTGGAAAATGCAAATTTAACTACTTTTCTAAAAGAATTTATTGAAATGACATTGGATATCGAAGCAAAAATTATGTATACAAGTAGTGGAATTGTATATGACTGGAAAAGCAAGGAAAATACACCATTCTCCATTTTCCTTTATTTTATTTATTTTGGGCAGGGGATCTGAGTTGAATGAAGCACACAAAGAATCCGATTTGTTGCTCAAAGTCCCTAATCTTGAAACTAATATTTGGGATCACCTCACTATAAACCAAAGACATTTTTTTCCTTAAAATAATAATTCAAAAATTAAAGATTCATTTGCATTTACAGTTTGCTAACTTTTTCTCGTAGAAGTTATATTGAAAAATAATAAATTACTTATTTTTCGTAATTCAAAATTCAGTTAATTTGGTGGGATGAATCAAATTTTGTTACAAGTGGTTTAACTTGAACTTCAAATTCTAAAATCAAAACTTTTCTTCGTGTCATCCTTTTAGCACATAAGCAAGAGGGAATAAAAGGTTGCAAATGGATAGTTGTTTTAAAAAAAAGAATATACAGGAAAAATACGCAAATAGATTGAAAAGACGCTGTTCATAAAATGTCCAATTTCAGCAATTAAAACTCGCGAAGAATGTTAAGATAATATAATTTGAAGTAATTATTTCATTTAGCAATTTTATTTCGACACTTATGTTATTAGTGCTTATGGACATGCATGATATATCGTTTATGTGATACTCTAAAACGACCTGCGATTATCTTTAGTCAACGACCGATTTAAGAGAATGAGAACGAAAGTGATATTTGGTTGGAATATATTGTGCCACATCTAAGCAAAAAGCTTTGTAAATTTCCATATAGAGTGCCCCTCCCTTTCTCTCCCCCCTCTCTCTCTCTCTCTCTCTCTCTCTTCGTGAGGAGGAGGGAGAAACTAAGTGAGGACATAAACGAGTTTCAGTTAGTAGACACGATACACACGTCTCCCGCTATTATTCGTTAAATACACACATACATACATACATACATACATATATATATATATATATGTGTGTGTGTGTGTGTGTGTGTGTGTGTGTGTGTGTGTGTGTGTGTGTGTGTGTATTATTCGATCCAGTTAAACCGGAGTTGGGAGTAATTCCATCAGGACAAAAAAACCATTCAACAGTGAACATTTAAATTTTCCTGGTAAAAACTCTTTTTTGGAGTTTGAAAATAAATGTTTAACCCCTGAGATTCAATGGTCCATATTGAAAAAGTCAAATACTCCGAAATGTTTTGATAGTAGATGTAATCTATGCCTAGAGGAAAAAATACAAATAATGATATACCCAGACCCTGGAAAATTGTTAAATAAGAGATGTGAATTAATAGCTAGATGTAGACATAGGAATAAATTTAAACTATAGACAAATTATCATAGATAATGCTTAAATAAAAGAAAACATAGGATTAAATTGAGATTTAAGGTAAATGAATAAAAATAAAATAAAATGAAAAATGAGGAGAAACCATAGCATGTATACGTACTCTTCAATAAAAGGATAACTGAATTAATAGGCTCGAAAATAAAATTATAATTTTTAAAAATTTAATTTTAAATTTAAATCTTGAATTTAATTTAATATAGGTATTACTGTATCCTTCCGTAAAGTTATCAAATAAAGTTATTTTATCTAAATTAGTATTAAATCTGGAGTTTTAAGTCGAAAAATAATTAGAATTTTAAAAAATGAAAATAAAAAAAATATTTTACTATAAATCCAACCGGCAATAAAATAAAAAAAAACGGAAGTGGGCTAAACGAGGAGAAAACTCTCCACCCCTCTTCTATCCCCTCCCACCCTTCTTTCCTGTGTCTATTCTGAATTAATTTATCCATATAATCTGAAGAAGTCTCGTTAGTTTGTTTTTTTTTTTTTTGTACTTTTGATTTATATCAAAAACACATAACAGGATGGAAATAAATTTATGATCCTAATGTGCCCGGTTTTGTTTTCTTCTTATATATATATATATATATATATATATGTATATCTTTTCTAAGTATGTATGTATTTATTTTATGTATGTAGGTATGTACGTATGTGTGTCTTGAGTCTCAGAAGCTGAACATTGACATAGGGGTACATCTTTTCAAAGCAAAGTTCTTATGTCATGTTAATTTTTCTGATTACACATACGAGTTGAAGAAAAGGTTTCTTTTCAAAATTTACCAAATTTCAATTTTTCAAAATAAAATAGTTATCAAAGTTTGAGTGGATTTAAATTTATATTAATAATTCAAATTAATTATGACTATTTCTTATATATATATATATATACATATATATGTGTATATATATATATATATATATATCATTCAAGATATATATATATATATATATATATTGATGTGTGTGTGTGTGTGTGTGTGTGTGTGTGTGTGTGTGTGTGTGTGTGTTGTCATTCCTTTACAATTTGTAGTTTATCGTGTCGAAATTATGTTAGTCGGCTTACTTAAGGATTTGAGTCATCGACCGATCAGCGGTGGGCGGGTCGACTACTGATGATGAAGAACCCCAAACCTCTGATAAATCCAATCGTGGGATTAACTGATTTTAACGTCATCTCAACCTGTCTTAGTTTATTTTACGCATAGATGTTAAGGAATCGCATTCATATTTACGTTTTTGCCGTTGTATTTTGGATGTTTGGGGGAGGGTTTCTCATGGTTCCGTCAAAAAGAAATCTCTTTGCCCATATATGGATCCATAACAAGAGTCAGAGTGAATGGCAATGAAGGTGTACTTTACACTCTCCATATCTTCAGAACTGAAACTTCACCATCAGATGCTGTTTCGTGTCTTACCCAGGACACCCTTTTGGGGGTCTGATCGCTCTGAGGATTCTAACCCCCACTAACATCACTTTAAACTCAGTCACGGAACATCAGTAAAAGCCTGTTTTGGTGAATCTAGTCGATATATATTCCTTAAAATTATGAGAAATTTTAAAAAAATCCTTAGTATTGCTGAGCACGAATCCCAATGATTTATTAGCTAACGTGCTGGGCTGCTACGTAGGAGTGCGGGAGTTCGAACTCCAGTCGTACTAATCGGTTTACTTTCAGACTTAATCCCTTAGGAAAGGTATAAACCATTTATTCTTTCACCAATGTGTTAAATAGTACCGCCACAGTTCTTCATGAATATCTTTGATATTAAATAATCCAAGAAGGTTGATATGCCATTAATCCGACAAACCAACCAACTTATTCAAGGTGTTGCAGTTTTATTCTCCGTCTTTTTTATATATCGGGAAAAGCTTTGACAATCAATATCTTAAAATAATTGCTATTGTTCATCATTTATTTTCAATTTTTAATAACTTCCGTCTTATAGGAAAAGAAATATAGTTAATTTATTGCTTTTTATATGAATTAAAACGAAATTTAACGCGTGTACAACTCTCTGTTTTATGATTGGTTTAGCCATTTTTTTTTATTTGTTCCGGATATGTCTGACTACTTGGCCAGTAGCAATAGGACTTCCTTTCTACAGTCATGAAAATAGTTCGTTTCCTTTATGTGCATGATTATCAATGCGTGTTTTATTGGTGCAATACTGGCGATGGACATTTACCAACCCAGACACATTATTCTTCTCACTTGTTCTAATCATTAACAGTTGCAAAAGAAAAATCACAATCAATTTTCTCGTCGTATAAATTATGTCCAAAATGAATGCAAGTGAGAAACTGGCGCTAATTTTCGCATCAACGCTTCAAAAGACAGAACCTGATTCATTGACAATGATATTTTGAACCTTTTCATAGCAGATTTGAGTCGGGATTTTAATATTTACCTTGTTTTGTAATATGCATTGTCTACTTTTACATTCATTACCTCACTAGTTGCCAATAAGTTTCGTTCTCACCGAGTGCCTTATGATTCTGGTTTCATTTAAACGACGCTAAACTTTATTCAGTAGAAATTGCAAATGGACAAGTGGTTAAAAGCAGGAAACTATAGAATCATTAAGGTAATTGATTGATCGTTGGATTGATTGATTTTAACTGGATTTAGAAGAATTTTAAGGTCGATTCAAAGATCTTCTAAATCCGTAAATTCCTGAATGGATTATTTCTCCAGTTGATATTGATTTACTGATTGGCGTTAACTATGTCAACCCATCTGGGGTTATTTTATGTCTAGAGTTAAGGGAATCGTGTCCATTGTACGTTAATATTTTCATCTGTAGTGTTGTTGTTTCATAAGAGATGATTTTGCACACGTTTCTATTGAATCGGAATAATTTTTTAAACAGATCAATTTGGCCAATAGATGGGACTCTAAGAGGTACTACCACTTCGAGTGATAGTAGACCTGAGACTTTTGGCAATGAAGGTATATTTTCCGATATCTCAAGAACCAAAGCCTCACAATCAGATGTTGTTTAGAGTCATACACAGGACATTCCCTCGGCGTGGCGTACTCCTCAGCAATCATTGTAGTCAGAATATTCTAAAACTCGTTGAAATAAATTCAACTTATGGTTGAGACAAATGGTTCCTGAAGTCTAAATTTTCAACTGATAAACAATCTCGAGATCATCGGAGATGATTTCGTTGCAAAGAAAGCATTTTCGGTGAATGATTTGCTGCAGGAATTACAGGAGGAATGGAACAAAAGCCCACATTAAAAATGTGATAAATTGTGTCCGTAGATGTGCAAAAGTAATTCAATTTAAACAGAAGTACAGGCCTGTGGGTATCTGAGTTTAAAACCTGGACAAGGCTGTTTACATTTTCCCGTAGCGCTAATAAACTTGGCAAAGATGTGAATCTAACTATTCTTCCTCCATTTATGGGCTCGTTCAATTTGGCATAGCAATTAAACTAGGAGAAGGAAAATTCTAAAATTCAAACGAGACCTGAAAAAATTGACTCCTTTCTGCGCAAGACATGCTACATGAGTAGTGCTCCACGACCCGATCAGATTAAGGAGATAAGTCTAAAGTTTTATAAGGTCCATAATATTGTTAAGATAATGATGCTTTGTGTAACCGTTATCGTCCTAAGAAATAGAATCGGCTACCTTTGTTCAAATCCTTGACTAGTCTGGTTGCATTTCCCTTCGTGTTAATGCCCTTGGGAAAAACATGAATTTAAATATTCTCCGCTAGCTATAAAAATATTTGAGCAATCAGGGTTGTTTATTCTTGATAAAGCGAACATATGAGAAGAAAGAAAATTCAACTTAAAAATTGACATTGTTTTACATTCTGTCCGGGAAAGAGGGACTGGGTATATACATGAATATATACTTTCAATTATGTTCTTTAATTTTGGACTGATTTCTTTTTTTCGAGAAACAGTTTTTTAATGCTCGGTTAGTGGGGTTTAGAATACGATGATTGTCTGCCGTAGAGTCAAACCCACTCCAAAATGACAGTATGGCACTAAACTTGATCGTATAAAGAGGCTCTAATTCTGGAGATCTGGAAAGTGTAGTACACCCATTCATTGCCATTACTCCCAGGTTCACTCTAACCAGGAGTTGTTTTGCCTTTTAGGGTCTTATCTATGAATCAAGTAGATATGCCTCGAAAGTAGTCGTATATAATGGTGTCATGCTAAAAAACAAACACGGAAGAAATAATTGCAAAAAAGTAGATATGAACAGAGGCATAAAAAAAAAGACTGAGCGTTAAAACCAACCAACCAACCAACCAATTAGTTCATATGTTTTTTTTCTTTATCCTTGGCCCAGGTTTTTACGAAAAATTGCCATCGTATAGAAAAATACAACTGTATTTTTTCTCACGATCGAATCTGTAGAATTAAAATATATTCTTTTTTTTTTTTTTTTGTAAACTCCTAATTTCCCAATAGTGAACGCCACTGTAAGTGTTTTAGTTTCGAGAAAGTTTTGTGCATCAGTAAAAATGTCCGGACAAATTTTTTCTATTGTTGTAAAGAAAATTAAGACCGAGACAAATATCACTCCCTTAGGCTTAAATTACGGGCATCTTAAACTGCATAGAAATTACAGTCACTAGGTAACAATTGAGTGAAATTTATATAAGAATTCCCTTCAGACACATATCAATGGACATTTCTCACCGGAGAAATATGCAATTATATAGTGCAAAATGTTCTTTTAAGGCAAAAATCAATCGTAGACACATGAAAGTTAATGTAAAAATGTTATTTTACTTTTAAGACAAGCGGAAAATCAGAATGCTACTTGAAACTAATGTTAAATCTACATGAGAATTTGTCAGCTCAGAGAAAAGTAAAGTTTGTTTTCGGTAACTGATTTTAAAAAACTCTTTCTGCAGATATCTCCGAATGTAGAAAAAATAGAATGACCAACGAATGCAGACTTAAACTTCAAAACCAAAAATCATTTTTTTTTGTCATTAAGGGTTTTCGGACTATTGTCTTCATCTTTCTTGTTATTTCCACAACGTTTCGGCCGATATGTCCACCGGCCTTTTTCAGGTGGTTTTGTCTAACTCGGGAACCTTCGAACAACGTCTTTTATTGAATCCACGGGAGTCGCCTGTTCTGATTCCGTTAGCCATAACCGAGTACAAGTCAGGATTAAACCTGCAACCTCCAGATGATTGTCTCCTTAGAAGTTTAGGGAACCAACGTGTATAACCGTAACGCCATGTGTCCTACAGGAAATTTTTTTATTTCAGAGATGAGGCGTTGATATTATCTTCTACACATTGTGGATTGGACACATGGCTGAGAGTGTTTAAACATAAAAAATCCTAACAAACTACCACCTGGAAATTTTTAGTTCAATCCCTTGTCCCGCTTTCAGTAGTGGTGAAAAAGATTAAAAAATAATTGATGCATGATAACCCTCCAAAAATGGAAGGTATGATTCAGATAAAGGGTTAAGTTCGGAATTCCCGGAAGGTTAGGGAATACAACATAAAGGACCGGAAGAAGAAAGGTGTGTATAGTGACCGAAAGATTGTGAGTATAGCTGTGCACAATCGGAAGAAAATAAGAACTCATTTAACGTTAAAGAAAAAGTATTTTAGATAAAGAAAGAAAATACTACCTTGAAAATTGGAATTGAGAAAAATGTTTTGGATTCTTCCTCTGTGATATGAGGAATTCGATGCGGGAATGAAACATAAAAAATAATCGTAACCCAATCTTAACGATTATTCGAACATAGATTTCATTGTGTAATACTTCGTTGTATGAGCTCGCTCAAACCCCTTTTACAAGACCTTCACAAAATTCTTTTAGAATTTTTGTCCATTTTTTCTTTCAAATGACGTTAGAACCATAAATGATTCTCGCATCCCTTTGATGGATTCGGTCTTTCAAGCTTCGATCAAAATATTCGGTTTAATTTGTCTGGTGTTTGAGGAAATCAGTGATACAACTTTATATATATTTACCCAACCACTCCGGTCGAGCAAGTTATCACATAAAGACATTTTCTGGTTGGAATTCAGAGTTTTCCTTTTCCTAGACTGGTTGCCATACCAAGGTTAAAGAGCCCAGTTTGCCCCACCATTTACTCTTAGCTGGAGGAAGAATAGTTGAATTCATACTTTTCCCAAGTGTGTTAACCCTATGGGCAGTGCCAGCAGCTTTCTCCAAGATTTGAAATCGATTCACTGTGTGTCAAGAACAAGCGTCTGAGTTACTTTATAGACCTTGTGCAGTTATTTTAAAGTCCCAAAACTCGTCAAGCTTCAACTATTAGTGCAAAGAGAAATATTAACTTCCAAAATACACAAATTCAAAATTCTATTACCCCTGGTAAAAATTATGGACTTAACACGCTTAGAAGATGTCCACCAATTTTTATTTTTTAATTTAGCCTTCAATAAACACAGATAAGATGCAATACATTTTTCTATTTTAGGAGAAAAATTGTACCATTAATTCAACTATATGAATATATGAAACTAAAATATCCAGTTGTCGAATACAAATGCTGGCGTTTCATTTGTTATTAGTTAATTTTCTACGAGGTAAAAATAACCAAAGGGAACAACCTATTAGTGTTACAGTTTCATTACTTTTATTAAAAGTAGAGGAGTAAATGGAAATTTGTTGCCTTCGACAGATTGTGTGTACAAAAAATTACAAAGTTTACATCGTATGTATAAAAAATCACATAAGTTTAGAAGGGAATGAGTACATAGACGTTATCCTCCTCAGTAGCTGTGGACCTATGAGAATGTATGCCTCGCATCGCAATCTATATTCGAACTTTATGAAACATGTTATTCTTAAAATGTTTAGTGAATACCCTTTAGTGAGAGTCCACCTGGTGTAGTGGTAACGTACTTAACTGACGGATCATAGTAAGTGAGTTCGAATTCCAATAGGGATATAACGTTCATTTTCGGACAAGTCATCATCATCACCATGTCGTGCTGCCAGCACGGATATCCCTGACCCTCTCTCGACACTTCTCCCTATCGTTCATCGCTTCTGGCAGATCTTCAAGGCTTCATCCAGTATCCTAACATAGCTGCTGTATGTATGTTCGAGCTGGTCGTCTTGCTTTTGCTCGGCCATATGTGCGGGTCCATAGGAGTACATCACTTTTGAGCTCGTCCCTGCTTCTCCGGCAGTCCTGCGTGTCTGGTTCGTCTAAGTTGGATAGTTTTCGTGATGGGAGGTAGGTGGCCGTATAGTTGGTACATTGTCGGGTGTTGCCCGCAGCATTCTTGTGTAGTTGCCGTCTAGTTTTTTCTCCAGCCGTTTTGTTAGAATCCAAGTAGTGCATCCATATAGCATTATCGACACGACCGCTGCTTGGAAGAAACTGCGTTTCATTTTATCGGTCAGGTCTGACTTCCATATGATCGATAGCTTATCGATAGCTGTCTATGCATTCGTTAGCCGCGTGTCGATGTCTTTTTCGGTTGATGATACACTGCTTCCTAGGTAGGTGAATTTGTCTACCAGTTTCAGAGAGGTTCCGTCTTGTGTGGAAATGTCGCCTGTTTGATTATAGCACATATATTCCGTTTTGTGTGCACTGACATGGAGGCCAATACCTGTGGCGGCTCGTTCCAAACTATGCAGCAGTGTTTTGGTTTGGTTGGGTGTATTTGCCAGAATCGCTATGTCATCGGCGTAGTCGGCGTCGGTAATTGTTTTTGCGGGGTACCTTCTGCTTCTTTTCTTTGTCAGCTCGAAGCCGTTTTCTTTTATTTTATCAATCGATGTTCTAAGCACGTAGTCTAGACAGATGATAAAGAGGTATGGGGTTAGCGTGTCACCTTGTAGTACTTCTGCTACAATGTCGAAGTATTCTATGTCTCCATCCGGTGAACGTACTTTCACTATGGTGTTTCTATAGAGAATCGTTATTGCTGCAACGGTCTCATTTGGTACGCCGTATGCTACTATTACCCTTGCGAAAGGTTTGAGTCTCCTTATTCCCTTAGCTGTTGATTAAATAGCATGTATTTACTAAAACCTTCACAAACGCAAGTAACGACACAAGGTCGTTTTTAAGTAGAATTCAAAGTTATTTTTTCATAGACATATTTCTATTAAAGGTTAAAGGTTAAAGAACAACGTTTACCTAACTATTTATTTATTTACTTGATAACAAAGATTTAAATTTTCATTTAATCTAACCAAAGAATTATGCTTTTATAAATGACCACCAACACTCATTATCCGGAAAGACGGTTACCATTTTTTCAACAATAATATTCTCCGTGAAGACGAGATTTAGCATATTGTCCCTCCTACCTTGTTCGATAATTCTTCAGAAATAAATCAACTATTTTTGCAAGTGTCCAAAATGCCCGTTATTTTATACGCTCTTTATTATGTTGGCATTTGATTTTTTGTTTGATTGAGAACACCTTGTACTTTAAATATTCTCCTTAGAAGACGACATTTTTGTTCAAATTTGAAGCAGTAAATAACAATTGTTATGTCATTACGAAACAATGCTCGAAATTTCCAATATTGTCTCAGCAAAAACAGACATGTTTGTTTTTGTCGAGAAAATATTGGAAAGTTTAAATTTGTCTATTCGAAAAAATGGTTTATTCACAACCAAAAATACGTTCTGGAAAACTTCCCGGGAATTTTGAGATACAAACGAGTCATCTAATCTCGGCCAGACGACACATACCTTTAGATAGTCAACGAAAAAAGAGAACCTGCCGAATAGGGAACTTTGTCGTCACGGCTGGCCATAGGGTGAAACTTTACTGGAATTCTATGATACAAACGAATCATCTAATCTCGGCCAGACGACCAGACCTTATGATACTCAACGAAAAAAAGAAAACCTACTGAAAAGGGAATTTTGTCGTCACGGCTGGTCACAGGGTAAAACTGAAAGAAAGCTAAAAAAAAGATAAGTTCCTAGACCTTGCTAGAGAACTGAAAAAAAAACTATGGATCATCCAAGTGATGATGATACCAATTGTAATTGGTGTGTGCAGTTCAGACATCAAAGGTTTTGTACCAGGGTTGAGGATATGGAACTAACAGGACGAGTAGAGATCATTTAGACAACAGCATTGTTGAGATCGACCAGAATACTAAGAAAAGTCCCGGAGACTTGCAGTTACTCAAACTCTATTGAAAAACCATCAGCTTACGCTGGTGGGAAAAACTTTAAGAGGAGTAAAATAATTAAAAAATCATCTAATCTCGGCCAGAAGACCAGACCTAGTGATTGTCGACAAAAAATAGAAAACCTGCCGAATGGGAGACTTTACCGTCCTGGTGGACCACAGAGTAAAAATAAAAGAAATTAAAAAGAGAGATAACTTCTAGGACCTTGTCAGAGAGCTAAAAATCCATGGAACATGAAGGTGACAGTGATACCAACTGTAATTGGTGCGCTCGGAATAATCCCCAAAGACTTGGTAAAAGGATTTGAAGACTTGTAAATCAGAGAACAAGTGGAGACTATTCAAACTTTAGCATTATTAAGATTGACCAGAATTCTGAGAAGAGTCCTGGAGATTTAAGAGACTTGCTGTCACTCAAACTCCAGTGAAAGACCATCAGATAATGCTGGTGTGAAAAACTCTGAAAGTGTAAAAAGATGTATCACTCAATCTTTATAGCAAAGATATGACTCAATTACATATTTGAAGAGTCCCCTTGACGTAACCAGGTAAACTGCAGCCTCTAAGTAAGTCAAAACGAACTCCAGTCACATTATTACGTCCAATTTTGGACTAATACCCTTTTGAATGGTATGAAACCCCCAACTTCCCAGCTATGTATCAAATTGCATCATTGTTATTTTTCTATAAGGATGTCTTTAACATTAAATAACCCAAGAAGGTCTATATGCGATTAAAACGAAGAAACTAAAGCAATTACATATTTAGGGAGTGTACAGAGCCACAAATTTACAAAATCACCAGAAAAGATTATTCATCTAATGTACAGAGACAACATTCAAAAACTGAATTATAACTGGATGATCTGATTCTAACAATAAAGATATACATCCAGAGCATAGGAATGGAATGTGGCATTAAAAAATGTGCGATGCGGATAATTAAAAGTGGGAAAAGAGAAACAACGGAAAGAATAGAAGTGTCCAACCAAGAAAGTTTCAGAATGCGTGAACAGAAGAAAAATTATTAGTTCATGGTAATATTGGAAGCGAACACCATCAAACAAGAAATGAAAGAAAAAATAAGAGAATCTGAGAATGATGGGAAAACTTCACGAAACCAAGCGCTGTAGCGGATACATCAATGGAAAAAAACACCTTGGTAGTTTCCCTTAGAAGATACTTGAACCATTCTTAGAATGGACTATGGACGATCTCATTCAAATGGACCAAAAGCCGAGAAAATTTACAACTATGCACCAGGCCTTACATCCGAGAGAAGATATATGTGTCAATAAAGAAGGAAGGAAAGGACTCGCTGGCATTGAGAATTGATGTATCAATGCAATGTCTCGATGTCTTAATTAAAAGAGCAAACAAACAATACTTAGAGCAGCCAGTAACAGCAATTACAACGTAAGAACAAACAGAAAAACAGTAAAAACTAGGAAAAAGAAATAGGAACAAAAACATCTTTCAAGCGACAAACTGGCTAAACTGTACATGAGAAGATCTGAAACCATAAGAAAGAAATTGAATGTCTTTTAACAGCTAAAAAAAATAATGTCATATAGACCAAAGCATATTAAAATGCAATTTCATAATACGTTAGAAATATCAAATGTCGGGTAAGTTGTGATAGATATAAAACATTTAATCGCATAATACGCGTATGCAGCAAATTAGCTCAAAAAGAGAACCATATTATGCACGACTGAACGAGGAAGGTGATCTATAAGGGGATTTGTGAAGAGATTAAAATTTGACTAAAATACCAAATTGTATATGCTAAAATAAAAGCTCTTGAAGTTTTCCAAAAATTTCAAATAATAATTTTTCCATTACACAGATATATCATTTTATCCAATAATTCAATCACAAACATTATCGAAAAAGAATTTTAGGCCATACTTTACGCTTTAAGCTATGTGTAGATAACTGATTATGTCACACAATTTTAGAACAGAACGTTACCAACAGTAGAAGAATGGTGATATTTTTTCTCATTTTCCTCTTACATTTTAAAATCTAATATAAATCTGAAGATACAGCATATATTAACATTTCCCTAATTATGGTTTAATATAGAAAAAAACGAAACATTTAGCGAATAGTTCAACTATATTAAAACCATCCTCTGATACCTTGTTTTTTTATATATTTGTATATTTACAAACACACTCAGACACTCACAAACACACATGCATACACTAACACATATAAACGAACTGCAGTTTCTATCAGTTTCAAGATTTCGTGACAAGTACTTCAACCACATTTGAACAAATCGTTATCCTTGTTTGACCAGAACCATAAATCTATTTATCTGAAGATAAGCGGACATAGATAACGTGGGATTTAGTTCTTAGAAGAAATGTTCTTTTGTGGTGTTGCCACGTGAATTTCCGCAATAATGGTGCACTGTTCAATGGATTAACAAAAGAAGTGGATAATCTTTTATATCTATATTCACATTTTTAATTTTGGTAAAAGCATTTTGTCACAAGAATTTTAGTCTTTAAAGTATCACTTATCATAAGCTGTGTGTTCTCTGCCGTAGGAAATCATCGTAAAATTCTTCAATGATTTAATTTGACAGAGATTTATGCTCACAAAATCCGAAACAGATTATTTATTTACTCGTTTAAGAGAGACTTAAAAAAAACTTATCGAGAACAAAAAATATCTTTACACGTAAACAAATTAAAATCGAAAATTTCATTTCTACGACACCATCAGATTCTCCAATACAAGTACATTTTTTTCCAGACATATATATATACGGTAAATTGAGATCAACAAATCAATCTGGCAAATAAGTCGACCTCAAGATTTTTATTTATAATCGTCGACCCCAAAGCAAAGGTTCTCTGACGTTCTGGTTAATGTTTAAGGCATATACATTAGGTCACCTGTTGGAAACAGCGTGATAAAGCGTTAATATAACACTTAATTTGTATTAGTTTTATTGTTTTATATTAATCACAATGTTAAATTTTAGATATGTTCACCAAACAAGATTAAAATGTATATGGTAGTCTGCTGAAGTTACTGTAAGTAGTGTATATCGATTTTTAGATGTACTGTTCCACTGGGTGACTACTCTGTTAAAAGTTTGGATTTTAGTTCTGCCTCATAAGTTGACCTATAATTCTATAGAGACTTTTTAAAACGTCGACTTATACAGAGCAATTTATAGTAAGCCTATTCATATTGTGTTCTTATTATTCTTACTCACCAGAAGCACTCGACTTACAGCAAAATTACGCCGAAATTACCGATTCAAGTCAGATCACATAAGTTAAGCACAAAAAGTCAGTTTTGTACTTGAATAGGTAAAAACTTCAGAAAAAAAAACAGGCACAATAAGTAAACTGATGGCTCTATATTGGAATGAACTTGGCATGAAATCACCCTTAAAGAGCGGAAATGTCCTAAAATTAACAGATTAACCAATTAAAAGCATGCCGAACATTGTGGGAGACATCTTATTCATCACTATGACTGATGTGACATCGAAAAGTTTTACAAGAGTTATCTCCAATGCCAGTAATACGAAGTAAAAAAAAATCAACGCTGCATCAGTCAGAATTTGAACTTAGCCCACTGATTCCATTTTTTTTAATTGCTGACCGTTGTGCTACCGACCCCGTATTACAGTCTGATACGGAATCCAAATTGGGGCTTATTTTCCACCGTTTATTCCGAAATTTCTCATTTTATATGAAGATTTTAGCATCCAGTGAAATAGAAATTTTACTCGCAAATCACGTAGGTATGGTGAGGTTTCACGAGTTATTAATTATGTTTTCTATACATAAATATTCAAAACCCTTCAAGGCAAATCGATTGGAGCGTTAAGCACACAATCGACTCGTATTCAAAAGCACAAATAATCAGTGTTCAATATCCGGAAGGTCGAAATATTTGACACTTTATGAAGTGATTTCTTGATTTATGGATGGTGGTGTGCCAATGAAAATCAACTTAAAGATATTTTATTTATTGTCGTTTTTATCGGGAATCGGTTATATTATTACGGTTCTATCTTTGTATGATTGTAGGTTACTGCAAAATAATAAAAAGAGCACCGAGTAGCGAGATTTCTATTTGCGTAATACCATTAAAATACGGTAAAATTCAAAGAAGCTATTTCCAGGCCAGTTTGTCACTTAATGATATTAGAATCAAGCTTACTTTTGGACACTCGTGCTGTGATACGATGAGTAATCATGATCTAATTTCTGCTCACCTTATCAGGGTAAAATAATTTGGGATTCTAGTTTATTATTTTAGTAATAAATTGTTTTTCTAGCTAAACTTTGAGTTCGTAGTTGTGGGTTTTCAATTTTTAAAGGTCAAGGCGGGTAAACACGTCAACTCCTGTCCAAATAAATGCGACAAGCTTGTTTTAGAATAAGCTGTAAGCGAAATATTAAGATAAACAATGAGGTAGATATCAGCTGAGATTTAGCAATGACGTGTCAAAAAGTTCCTAGTGATTACGTGTGTTTAAAAGATTAGTTAAGAGTAATTTGAAGAAAATTCAAAAGATTTTCGATGACACAATCAGTGAGTCGGCAATAAGAAGGACCAGAAACAGACAGAGCAGAGAGGCTCCGATGGGAGTTGGGGTTGGCCGTAGCCGATGGCTCGCGTGAACATGCAGCAGTCAAGTGGGAGGATGATAATAATAACTATGTCTTTATATTTTCCCCTCGTATTCATTACTCTGTGAATATATCTAATAGGCTGAAGTAATTTGTTCACTCTCTCTCACTCTCTCTCTCTCTTTCTTCGGCGACTACAGGAAAAAGACTTGTAGCAATAAACGTTCGTATCCTGAAACTAACAGTCTTTTTGAATTGAGTGGTGTGACGACTTTCGATTTGGGACCGATAACGCTACATCAATCGGGCCGAGAATAGTCTGACAGTATCCTCTTCAGAAAAGTACACTTTCCAAAGAAAATGGTATCCTGTTTGTTTGTTTGTTGCATATCTACCTTTGAAAGTTATTTAATGTCAAATCCATTATATATAGATAAACAGTTCTATTTCAAACAATTCAGTTTAGCATAAGTACACAGTTTAATTGTCAAAAACATTTCTATTTCAATCTATTCAGTTTAGTCAAACGGTTCAAATTCAAACAATTTAGTTTAGTAAAAGAATAGATTTTTTTACACACAGTTAGATGTCAAAATAGTTCTATTTCAAACATTTCAGTTTAGCTTAGTACCATTTTTTGAGTCTTTGGTATGACTCGACTTGGGATTGAACCCCGACCTTCCGGACCATTGGTAAACATTCTTCTCATTAGGCCAATCCCTAAATAACTCTAAATCATTTGCACTAAGTATACGCACTTAAAGTTATTGTTTCTTTGTTTAATGGCATATAAACTTTCATGGGTTATTTAATGTCAAATATTCTTGTAGAACAACAGTAGTGTTGCAATTTAACTCATAGCTGGTCAATTAAGGAGTCCATGCCTTTCCCGACAGTATTAGACAAAAAGTTAACGTAATTGCATAACCAAAGTTCAAATTCATTTACTACGATGTTACAGTCCATCAGGTAAACCACAACACTTGTTGAATTTATTATTGTTTACAAAGGATTATTATTCGTTACTTGAAAGCATGTATGTTCCTACAAACAAATGTTTATTATGAAATAACTTCATGGCATAAAATAACTTTACACAGATTGACATTAATATCACTCAATCAAACTTATATGTTAAACTTAATGTCTGACCATGTGATATATATATATATATATATATATATATACCCAGGGGTAGATTTTGTTTCTTTTTGAATTTGAAGTCTCGAATGTTTTTTTTAATAAAAAATAACGCAGTGTGTTTGAAGATCTAATTAGTTTAAATAACAAAAAAATACTAAGACATTTATTTATTTTCCGGTGGACTTGAACAGGTGAGCGTATATGATATATATATATATATATATATATATATATATATGTGTGTGTGTGTGTGTGTGTGTGTGTGTGTGTGTGTGTGTGTGTCTGACAGTGTGAAAAATAAACAGATGATGCAATTTGCAAATAAGAATTATCCAAACTGATATCTGATGTTTGTTATTACACAACCTTAATAAAATTGTTGACACCTTGAACTATTGAAATAAAGGGACGATGGGCTAATTATCATCAACAATTGCAGACCAAAGAAGGGTGATATAATTAAAAAAGAATAAAATTCTTCCTGAAGATCCAGTATGGGAAACCAGTATGTGACTCTGTAGGCTTTATGTATATATATATATATACATATATATCATCATCATCATCATGCCGTGCCGCCAGCACGGATATCCCTGACCCTCTCTCGCCACTTCTCCCTATTATTCATCGCTTTTGGCAGGTCTTCATGGTTACATCCCGTATCCTCACATAGCTGTGGAATGTATGTTTGAGATGGTCGTCCTGCTTTTGCTTGGCCATATGCGGGGGTCCATAGGAGTACATCACTGATGAGTTCGTCCTTGCTTCTCCAGCAGTGTCCTGTGCGTCTGATTCATCTAACTTGTATAGTTTTCGTGATGGGAGGCAAGTGGACGTATAGTTGGTGTCTTGTGGGGTGTTGCCGCCAGGACTTGTTCAATATTGCTCTCAACATTCTTGTGTAATTGCCGTCTAGTTTTTTCTTCAGCCGTTTAGTTAGCGTCCAAGTAGTGCATCCATATAGCAGTATCGATACGACCGCTCCCTGGAAGAAACTGCGTTTCATTTTATCGGTCAGGTCTGATTTCCATATGATCGAGAGCCTATCGATAGCTGTCCATGTTTTCGTTAGTCGTGTGTCGATGTTGATGAGACGCTGCTTCCTAGGTAGGTGAATTTGTCTACTAGTTTCAGAGAGGCTCTGTATATATATATATATATATATATATATATAAATAAAACGTAGTTGCTTCGGGAGTGTAATGGTTAGCAAGCTATACTAACAAACCTTCGCGAGTGAGTTCGCGTCTAATTAGGTGCCCGATTCATACAGTCTTGTGCAACATCTAAGCAAAAAACTTCATAAATCACTAGATAGATTGATAGATAGATAGATAACATGTTTATCTACTTCTTTTCTTCACCCGAACAGGAATAACGATCAAAGCTTTGGGTATTATCAGGGAGCAAGTGCCAGCAATATTCTTTTGCGTTGTAACAATATTTTTGCCAACATATAACATTAATTCGATGGATAAAAAACAAGTAATTTGGCATAAATACTCAGCATTTAGAGCTTTAACCAGAAAGAAAAAAATGATTTATTTCACAGAGCCTCTCAGAATATAATATCTCTTGGAAGAGTCTTTATGCCTTCGTGACTAACTTGCTGGACTGCGACATCGAAGTTAGCAGGTTCGAACTCGAGTCGCGCTATTACATTCAATTTCGGAGTGATACCCTCGGGAAAGATTTGAACCTCTTATTGCCAAAGCAATGGTTTAAACAATACCACGACTGTTCTTCTTCAAGGAAGGCTTTGACGTTAAATAACCCACGAAGGTTGATTGGCCATTAAACAAAGAAACGAATATATCCTCTTCCATACTTAACCAGCACATATTGGATTATATTTAACCATAGGAAAAAATGTATCAACCAAATTCAACCATTTACTTTTGAGTAATAAGATATGGCACGATATAGTTGTGTTCTTGAAGTCCTTTAGAACTGGAAAGGAAAGTCTGATACAACGATTGAAACTCTTAGTATGAACGCGTCTTGTTATCAAAAATATCAAAAGAAAAAAGTCACTTCCCCATCAGCCTGCGAACAGTACGTAGTTTTTGAAGATCAAAAATCCCTTCGAAGCCCAAGTATTTTCTCTCTGAATGTCTGAAAAAGACATTTTTTTGTAATCTGATGAGGTCCGGTCACCTCAAATTATCTCAAAGATCAACCTCACATAATTTATATTAGAATTCCTCGCCCAGATAAATACTCAACTAAAATCCAGGTACCTTAAACATTTCGTTTCCTCGTAATTCTTTGAAATATACAGGAAGTAGAAAATTCTGACTTGGTTTGACTTCTTTGTTTAAGGGACATATCAATCTTTGTTGAGTATTTAATACCAATCCATCGTTATAGGACAGTAATGGTACGATTTAAACCATAGTTGGGGGGATAAGGGAACTCATATCTTTCCCAACTTACAATGTGAACGTAACTGCGCGACTGGAGTTTGAACTCACTTTCGACGATTATGAAGACAAGCACTTTCGTCATTACACCATAGAAACTCATCCTTTATAATGTCAGAATTCTTTTTTTTTCATCTTTTGCAAATAGTTTGATGTCATCCATGTACATTAAGTGATTGATCTTTTCTTGCGATCTACTAAGTTGGTATCCGGCTGTGTATTTTCTGGTTAAATGGCATCATGGTAATTATGAATAATAAGGGTCATAGAGCATCTCATTGGAACATACCTCTTTGGGTTTTTGTTTCAGCTAAACTTCTTCCTTCTGCTGTCAATTCTACTCTGTAGGTTTCATAGTTTTCTCGATAAAGTTTATGACTTCATGTGATGTTTTGTACATTTTGAGGCAGTTTATAATCTAGCTTTGTGGAACCATGTCATATGCATTTTTGTTCTTGTGATAGTGTTTGTTCAGGGTTTTTGATTATGCAGTGTTTGGTTATGTGGGGTTTCCATTTTCCGAAGTTGATGGTTCATTTTAGTTTGGCTATTTTTGTTAATATTTGATGTCAGGTAGTGTATTATTATCTTGTTGATCATTTATTTTCTGTTGTATTTCTATTTTTTCAAGGTCAGAAAACCAATTCTTCTTTATTATTGTTCTGACTTGATCAGCAAGTCTCTGACTAGTTATCTGAAAATTAGAATATTCTTGCCAGATCTCTATCATTCTTTTCCTATATCCTCTTTGAGTAGGGTTGTTCCTAAAATGGCAGTGGACAGCAAGTTGGTTGCCTTCCCTAGTCCATGATTTTCGTTTAGGTTTCTGGTTGGTGTGGTTCCCTAAATCGCCATTCGAGTACCTGAAAAAAGCACAGCCAACATTCGCAGGATGACTTTCGAGTCTCCTATTTTGGCTATCAAGAGAGTGCCTGCCGATCATGATACCCAAGTTATGTTATATTTGAATTTGATATTTTATCATGGGCGGTATATTGTAGCTATACCAGACCCAGGGGTTGTTTATTATCTGCACACCTGACACAGATGTGACCGTGGACAGTCACAGTGACCATTCATTAACAGCGTGTCACAAAAAAAAACTAACTTTTAACTTAGTAAAAGTCCATTAACCTACTCTTATAGTTTATTTCTTAAGCCAATACTTGAAATAGTTTCAGGGGTTCCTGTGTTTCCTTTAATGATGTATGTTTACGGGTCTATTTTTAAATTCTAACCGTTAAAATTGGTCAGGATTTAATAAATACTAAGTTCCTGATGTTTTCGCCGTTATATGAAGGACAATAACGGTTCTTAATGCTTTTGAGCAACATCAAGTAGACAATTCGTTAGGGAAAAAGAGAGAGAGAGAGTGTGAGAGAAAGAGAGAGAGAGAGTAGTCACAGATGAGCTATAGAGATAATGAGGCGTTAAATTTAAACAAATCTACTTCGTGAGTTCAAAATCATTAATTTTGGGAATTATCAAGTCTTCATTTAAATACAACTGTTAACCAAAAAAATTTTACTAGGAAAGAAAAAAATCAATATTTTTAGATAAAAGACAAAGTCAACCAACCCAACTCACTACAAAAGATTCGTTCGGTTATTCTGGTTTAAGCCTTCATGGTGTTTTAGAGTTTGCGGTTTTTTTAGATTTATATTCTAAAATATGGACACCATGTGGCATTCTATAATGTTCGTTTCTAAACTTTTTTCCAGGGGGGTAGTTTTTCACTTATTTATTATTTATTTCCTTATTTTTCTTTCTTTTTTTAATTTATTTTTTATTTTTGTTTTTATTTATTTATTGATTTTTGCTTTTATTATTATTATTATCATCATTATTATTATTATTATTATACGTGTTTTTCCAGAGTTTTCTATTTAACTCCCCACCACCACACTAATACGTACATACACACACTCTAAATCCTCAAGACATTCCACTTTTACACTAACTTTTGTATTTAAAGACTCTGTGCAGAATTTGTAACAAGAGTAAAGTATCATTCTAGCTTGCTTTTTTAGATATTTCACCAGAAAACTATATCATTTCATGCTTAATTTGGGACTAATCAAAGTCAAATTAGGACTAAGTTAGTTCATAACGAAATAACCTAATTCAAAATTGAATAGTCAAATTCAAAATGGGATCGTAATATTTAAATTGGGACGTAGCAAATTCCAAATGAGATTCAAAAATGAAATAGTCAAATTCAAAATGAAATAAGCAAGTTTGATTTGGGACTTAGCCAGTTCAAAATCGATGAGGCAAATTCAATTTAGGACTGAGCTATCATTTTGCAAAAAAACATAAAAATTGAATATTTTCATGATAAAATGATAATCATAAAATTAGATAACCAATTCAATCAATCCCTCTGTTTTCCTCTCCCTTTTTTCCTTTAACCTCTCTCTTATGTTAGTTTTAGTTTTCTTTTTTTTGCCTATCTACCTTTCAATCATTCTCTCTAACTCATTTGTTTTCTTTACTTTAAGTCTCCATTTTTCTTCACTCCCGTCCCCCTTCTATTAAGTCACAATAACTTCTCTAAAAAGAAAAATGTGGCATTTAAGAGTTGCACAAAGTTTGAGACTGAGTAGTAAGTAGCAGTTACTGTGAGTTTTCGTGATTAGAAAGACACAATTAGTCATTATGCAACAAAATGTACTCTGATTATCAGTGTCATAGGAATAAAATTCATATTGATTTTTGTGTAGTCCCCCTCCCCATCTTGAAAATCTCATATATATATATATATATATATATATATATATATATATTGCCAGTAAATTGTTCAGTGCCATGAAGCCCCTCCCCTTCGATTCCTATGACCCTGATGATATTATATGTACTAATTGTGCAAAAAAGATTACATAGTGTATGTCTTAGGAATTAAATCATAAATATTTTTAAAAACTACAAAAGAAGAGAGAATCATAAAGAAGCACAACGTTTTTTTAAATAAAGAAAAAAAAATCAATTATTGTACATCTTCAAGATTCAATATATTTAGTAGAAGTGACTGAACCTTTGCAATGAATCCATTGCACAGTCCACTAGAAATTTTTGCAACTCCGCGCTGAACCATGTTTTTGAATTCTCCCGCTCTAAATTCAACTCTACTGAATCCCACATTATGTTATATAATCAAGGAATGATTTTTTTTATTAATTACATTTTATCATTCAGTTTGGTTGGGCTTTGAACTATTCGGCTCTTAGTTCAGGTGCACAGCCGTTAGGTACAGTTTACGCTCGTGCGCAAAGGATATCACAATCACTATTGTCAAAATAAACCCCAGACAGGAAATGTGGCTGTGTTACGTTCCGCTCTCTGGCCAAACAAACGACAACACGTAATATATATAACAATATATATTTATTTTCTTGACGGACGCTTGTGTGAAGTAGGAGCAATCAGGAGAGGAATTAGAATCATTCGTTTATGAGGCCTGGACTCTACGGTGTAAGTAGACGATGGCCGAGAAAACGCACACGGGGCGACGACGGGACAAGCTTGTGTGAAAGCGGAATTTTTCACTGTCTTCTGTTCAATTTGTTGGCCTTAGATTACCTTCAAACTCCCACGCCCCCGCAATTTCTTCCGATATCTAGCCATCAGGATGTGTCACTTACCCCGTCTTTAGAATGGCATATGTGATCGTCATCGAGCGGAAATAACTGTCATGCAGTTCACAGGTCACTCTCTTCCAGTGCATCACTTTGTAACGGCACGGTGGGACCTTCACCTTGTCCCATATTGTCAGCCAAGCTCACCTACGCGATCACTTCCGATTACTGGCCATTGGAATGTGTCACTTCCGCCGTCTTCGGAATGGCATGTGTGATCGTCATCGAGCAGAAATAACTGTCATGCAGTTCACAGGTCACTCTCTTCCAGTGCATCACTTTGTAACGGCACGGTGGGACCTTCACCTTGTCCCATATTGTCAGCCAAGCTCACCTACGCGATCACTTCCGATTACTGGCCATTGGAATGTGTCACTTCCGCCGTCTTCGGAATGGCATGTGTGATCGTCATCGAGCAGAAATAACTGTCATGCAGTTCACAGGTCACTCTCTTCCACTGCATTACTTTGTGACGGCACGGTGGGATTTTTTACTTTGTCTCATATTGTCAGCCAAGCTGTATTTTACAGTGTGGATGACGTCATGCCCAGAAGAGATGGGCTGAGAATTTGTAAGATTTTGAAAAAGATTGAGGTCCGACCGTGGTGTTAAGAAGCTGATGTCCGACCGTGGTGTTAAGAAGTTGAGATTGGACCATACAGGTAGACAACTGAGTTTGCCATTGGGGCATAAAGAATTGAGTCCTCTACCGTTGCGGCGGCGGTTAAGTTTTTCGGGTCCCGACCAGCGAAAACGAATTGAGATCTAAAATACTACGAGATGTGCCGAACGTTGCGGGTATTTTTAGCATAGTGAGCTCATAAGCGATGTACTCCTGTGGACCCCCACACGAGCTCATAAGCGATGTACTCCTGTGGACCCCCACACATGGATGTGCAAGAGTGGGACGACCAGCACGAACTTACATACAGCAGCTATGTGAGGACACGGGATGTAACCCTGAAGACCTGCCGGAGGCGATGAATGATAGGGAGAAATGGCGAGAGACGGTCAGGGATATCCGCGCAGGCGGCGCGACATGATGATGATGATGATTACGAAAGACTTTTAAGAATTGTCTCTCTCCTCGTGTCGAAGAACTGAAGTCAGAAGTTAATAAATGCGTTCGTATCTGAACAAAAGAGTCCGCCTGTATTCATATGCATTTGTATCCGTCTGTTTGCATATGTACCGTTGTATTTATATCATTATGGTTGTGAGTATACAACAATTATTCTCTTCCCTTAAAAGTGGAGGTATCTCTTCAGCCAATAATGATTTCCCTTTCGATTTTATTACGGACCAAACTGGCTCAATTGGATTTAACATAGAGCTATATCGAGCTAGCCTTATAATTTGGGGTTCTTTAAATTCTCCAGACAGTATGTGTTCAACACCTGAATGACATGGTGCATTGTCAATGACCAAAACTTGTGGTTGCTCATAAATGGCAAACGCCTTTTTGCCCAGTCACCTGGGGCTGTAGAATACACTGACTGCACCTCTGCAGAGGGGTAAGACCCTCCACCCAACGAGTGTCCTGAATGTGACACTAAACAATCTGATGGTGAGGTTCCAGCAGAGCTGGAGCTTTGGGGAATGCGGAGTACCCCTTCATTGCCATTGCTCCCAGGTCCGCTCTGGCCCGGAGTAGTAGCCCCTGATAAGGCCATATCTATGAGTTAAATAGAACTAACAGCATACTTATGCTAAAATGAATTGTTTGAGTAAACTGAATAGCTTGAAATAGAAATGTTTTTGACAATTAAACCGCACTTACATTCAAACTGCGTGCTTATGCTTAACTGAATTATTTGAAATGGAACTGTTTTTCGACATTAAAACTGTATTTACACTTAACTGAATTGTTACATATAACTGCTTGAATAGTTTGAAATGGAAATGTTTTTAACAATTAAAGTGTGTACTTATGCTAAACTGAATTGTTTTAAATAGAACAGATTATTTACATAAAAATGGATTTGGCGTTAAATAACCTACAAAGGTTGATATGCCATAAAACCCAACAAACAAACAAACAAACAGCAAACGTCTTTCTGCGACAGTCTTTAATCCATTCTGTAGTGTCTTTTTTTAATGAGCCTCGTTTAATTGTATGAGGCAAAATGTTATGACAGCTAATACATCCTATCAAATGTATGTTGGTGCTCCTTGATCCAGCAGAAACTACTGTGCATTGACTTCCTCTCTTTGATCTGCCCTCTCACCATGTGATATGAAGGTTGAAATTTGTTTCATCCATATATGGTATTGGATTTTCCTGCCTCTTGGCGTCCAATAGTGTTTGCGAATTCGCGATTTTTGCTTTTTTTTCCCGAGGAATTCCCGCCTTCTGGTTCGTTTCAATATTTATAAGAACGCATCAAGGTGCAATCGTATGGCCTCTGTGGAAGCGGTTACATTAAATCTTTCAAATAAGCCTTTTTTCAAATCCGACAAGGTACATCAGCAATTTGCTTCAATTTCTTCCACAAAGTAATCTCGATGTACTAGTAGAATTTTTTTATCGTCCACCACCTGTACTATCCTACTTTTCTCCTTCCAAAGTCCATCTATAAGCAGTTCCAAGACGTTCCTCCACCTCTCTTCACTGTCCATTTGAATTAAATGCTGCCAATATCTGTCTTCATTTCATTTCAGACATTTTCGTAAAATGTTTTCTACGCGATACCACCGTAATAATAGAAGGCAGCATTGCTGTTTAACTATTAAAAATACTTGCAATGGATGGATGCTTGTCTTGACATCTGGATGGAAAAACTTTGTCGACGCAATGATAGGTTTGTGTAGGTATGCTTTTCGGTCCACAGGCTCAAAAATCACTTAATAGCATCGAGAAAATACAACTGATGATGAAGGTAGCTACGTTGAACGGCAAACCAAGCACAACAATCATCTTCTGCTGAAAAACTACAATGCTAGTGATGAAACGGACCTCGACGCCCTCTATAACGAGCTATCCTCCCTTCTTTGAAACATCCCGAAACACAACGTTCTAATTGTCGGTAGGAACATGAATATTCAAATAGGTAAAAATGTAAACAACATATTCAGCTTACACAACTTGTCAAATCTAAATGAGGGACATCTAACGGAATTCACATTAGAAAACGGATTAACATGCCTTAATATTAAATTTCAGAAAAGAAAGGGTAAACCAAGGATCTACACTTACGTAAATAACGCTAAAGCACAGATTACCTCCTCATAAATAAGAAAATGCTTAATAGCGCATTGAGGCATATTCCTCTTTCAATGGTGTCTTCTAATCACCGATTTGTCACGGCAAAAATTCCTCTGAGCCCAGGCAGGAATGCGACGCAAGCAACCACAACTCGTGGTGTAATGGTTAAAGCGATGAACTGCGGAATCGTAGTACGCGAGTTCGTACTCCAGTCGCGCTATTACGTTCACTTTCGGGCAAATACCCTTGGGAAAGGTTTGAACCCCCTTATTCTCCCTCCAGCTATGGGTAAATAGTAGGACGGACTAGGTTCTTCAGCCTTGGTGAGGCAACTAGTCTAGGAGAAGGAAAACTCTGAATTCAAACCTGTTAAACTCCGCTTAAAAATTGACCTTGTGTCATATCCTGCCCGAGCGGAGGGGTTGGTAAATAGTACCACAACTGCACATTATGACTGGTCCCAGCTTCACAATAGGGATGTTAACGATAAATATACGAGAACCCTAAGAAACAAATTCGATGTGCTTCAGGAGATATCAGAACACTTACTCCGAATGACGAATATGGGAACTTCGTCAATGCCCACATAGAAGCAGTAGCAGAAAGCATACCAACCAAACTAAGAGCAAAACATAGAGTCCCATGGGAGACATTAGTTGTTAAGAAAAATGGTGACGACGTAAAAACAACATCCCAAAGCAACTGAAGGAACTCAACTAATGCTAACGCTTAGAAACTTAAGAAAACACAAAGTGAA
The DNA here is from genome assembly GCA_963585895.1 of Sepioteuthis lessoniana. Taxonomy (NCBI): domain Eukaryota; kingdom Metazoa; phylum Mollusca; class Cephalopoda; order Myopsida; family Loliginidae; genus Sepioteuthis; species Sepioteuthis lessoniana. Next base: position 9,366,351 of record OY757905.1, read on the forward strand.
CTAAACAACGCATACCTAAAAGAACAAACAGATTACATACAAAATCAGATCAATAAGATTAGAGACTCGGTTAAAGATAGACAATCTAGGATAGCATGGCAGAAAGTAAATGAGGTGAGTAGAAGGAAGAGCACCGTAAGAGCTAAACTAAAAGCTGCCAAACAAGAATAAGGAATACACTTTTGAAACATTTCAAGAATCTCCTTGGAAAATCCCCAAAAGTTACGGATGAACCTATCACGAAAATTATTAGTAATCAAACTAGGACAGTTTACGCTAGAAAATCTCGACGTAGTACTATGAAAAATTAAAAACAGGAAAGCTGCAGGTCTTGATGAAATACTCCCAGAAGGATGGAAAACAGGGACATTCGACTACATACTGCTCTGATACTGCAACGCCGTATATAACCAGAACATAACAGACAGATAGACAAAGGGATGAATCCTCTCTTTCCCCAAGAAGGGTGACCACGGAATAGACAAGAATACGGAGGTATAACTCTTAGTTCCATAGTGGTCAAGATTTGCAATGCTCTGCTACTCACCTGCATTGAACCTAAAATTGAGAAAATTCTTAGGAAGAACTAAAATGACTTTCGGATAAATTGATCCATGACATCATAAATTTTGACAATCCGTCGAATTCTAGAAAGTGTATGCACAAAGAACCACGAGGCAGCACTATTATTTATAGATTTCTCCAAGGCATTTGACTCCATACATAGAACAAAGACAGAACAAACACTTCGGGCCTACGGTGTCCGCAAAGAAATCGTCGCAACCATAATAATTCTATATAAAAACACAAAGTAAAAGTTCGCTCACCGGATGGGGACACAGATTTTTTTGACATCGTCGCAGGTGTTCTGCAAGGGGACATATTAGCCCCATACCTATTTATTATCTGCCTAGACTACGAACGTCGATACATTTAATGAAAGGCAAGAAGCAGACGATACCATGCGCTAACTATTACGGACGCAGAATACGCTGATGACATAGCGATTCTGGTAAATACACCCACCCTGGACGAATCTAGGCAGTATAGTCTGAAACAGGCAGCAGGCTGCATCGGTCGCCATGTGAATGCAAACAAAGCTGACTTCATGTGATTCAATCAAATAGGCAACATCTCCACACTAAATAGTGGGTTTCTGAAACTAGTGGACAAGTTCACCTTCCTCGGAAGCAGCGTCTCATCTACTGAAAATGACATCAATATGCGACTAGCAAAGGCATGGACAGCTATCGATAGACTATCCGACATATGGAAGTCAAACCTATCAGATAAAATAAAACGCAGTTTTTTTCCAAGCAGCAGTCGTCAATACAACTATATGGATGCACCACATGGACACTGACTAAGCCTATGGAGAAAAAGCTCGACGGCAATTGCACAAGAATGCTACCGGCTGTATTGAACTAAGGCTGGAGGCAGCATCCCACAAAACAATAGCGGTACGATCACCTACCATCCATCTTGAAAATTATAAAATTAGACATACAGGACACTGCTGTAGAAGTAAGGACGAACTTACAAGCGATATACTCCTGTGGACTCCTTCACACAGACAAGCAAGAGTTGGGCGACCGATACAGGGTGTAGCCTGGAAGACCTACCGAGATCGATGGACGATAGAGACGAGTGTTGAGAGATGGTCGGGGAAATCCATGTGTGCAGCACGTCATGATGATAATATATATATAAACAGGATTCAGCATTAATTAACCAAAACGGGTTGATATGCCAAAAAACACCAACCAACACCCATTTGAAATTTAATGAAACGACTGAAGAAAAAGCTAGAATCGAACAACACAAGGATTTTCCGTGTTATTTTGAACAAATACCGAAGAAGTAACCTCCAAAACAGCAGTTGTATGGCTACTTACTTCCTATCTCACAAACCATCTAAGACAAAAAATGCAAAGTGGGAAAATAAGAAAGAAGTCATAAGCGATGTTCTTCTATGGACTTCTATACATGAATCCACTAGTATTTGCCAACCAGGAAAAACTTATATTCACAAGCTCTGCATAGACACTGGATACTGTCTAGAGGACTTAGCAAGAGTGATGACCGATAGAGACGGGTGTAAGCAAAACCTTCCAGTGGGTATTCCCTGATGATGATAAATATTATGATTAATGAAATCCTGGTATCTTTGATATACAAGAAACCAAAGCTTTTACACTTTTTGAACTTATGGAATATACTGTAGAATAGGATATTGATAAGCATTTTACGAAAATGTTGAAACTAAAGTACGAATTACAAGATGTCAGTATTGTTAATTCTCATGCTTATAGACCGATGGCGTTCAGACGATACATTTCTATTAATCTTAAAATGAACGGTAAGCTCAACTGAAAGAGTTTCAGTATTTCTTATGTGAACGTATCATTGAATTCTTTTCTGAACTCTCAGCTTTTACTAAAACCACCATCATCTCAAATAAAAAAATAATCACTCTTGACAGATCACTCAGCTGATAATTCTAAAGATAAGAAAGCAGCTTGGTGAAAAGAAAAGAAAACCATAACTAAAATTAATTATTTGTTGAATGGGTAAAATCCAAATTTCTTCATTTAGAACATACCCGTAAAGACACCAAAATGCTGTAGGTGATATTTTTCAACTGTCAAATCAAAGGAAATTTCACGATCTATTCAGGAAAAAATAACTACAAAAGATTAAAAATCAATATGATATTTCAATGTTTTATTTATCAGTTACATATATATCCCCCAAAATATATAGAATAAATTTTAACCCAAAATGAAAAGCCTGGTTGGCTGTGGATGTTGAATATACCGATTGTATCTCTGCAGAGAAGTAAGACCCCACAAACGAGCGTTCTGGATATGACATTAAACAATCGGATGGTGAGGAATGTTGTTTACCTCTTCTTTACCTTTGCACCCAGGTCCATTCAGACCCGGGGTGGTAGCAGTTGATAGGGTCCTGTTTATAGGTCAAATGGAACTGTGTGACATTTAAACTGGGTGCAAACAAATGTCTAATGCTAAATTGAATAGTTAGAAATAGAACTGTTTCATCATTTAACTGTGTGTAAACAAATGACTGATGTTTAATTGATATGTTAGTGATTCATAGTAATACTTACTACCATTTTAAAGTGCAAATTTAACAAAGGAGTAATGTTGAATATAATTATTAATGTTTGATAGCAATACTTGAAACTCTTTAAATGTGTGCCTAAATTGAAGTTGTTGATATTATATAAGAATACTTGAAAATATGTGACTGTGTGCAAATTAATGAATAGTATTGAATAGAATTTGCGGTAAATAGCAATACTTGTGACCACTTCACTCTGTGCAAATAAATAATTAATAATAGATAAATACAATTATTCTTATTCAATAGAAATATTTGAAACCATTTAAGTGTATGTAAAAAATGAACTTAAGCTCGTTTAAAAAGACATCATCAAAGAGGGTTTACTTATCATATATATTTAATATATATGTATAAAAAGGATTTGGCTTTAGATAACCCAACCAAATCAAAAACGAATAGACACGGACTCACATGCACACTTTATTTATGAATATTGCAATCTACATCTTTATTGTTAAAATATACATGATGGGTAGAGTATTCGCCAATGGTTCCGGAGACAAAAGTACAATCCCAGGTCGAGTCATACCAAAGACTCAACAATGGTACATGATACATCTTTGCTTAACACTCAGTATTATAAGGTAAGGATGAAGGGTAAGTAGTGGTTTCCAGGGAGAGGAGTAGTGCCCTCCCCGACATCTCGTTGTGGTAGCGATTGAAAAGGGAGCCTACTGTCAGCCAAATAACTAATATATGTTCGTTTAAAATATACATACATATATGTTTAATTATATATATATATATATGTGTGTGTGTGTGTGTGTGTGTGTGTGTGTGTGTGTGTGTGTGTGTGTGTGTGTGTGTGGTGAATTTTGTCTTTGAAACATGTTTGATTAAATAAGACGGACACTTTGCTTTTTCCCATTTTATCTTTGATCCGTCTAAATCTTCGTATGAGTCTTTTGATTTCTGGATTAAATGAATTAAGGAAGGTGTCGTATTTTTCCCCAACTACTTTCGACCCCACTAAAGCAATCTTTGGGGGAACGAATAATGAAATAGAAAAGACAAAATTTTCACTCAGTTGTACATTAGAGTGGAGCGTATTGAAGAAGAACAACAACAAGAACAAGAACAAGAAGTTTTAAAGATGAATCCAAATTTTGCTTCCGCGCTCTGTAATAAAGGCATGAATCCAATCCTCCCTATTCCATATTTTGCTTCTGCACCCTATATAGAAGAATCTAAAGCAAGTATTACAATAATACTGCATGGTTCTTTACTGGATGAAATGTGCACAACATGAAAAGAGATACGAAACCGGTAAACGTCTTTGATGGGTTTTCCTTTCATCGGTTGGTTGTATTTTTGACATATCAACCCTTGTGGATTATCTAATGCCAAATCCTGTTCATGCATATATTATATATGATCAGAAAAAAAACAATTTGTTGGTAACATTGTTTTAAAACGAACTAAAGCCCATTTGTTTGCACACAGTTAAATAGTTTCAAGTATTGCTATCAAACACTAATAATTCGATTCAAAATAATTTATTCATTTGCATATTGATAAAAGTTTTGAATCACTGCTACATAATGCAAATAATTTAACCTCAATCATTTGTTTGCAAACAGCTAAATGGCTTCAAGTAGAGTAAATGAGTAAATAGTTCAATTTGAAACATAAAAAGAACACTAAGAGATACTACCTCTCAACATTAAAGTGGCCCTGGGAGTAATGGCAGTGAGGGAGTACTCCACATTTATCCAAAGCTTTAGGACCGAGGCCTCACTATCAGATGGGTTAGTGTATATCTAGGACAAAAGGAGGCTCTTAACCCTCAATAGAGATGCAGTAGAGTTATTTTACAGCCCCAGCCAATTGAGCTGTTCCTTTGACAGAGTCAAATTCCATGGATATATGTATACATCTATATTAATCTCCTGAACCCTCTGCATGGACAGGATGTGACACAAGTTCAATTTTTTAGCTAGTTTTGAGAGGTTTGATTCCGGAGTTTTCCTTCTCCTGGACTGGTTGCGTAAGCGAGGCTAAAGAACTCAGTCTGCCCTTCTATGTACCCCTTACTGGACAGAGAATACTTGGATTCATATCTTTCCAAAGGATGTTATACTATTAGTGCAATGTGAAACCCAATTAACCTCGGCCAGAATTTGAACTCATGTCACCGTGTCCATTTCCTACAACGATAACCTCTACACCTCGGGTACCTCCATGACGGAGGGGTTGGGTGAATATATAAATGTATATACGACAAAAGATCAATTCTTAAACGGAGGTAAAACGCCAAGCTGTTGCTGGTGAAGCAACACACTCAGCCAAGTGAAATTAAAACAAGACCAGTCAGGATTTGATCTCGCCTTGTCGAGTTTATTTTCTACGACAATACCCCAACAAGCTAGACTTATTTTTATCTGTATTATATATTTCTGCGTGCTCAAATTCTACTTTTATAACAATTTGTATGGTTTCTTTTCTTTTTTTTTTTTTTGTGTTTTGCTTTGTTTGTTTTGTATTTTTAAGTAACTCAGATGTTGTACTCGTGACTAATGAACGCCGTGGTTCAATGACTCCTCACAGAGAAAAGATTCAAACTCGATTGGAAACATAATCAAATTCATGATGACATATGTTTTTAAATTCAGTATTATCAGAGCTACACAACAAGAAATTCCTACTTACTATCATTTGTGAATTTTTGTGTGATAATGTAAAAGAGGAGAAAAAAAAAAATTCTAGCAAATTCATATTGATATCAAAACTGAAAACCGGACACATTGAGTTCTTCATTTAAAAAATAACAAAGTCCTTTTACATCTTATAACCGAATTGACAAAGAATGCGGAGTGATTTTTAAAAGATTTTCTCAAGGGCATTTTTACATAGTAAAATTTAGAAAAAATGTTTAAAAAATTGTACATTTCACATTTTATTCATACATTTAAAACTACCTTGGGAATCCAGAAATATATATATATATATATATATATATATATATATATATATATATATATATATATATATATATAATGCATAAGTGTTTGTGTGTGCATGAATTAAAAGATGAATTTTATCCAACTACAAAAATATAAATCAATATTTGCTGATAAACTTGTGAAAAAAGTTTGTGCCTTGTGAGTAACAAATCTCTAAGACGACAGCATCAATTTTAAGCGATACACATTACATTCAATGAGTCCTGACTTGAATTCTAATGAAAATCAAAGGCAAGAATTGAAAGCTCGAATAAGTCGTCAGTCACGAAAAAACTTCAGAAATTAAAAAGTGTAACCATGGAAGAATGAAAAACAAAAAACAGGAAAGACTTGTTCAAAACTTTAGTAAACAATTGCAGCAAGTTACAAAGATGAGAGGCCATGTTGTTGACTATTAATATCGTGAAAATTTTTCAATTTTTTTATGCTGTACGAATAATTATGTCTCTTCCTCTTTTGTTTATTTTTCTTCTTATATCAAGTAAATTTAAACTATCCGTCTCAAAATAGTTTTATAATCCTTTTTTGTACTTCATAAAATATAAAATGTCTGGAATCCTACCAGTAGTAAATTCGAAGTAATGGGTTAAAATGTTTAATATTTATATGTGTTGTAATAATTTCGTCGTTGACTATATATATATATATATATATAGTCAGATATAGTAAAGCATGAATGACCTCCTAAATTGGGTGGTATATCTCGCAGGAGACATGCCATTTTTCTTTCCATGATGATGATGAATATGGAAAATGCTGCGTTTGTGATTAAAACTTATTCTTAGAATACTAAATCAATCTCACTACATGGCCACAGGCCCCGTGGTTGGCCCACACTCACCTGTTCCATTCCTCCTGTGCTTACTTCCTCTGGGAATACCTGAAGTCTCGAATAACGAACTGGAAGATTTTGTATGTAATGAAATCGGATCAATATTAAAAGCAAAGACGATGCAGAGTGTTTGGGTGAAACTTCAAAGGTTAGGACAATCATTTGAATGATATCATCTTTAAACTTACAATGACAAAACAAAATGATAAATATTGTTTTTTCTTATAGTATAATTCATTTTTGAATAGGATCTGTACTTCTTTTTTCTTTGAATTTATATTTACAAACCCGGCAGATCATTCTGCTGGAGTCTGTATTTTTTAGTACGTTAAATTTGAATATAATGTTAAAATTATCTTAGAAAATGTAATCGTAACATTATTGACCAACAAATTACGTGTCTTTTGATTTTTTCAATTGGTATGACAAGGTTGGCCTTTTCTTCTTTTTTTTCCAACATATATTTTCCCCTTGACAGTGATTCGTTGAATATTTTCATCTTCAAATCACTTGCTGGTGTAATATCACGGACGGGCGCTGTCGTTGAGAGCGCACGAGCGCATCGGCTTTCGTCAATCAGTGAAAATGTCACGAACCTAGCGCGAGCGGGCAGAATGACCAGCAAAGTTAGACGTGATTTTAAATAATCACACATGAATTATCACGTGTTTTACGACAGTTTCACAGGTGACTTCGAATATTCTGGGATCTCCGATTTTTTCTTCAAAATCTCTATATAAAAAAACAAGTCAGGAGATTTTGGCAGAGTTGAAGGCAGGTTTCAAAACAGGCGCGTCAAAGGTTCAGGAGACCCCAATCCGGCCTACCCAGCCTGTTATGACCCAACTGTCAGGAGCGTTTCGACAGCCGGCTATCACCGACACCTGCCGTCACCACCAAGAAGAAGGAAGAGGAAGAACATAACGAAACGAACTTTCCAAGCTGTAACTATTGTAGTGTAAGTGAATAAAAAAAAACGACTACTATTTTTCTCCCGAAAATTTCGAGTTTGAGTATTTCTTTTTCTGTAGACTCCTTTCTTTAAAACACAACACTTTGGTCCTATGGTACACCGGTTTTTTTTACCGTAAGGGGTATTATATATATATATGGGTATTTTTGGGGGAAATTAAACAAAAAAGTTAAATTACCGTAATTATATCTGACGGAAGAATTTTGAAAATAAAATAAATAAGTAAATAAAAAAAACGGAAATTCAATAAAACGAGGAGGTAACTCCTTAATCTCTTCTCCTTCCCCCTCCACCCCACGTGTCTATTCTGCTTTATCCATTGTATCTGAAGAAGTCCTGTTATATTTTTCTTCGTGTTTTTGGTTCACACCAGAAACTAAAAAACAGGAAGGAAATAAATTTATAATCCTAAATTAACCGGTCTTTGTTTTTTTCTTTAAAGATATATATATATATATATATATATATATATATATATATATATATATTATAAAACTGTTTGTATTGTATTGAATACTCCTCATTGAAATCTACATTGATGTCATAAATTTAACGCTAGATATGTTATCACTTAAGAAAAGAGGTCAATAGTCTGAATATTCTAAATTATAATTATCAAGCTTCATCTCAGAAATTTATACAGATATTAAAGATATTATGTTTTTCTGCTCCATTTCTATAGGTTTAATGCTTTATACGTTTATCTTTATATGGTTAATATGTCTTATACGCTATATTTCTTTATGTTTAATATATGTTCGCTGTATTTTTATATGTTTGAGTTTACATGTTATGAGATATATTCTTGGGTGGATCAAGCAGTTGTGACTTAAACTATATAGCTGAAAAGAACCACATAATCAATTGTCACACAAAAACCCTAACGTTTATATCATGAGATTACATTCTTTCTCCCTCTCCCTCCCGCTCTCTCTCTCTCTCTCTCTCTCTCTCTCTCTCTCTCTCTCTCACACACACACACTGGCCATTCCCTAAATAAAGACGGCTTTGTCCAGGAAAACGATGCACTCCCTAATTAATAAGCCGTTGCCCTCAAATCACAAACTAACCATTCAAAAACCTGTGTTCAACTTTCCAGAATTCGTATTTCTCAACCTCCTCCTGTTCCCATATATGTATCAGTAGTTCTGACTTTTGACCTGTGTCCTGTAGATTACTTCTCTGCAGATGCTTAATGCATCCGCCATCGAGAGTTCCGAGGGTGGTAGAGATCCTTATTTCACATATAAATGCTATAATTGAAATGCACAATCTAGATAAAACTAACTTTCAGTTTTTTACTTTGTTTTTTGAAAGCATTTTGCTGAACATTCTAAATTACCTCCTCTTTGAGTAAATAAAACGGTTAAATTCCTTTCATTCAGTCATTTTTAAAAGAATCTTCAACAACACCGAAAAAGAGCTCGAAAGTTTTTTTTTCAAATTCTTGGACTGCATAACCGTCAAATCATGCTAAAAAAATCGCTGCGTGCCAGATCACTGAAGTGAAACAACAATGGGCCTGATCGTTACTTTGACGACTAACAGCAGGTACTGCTGATAGCTGAAAGGCCTGCGTTCCTGACTAAGCAAAGTTAAGGAAGCGATAACAGATAGCACAAGGTGCCCGTTGTTAAAGCCGCTCAAAGTTAGTGACATTAGTCGAAGCTGACTTTTCAATAGCTTCTACATCAAGATGTAGGAGAAGGCGCTAATCTATTACCTGGAAAGCCACTCAAACACTGTGTAAATATGCACACGGCCGGAATCACCGTGGCATAGTTGCTATCGTATTTGACTGCCCATATCCCTCAAGTCATGGGATGAATAGTGTCACTGCTGTTCTTCTCCAAGGGTTGTTTCATATTAAATAACCCATGAAGGTTGATAACAAAGATATCTGACAAAACAGTTAAGTCTAAGCTGTTGTCTGATTGATTTATAACTCTTAGCTTTCCCAATCGTCTAATGATCATACAACTTGATTTGAAAACTGCATAATTATTTCCCTGTGTATGATTGTCGCATTATTTTTTTTTGGAGGGGGCGGGTTATGATCACTAATATTTTGCAAGGTATAAAAGGTGTTTAATGATTACAATAATATTTCCATTTTTCGCTGGTCTCGAGAGATTCCCCTGTGCTTCCTGACTTTTATCATTTTTAGTAATAGCTGAGGCTTCTTTTCTTTATATATGTAGGAAAACTTTGACCGTAATCAAAAAGTTATTTCGCCGAGGCAAAACTCAAGAAAGAAGAAAAAGAAGAAAGATGTTTAAGAAATGTGATCTGTGTTTAAATTGATAATCGTTTTCTCGATTCACGAAACCCTCTCTTTCGTCTTAGTGATTCTTTATTGAAAGAACATCCACACGGTTCATTTGTATTTAGTTCTGCTGAAAAGGTGCAGCATACTTCCTAGATGGTTAATGTCTCTTTCTCTTTCTCTTTCTCATTTATCGAAATATCACAACAGATTAATAAAAAAAACCAGACATCTTTATATCTTTCGCGTCATGCGTGACATCATCACAAGACAAAAGCGTCTCTGGAATGATTCCAATAAATCTTGAATTTTGGAAGGAAATAAAAAAAGAAAAGAATCGGGTTAGAGAACTCTTGAATCTGCACAGCTTTCAGGCACGGAAAGACATGAAAGTTTCAAATAAATAAATGAAATAAAATTTAGACGCATGTTCTATTCTGCAATTCTGCGATCCGGTTAAAATGCTGCCAGTTCAAATCGTGAAAAGAGAAAAAATCATTTTTCTTAGTTGTTACGTTAACCACTATTACTAACATAACAAAACTAGGATCTATATCAATAATATAAAAGTCTTTATTTGTCTGTTCTCTTCAGATGGTTGAACGGTTTGATGTAGAGCTATAATACGATGACCATTAAATAAATTTTCAGATTTTTTTCGTATGGGCACTTTTATTGATTGTTCACACATGAAACTCTAGTCCCCTTCGAAGTAATCTCTTCCGGCTGCAGTGCACTTGTAGTGTTCCAACAACTTCTGGAAGGACCCATAGAAGTCCTCTTGTGTGAGCGTGTCAATGGCCTTCGTCACAGCCTCTTTCATCTCCTCAATTGTCTCTAACGACAGCCTCTGAGCTTAAGGAATAAGCAAAAGTCACAAGGAGCAAGGTCTGGACTATAGGGAGGCTGAGGAAGTGTCTTGATGCCCATCTTGGTCAAATAGTCTTCAACAAGGATGGAGTTGTGGACTGGTGCATTGTCCTTGTGGAAATGCCACTGAGCCGATTTGAAGAGTGCTGGCCTCTTCCGACGGAATCTCTTCTTGAACTCCCTTAAAACCTCAACATAGTAACCCGAACCCTAACCCTTTGGCCAATCAACTGTGGTGCATTGACTTCCTTACTCCTCTCACACCTCTCATCATCCCTCACAGACTCCCTGCCTTCCTTTAATCTCTTATGCCACTCAAAAAAATGATGCTCGATTCATGCAAGATGGTCGAAAAGCAGTCTGAAGCATTCCATACGTTTCTGTTGCATTTTTTCCAAGTTTAAAACAGAATTTTATTGCATATCGTTCTTCTAAAATTTCCTCTCTACAATTTTGAAATTCACCATCTGGCTTTAGTAGGGTGTATTCCAATTGCTTCTGTAGCTGTTAATTTGAACTGGAAATCATAAAAATTGGTTAGTCATCTCACAAGATGTATAGCAATAACCTACTGACTTTTCAAGAGTCTACGCCAATTATAAATGCCTATACGAAAAAAGTCTGGAAACTTATTAAAGACCCCACGTATTTGGTATACAAAATCATTTCACTAAGGGAAAAAGATTTTAAATTGAAACAGTATTATTCTCCTTGAAATAAACGGAAAGTGGTACATAAAAAGCCCGAAATAAGTTTCAAGGTTTTTCTCTGGTAAAATTGTAATTAAAATCCTATGGTACAAGCAAAGTTTTAGATTAGATTTTAGTAAATAATGACCCTCATTTTCGGTCACATCTCGTCGGAGAAAAATCGGTGATAGTCAAGTAGTAACGAAAAATAAATAAAGGTAGTTGACGATAAAAAAGAAAAAAACACATAAAATGGGGAAAAAAGAAAATAAAACTGTTTACTTGGAAGGATTGGTACGGTTGTTTTTTTTTTATTTTTTCTTTAACTAAGTCAGATTTATTTGCAGTATAATCAGTAGGGCTGAACAAAAGGAAATTTTAGATATCATTTTTTTCCACAAAGTAGGATGGTATTTAGTGATATAGAGCACGTATAGCACTGACAATTGTAATTCAGTCGTTGAACTTTCAAAAATATTAAACGTGTTTCGTATATATGCATTGGCGCAAAGGTGGATAAGGCAGTAGGTGTTGAGTCATAGAAGAGGCATTCTGATTGTACGAATCAGTTAAACAGGTTAAACGATTTGATCGGGTCGCAGGCGTCACATGCTGTTTTATTCTATTCTCCAATCTTTGGGTTGGAAATAGAATAAAGCAAGATGTGTCTCCTGCCATCCGATTAAATGGTTTAACCCGTTCAACTAATTCGTTATATTCCTAACACTGCAACAAAAGAAAAATAGTACACAGCCAACTGCTCTGAGCTTAGACAAGCAGATTATGTCTAATTCATTGAAATATTTAAGTTGGAACAAACTTCAAAGCAGTAATGAAATAGTTCAGTAAAACAAGAAGCAAGAAAGTTATTATCTTTCTATATATATTTCCATACCTCCAGTAAAACAATTAGGTTATGTATATGATTTGTAGATCTGATATTTATTCACAACACACACATACACACACACATATATATATGTGTGTGTGTGTGTGTGTGTGTGTGCATTTGTATGAGAGAGAGAGAGAGAGTGTGTGTGTTTGCGCGTGTGTATGTGTGTCTTCGTGCGTACGTACGTGCGTGCGTGTATAGCGGATATAATGAATCAATAAAAAATGCGATCTACAAATTTTAAGTGTTTATTTCTTTAAAATGAGTAAAAAGTTTGTTGAAAATCAAAGAACAAAGTCTTTTTTAACCAAAGGTAATAAGTCATCATCATCATCCACATCATCATGTCGTGCAGCCAGCACGGATATCCCTGACCCTCACTCGCTACTTCTTTCATCGCCTCTGGCAGGTCTTTAGGGCTACATCACGTATCCTCACATAGCTGTGTATGTATGTTCGAACTGGTCGTCCTGCTTTTGCTCGGCCATATGTTGGGGTCCATAGGAGTATATCACTTATGCGCTCGTCCCTGCTTCTCTAGCAGTGTCCTACATGTCTAGTTCGTCTAATTTGGATAGTTTTCGTGATGGGAGGTAGGTGTTTTGTGGGGTGTCGCCACCAGGACTTATTCAATATTGCTCGCAACATTCTTGTGTAGTTGCCGTCTAGCTTCTTCTCCAGCCGTTTTGTTAGCGTTCAAGTAGTGCATACATACAGCAGCATCGACACGACCGCTGCCTGGAAGAAGCTGCGTTTCATTTTATCGGTCAGGTCTGACTTCCATATGATCAATAGCTTATCGATAGCTGTCCATGCCTTCGTTAGCTGCATGTCGATGTCCTTTTCGGTTGATGAGACACTGCTTCCTAGAAAGGTGAACCTGTCTATCAGTTTCAGAGAGGTTCCATTTAATGTGGAAATGTCGTCTGTTTGATTAAAGCACATATATTCCGTTTTCTGTGCATTGACATGGAGGCCAATGCCGGCGGCGACTCGTTCCAAACTATGCAGTAGTGTTTCGGCTTGGTTGGGTGTATTTGCCAGAATCGCTATGTCATCGGCGTAGTCGGCGTCGGTAATTGTTTTTGCGGGGTACCTTCTGCTTCTTTTTTCTTTTAGCTCGAAGCTGTTTTCTTTGATTTTATCAACCGATGTTCTAGGCACGTAGTCTAGACAGATGATAAAGAGGTGTGGGGCTAGCGTGTCCCCTTGTAGTACTCCGGCTATAATGTCGAAGTATTCTGTGTCTCCATCCGGTGAACGTACTTTCACTTTGGTGTTTCTATAGAGAATCGTTATTGCTGCTACGGTCTCTTTTGGTAGGCCGTATACTAGTAGGATTTGTTCCACCTTCCCTCTGTGAATGGAATCAAAGGCCATGGTAAAGTCAACAAATAGTAATGTCATCTCTAGGTTTTTTTCCCGTTCGCCCTCAAGGATTCTACGGATGGTCAATATTTGTGAGATCGTAGATCTATTTCTTCGGATGCCATTTTGTTTTTTCCTAAAGATGTCGATTTTGGGTTCTATGCGGTTTCGTAGTAGGGCATTGTAGATTTTGGCTGCTATGGATGTAAGTGTTATACCTCGGTAGTTCTTGGCTAATCTGAAATCACCCTTTTTAGGGAAAAGGAGGATGCATCCCTTCATCCATCTGTCTATCGAATTATGATTATAGACTGCGTTGCAGTGTCGGAGCAGTATGTCGTCGAATTGTCTGGTCTTCCATACTTCTGGGGGTATCTCGTCAAGCCCTACAGCTTTCCTATTTTTCTAAGAACCGAGTCCAGTTCTTCTTGAGTGAACAGTCCAAGTTTAATGTCCAATTGCTTACAAATAATTCCGGTGATTGGTTCATGCGTAACTACCGCTGGGTTTCCAAGTAGATTTTCGAAATGCTGTTTCCACAGTTTTATTCTTTCTTGTTGGTTTGTAGCTTTCAATTTTGCTTTGGCTGTGCTCTTCCTTCTATTCACTTCGTTTATTGTTTGCCAGGCTATCCTAGATTGCCTATCTTCCACTGAGTCTCTAATCTTATCTATCTGATTTTGTATGTAATCTGTCTGTTCTCTTAGATATATGCTTGCTAATTGATTTTGTGCCTTTTTTAGTTTTAGTGCATTTGTGTTTGTTGGGTTCTTCCTATAGCTTTTGGAGGCAGTTTTCATGCAGGCAGGTTTTTCTCTAACCATTAACGTTTCCCATGAGACTCTATATTTAGTTCTAGGTTTTGTTGGAATACAATTCGCTGCTGCCTCGAGCTGCGCGTTGACAAAATTCTCATATTCGTCATTTGGGGTACTTTTTTCTGTCTTCTCCTGTTGTTTTTCGAATCTTTTTCTCAATTCTAATACATATTTATCTCTAATATCTCTGTTGTTAAGAAGGGCCCTGTCATAGTGTTTAGTGGCCGCTGTTCGTGTGGCGTTTTTTCGTAGGCTTAGTCACAATTTGGCCGTGACGATTCGATGATCGGAGAACACACCCTCGAAAGAGGAGTATGCCTCGCAATTCATTGTGCTATTTTTCCATTTCCTGTTTATAAAGACGTAGTCTATCTGTGCTTTAGTATTGTTTTATATGTGTAGGTTCATAATTTTCTTTCCCTTTTTTGATAGTTTGTATTGAGGCATGTTAATCTATTTTCTATCATGAAATCTGTTAGATGTTGTCCATTCCTATTTGACGTGTTGTGTAGGCTGTATTTGCTGTTTCCGTTTTTCCCGATTTGGGCATTCAGGTCTCCGCCAATGACTAGCACGTTGTGTTTCGGATTGCTACGCACTAGAGAGGATAGCTCATCGTAGAAGGTGACTAGTTCAGTTTTTTTCACTACCATTGGTAGGGCTGTAGCAGGAGATGATTGTTGCTCTGGGGTTGCTATTAAACGTAGCTGCCATCATCCTATGTTGTATTCTCTCAATGTTATTAGTGATTTTAACGCCCTTGGTCCTATAAGCATTCCTACACCTCCTACCGTGGCATTGACAGAGCTTTTCCATGCTGATGCAGTGGATAGCGTCCATCCACTGCCAGTATCGTGATATTCGATTTCCTTGGTGTGCGTGTATCTGTGTTCTTGTAAGCATATTATGTCTATCTTATGTTCTACGGCCGATGCAGTCAACTTGGGTAGTTGACCTATTCTATTTAAGGTTCTAACATCAAATGTCACTATTTGTATTGTTTGTTTGGATTTTAGTAGTTTTTGTTGTTTGAGCTCTGTAGCTGATTTTTCGAACACTGAGGCCAGGGCTCCAACCTAAGCAGAACGCGCCCCTTTCTTGCCCGCGCGAAGAGCGATGCGGTTTATGTATGCGGTTTGAGTGTGGGTCATGGTTATCTTTCGAATGCTTTTATTCTCATCTATAGAAGCCATTCTTATAGATGAGCAGCAGTAATTCGCCGATCGAACTGACGATCCTGAGCGTCGAGCCACGGGACTCATACGTCCAGGATCAGGTTAGGCATTGCGTTTGGCCGTCAGAGGGTTTATTCGCATACCTTTACGTCCATCATGCTGCTTGCCATGTGTACGTAAAAAAAGCGGGGAGGGTTTCTTTTCCCGTATGTTTTAACTTAGTTAAAGTCCAAGACTAATGTATATTTAAAAGAGGGTTTTTTTTTTGCTATATTTTCACCTGTCTTCTGATACTGGCCCTAACATGTGTTTTATTTTTGTATTGGGGACTTCCTTTACTACCATGATTTTTGTTTTCTTGGGGGGGGGTCTTCTAAACTACTATGGGGGGAGTATTCAGTGTGCATTCTAAGCTTTTAGAA
Source organism: Sepioteuthis lessoniana (assembly GCA_963585895.1). Lineage (NCBI taxonomy): Eukaryota > Metazoa > Mollusca > Cephalopoda > Myopsida > Loliginidae > Sepioteuthis > Sepioteuthis lessoniana. Next base: position 9,382,766 of record OY757905.1, read on the forward strand.
AAGACTCTTACATGTACCGAGCATGCTAGCACCTTTGACCAGGGTCATATATTCAATTTGGATTTACGGTAAAATTGTCTTTACATCTAAAACACACTGTACAAGCGGCATTTTACAAAGAAAACAGCATAAAATTTTGTAAAATTGTAACAGTTAAGGTTCGAGCGATGAAATACAGTAATAATGGTTAGCTTAATATAAAAGATCATCTTTTTTTTTGGTTTGATTTAGTTTGGTATGATGGCATATCAACCCTTGTTGGTTATTTAATGCCAAATCCTGTTTTCACATACAAATTAAATATACGGTTTGTAAACACATTTTATAGATACACACAGTTAAATGATCAAACATTGCTATTTATTACAATTTAATTTATATTATTCCAATTATTCTAATGCCATGAAGTTTTTTTTCATAATACCCTTTAGATTAATGGTGGGGGGGTTACTCAGAAATACACATCCAAACTCCAATAGGTTTTATTAGATTATGTGTTACAAGAAGCAAGGAAAAGTCCTTGGTTTTACCAGATCTTGAATTCATAATTTTCCTTCTCCGAGGTCAGTTGCCCGAACAATACTAAAGATTCCTGACTGATGAACCATAGAAAAGGGGAAAATATTAGATACATACCAAAAGCGAAGGTACATAGACTCGTCCAGATCATGAACGTAAATAGCTGACCCTAATTTCTACGACGATGACTATTACTCAACCTGCGATTCCAAAAAGTGAACGGCTCAGATGCCAAATAGAGTTTAATAGCTTGCCAGCTTAGTGCATCATTGTTAGTGAGTTCAATTCTCCCTGGAAGCCCCGTAATCTAGCCTTGTTCTAAACTGAGCAAACCTTAGTAAATGGTATATTGAATGACTCACAGTAAATATTTGATGTTTTGATATGTATTCATTTAATGTTTTCTTTTCTTTGCATTTACGAATATATGACTCACATTTATTCAATGGAGAACTTATTATAGCTAGCGTTATTTGAAAGTCAGGTCTAGACAATCTGCCGAAGAGTAACGAATAAAAATCAGGATTAGTGTATATTAACTTTGTTGCTTTTTTCTCCATCGTATGTATAAACGTGCCAATTGATACTTAATTAAATTCATATAAAGAAGCCAAACCAAAAAATGTGATAATGATTTGGTAAACAGACTTGAAAATTGGTAACCATACTCAAAAATGTACGTGGATCTGTAAAAAAATTCAATGAATTTTATGAGCTCGGCTGGTTTTATTTCCATGTTTTTCACGTCTTAATGATTCCCCCAAAATTCGCAAATATGTAAAGTTCTGGATATATCTTGGTTGGTTGGTTGGTTTTTACGGCATATCAATTCTTGTTAGATCATTTAATGCAGAATTTTTTTTTCTGTAAGCAATTATATGGTTTCAAAAAAATATTCGTATTTAATAAAAATATTTTTGCAAACAATTGTCTGGTTTCAAATATTTCAATCTAATAATAATGGTATGAATATAATTCTATGAGGGCAGTCCCCGTAGAGTAACAATTAACACGCTGGACTGGGGCATCGTAGTAAGCGAGTGTGACCCCAGTCACCATATTACGTTCAATTTGGGAATAATACCCTTGGTAAAAACATAAGGCCATTTATCTTTTATCCTCTCAGTTAGGGGTCAAATTGTATTACAACTGTTTTCCTATAAGAATTACTTTGGCATTAAATAGCTCACAAAGTCTGATATACCGTTAAACGAAAAAAAATGGTTTCTAAAGAGTGCAGAGTTAGCGGAATTGTCATCACCATTGGGAGTGGAATCAACAAGTGTTCAAATGCTACACAAAGCTGTTTCGCTTGGACATGGGAAAAGCACCAGTCCCTATTTCCCCTGTCCTAGCAATGGGTAAATTGTTGAACAGAATAGGCTCTTTACTCTGCTAGGATTGTTTTAAGAGTAATTACTTGAATCTATTCTTGTTTACTAAAGATTAATATAAGTTTGTGCAAACAAACGATTATTATTCAATAGAAACAGTAACTTGAAACTATAAAATTGTCAATAAATCATGAGCCTTACATAGGGAAAACTAGAAACCATGCTCTTGTGATCAAATTATTTATATTAGAGAGGAATACTTGATACCATTTAACTATACAAACGTACGATTGTTGCTGGTTGGTTTGTTGGTTGGTTGGTTGGTTTTATGGCATATCAACCTTTGTAGGCTATTTAACGCCAAATACATTTTCATGAAATAGTTCTATTTCAAACAATTCAGTTTAGCATGAGTACATAGTTTATTTGTCAAAAACATTTCTATTTCAAGCTATTCAGTTTAGTCAAACAGTTCTAATTCAGTTAATCCAGTTAATATAAGTACAGATTTTGTTTACAAACAGTTAAATGACAAACAGTTCTATTTTAAACAATTCTACAAACGTATGATTCGACTATAATGATTAGAATGAAAAAAATGTAATGGAACTCACTCTCTCAATTTAAAGAAAGCCTAAAGAAAAGGAAAAAAGGAAAAAAGACATTTATAGTTATGTATTATCCGCTGATAATATAGCCGACACGATGAATATGTGTGTCCGCGTGTATATTAAAAAGATTGCTATATTTTAATGTTCCTACGTGTTGAAGTTTGTTCATTGTGTCGACAACTGTCAAATTGTCTGTTTCATGTTTCGTTTTCAGCTTCTTTCGACTCATGTTATTCTCGCCTAAATTGTCCTATTCTTTCCTTTAAAAATAGTATACGGGAAACCGGAGTTGTCGACTACTATAGATAATATTATTATATCAAAACCTAGAGGTTCATATGTTATGTTTTGACCTGTTGACCCGGCCAAAAATGCCATTCAAGGTAATGCACCGGAAGGAAGTGACACATTCTAGTGGCAGTTATGAGAGGAAATCACGAGGGCGGAAATTGGCGAATGAAATGGGACGAGGTAAAAAAAAATCCCATTATACTCTCATAGACTGACGCACCGGAAGACAGTGACCTCTGAACTGGATGACAGTTATTTCTGCTCGATGACAATCACATAGGCCATTCCAAAGTTAGCGGAAGTGACACATCCCGGTCGCTAGATATCGGAAGAAGTTGCAGAGGCGTGTCCATATCAACGCGTGGGAGTTTGAAGGTAATATAAGGCCGACGAATAGAACAGAGGACAGTTGAGTTCGACGAGCCGGACAGAGGTAAGTAGAGTTGAGGACAAACAGTATAGTTGGCGGCGGAGGTAGACGAAATGTAGTAAGGAAAGCCAGTGCTCGGTTGAGCAGCCATGGAGAACGAGAAAGACACAACGCTGACGGCCATAACTTCGGGGTCAAAATATATCAGTTATGTTCGGTCTCCAGCTCCCTCTCACACGCAAACTTTGAACAACCTTTTCGAAACTTACAAATAAAGATGAGAGGTAAAATATTTTATAAAGAAGTATTCCTGCGTCTTTATCCTGCGTCTGTTTATCATCGCGTCGGTATGTATCCAGTATATATATATGTATATTTCTGCATGAATCAGTAGATGACTATATAACACATACCTTCCATAAATCTCAGGGTAGGAAGAGCTACCTGGTGAATGTGGGTGTAATGTGGGTGTGGGTGTAATGTGAAATTTGGAAACCCCTTGCCAGCGGCGGTCAGTCTAGCCGCAAATTAACCCCCACATAATATGCCAGTTCCTATATGCCCGAGAAGGGACTCTGAACAAGGACTTATTCTACGAGGGATCAAGTGCCAGACCTCCCCGTCTTCACACGTGTCGAAAAATAAATTCCCGTCTTGGGATTTTAATAATTTGCCGTCACAGTACTAAACAGTGTACTTATGCTAAACAGACTGGCTTAAAATAGGACTGTTTTGACATTTAAACGAACTCTAAATTTAGATCTGACTCTAAAGTGAAGTGTTTGAAAATTGGTCAAAGAAAACTAAACTATGTACTTATGTTAAACTGAATTTATAAAATAGAACTGTTTATATACATAAAATGGATTTGGCAGTGAATTACCCACAAACGTTGATATACCATAAAACCAAACCAAACCATTTTGTGTCATACTCAAAATCCTCCACGGAACTTCGAACCGAACCCTTATTTAATCAACATGGTTGGTAGATTGTTCTAATTCCGCTAACCATAACCGAGTACATGTGTTAAGCTAGAGTAGGTATTTTTTCATTTACCTGAAGTTGGTATTGAACCTGCAACCTCTAGATGATTTCCCTTGCGAAACATTATAAACCAAACCCCTTTATCCGTTGAGCCATGTGTCCTGCTGGTTTGTTTGAAGTTCCTTGTAGGCTCTTAAGTTCGACAGGAAACACGTGAAGAAGAACATATCGGCCGAAACATTGTATATAAGAGATGAAGGGAATACACTAAATAATAATTCTAAAAAAAACACTGTTGTCCTCGGTAAATAGGGCTCCCTGCAATGAAAGATGCTATTAGTGTGGCAGCAAGTTTTAGAAAAAACCCTGAACACCACATCGAATAGACTTAGGGGCACCAGTGCCTTGTTTTGCCTTTCCATTACAGCAAGTTACCCTGCTAAGCTGATTGAGGGTATCAAATTCAGAATGTTCCTTCTGCTAGTATAGTTGCCCTAACAACGGCTATAGAGTCCAATGTCTCCTGCTATTTACAGAGACATTTATAGCAGTGCTTAACGTAACGGTTAGCGTCGTAGAAAAAGGAAATATTAAACCGGGTTCAAGCAATGAACGAAGCTCTTTGTTTTTTCCGGTATTGCACATGGAAAAAACGTAAATCCTTCTGTTCTCCTCCCAGCTATGGGTAAATTGTAGGGCAGACTGGGTTCTTTAACCTTGGTTTGACAACCAGTCTAGGAGACAAAAACCTCTGAATTCAAACTGGTTACAATCTTTTAAGAAATAACCTTGCGTCAGCTCCTGTCTGTGTCTGAGGTGTTTGGTAAATAGATGCTCGAAATTGATACTGAGGTGCGTCCTGTAAGTAGCAGATATTTGGACATATGCATAAAGAGCTTAATGAAATAGTGTTAATATATATTGATCTCTGTTCTGAGGAACTTAAACAAACCAGAATAAAATTTGAACTGATTTTCTGTGGATTAGGAAACTCTGCCTTAATTCTGTTCCCCACTCACTAATAAAAAGCAATTGCAAAAAGGCTACAAAGAACAATTTAGTCACATGAAGTGTCTTAAGGACAGACAATAAAGAATCAGTCGACAACGTCTCGAAATATTTTTGAAACGATTATCTTACTGTACTTCAGGCAATTTTATGAATGTTTTCGAAGATCGATAATCGGTAGCAGCTGTGTTTTTAGCGAGGAAATATCATTTGCCAAAAAGCTCGCCTCGCTTATTGCCATATATCACTGTAAAGTCTGCGGAAAGGTGTCTTTAAGATTCCAATAAATGAGTAATCTAGACGAAATAATCTTTAAAAGAAATTCCTTCCAACATGGTAGGTTCTATAATTTATACTTTGACAAATAACTCACTCTATCGACGTGGTTTAAACTACACTGACTGTATCCTTTGTAGAAGAGTTTAATCTCCTAAAAAGAGGAGTGCCCTGAGTATGAGACTAAACTACATCTGGTGGTGAGGCTCTGGTTCTGGACATCAAGGCAATTCAGAGTATCCCTTCAATATCGTTACTCCCAGGTCCAGTCTACCTCGAATTGTTCGGACGTTTTGGGGTCCCATCTACAGAACAAAGAGATGTGTTTGCTAAATATTTGTTTTTGACAAGAGAATTTGAAACCATGTGTGTGGAAATTATTTGTAATAAGAATAGTTACTTGAAGCAATAATTGTTTACCATAGGTTCATATTTCCGTGTAGGGTTCCGAATTCCACACGAAAGGGCCAAACCATTATGAATATAACTATGAACACTAAAGTCGGAATACTCTAAACAATAAAAATTGTGCAAAGAAATGATTTTTATTAAATTATGAAAAGAAATGATTATCATTTGATAGAAATAGTTAATTAAAACAATATAATTGTGTATAAATTATTATTAGATCATAGATCTTGAATCCATATAACCGTGTCAAATTATTGGGATTAGATCGGAATACTTGATATGATTTAACTGTGTGCAAACAAATTATATAAATAGAATATTTAATGGAACATTGCAAATATACTTATATAGCTATTGTAAACGTTACCCCCTCTCGCCCCCATACACGTTAACTTTCTTCTAACCATGTCACTTCTTAGCCGGCCGGTGATCAACTAGTGGTTCGAGGGGGCAACGCACATTTCTTTACCTACACAAGAATACGATCGAGGGAACGGAGAAAATAGAAGGACAACGAACAAACACGAACAAAGCTTGGGGTTAACCAAGAGCAGAAAAGAGGTATTGCAACACTATATGCATGTGCGGACTATCGCTAGCGTGGGTTACTAGCGAAAATTCCACAATGCTACTGGAATCAGACTCATCTTGACTCACTCTCGCTGTACCCTATCCCATGCTGCCTCGCCTCTCTGCTCCGGTGTCTGGTGTTGACCGCCCCTGTCCGTGGATCCACGCCAACTCTCTGCTGCTTGCCTCTCTGCTCTCCAGCCGCAACTGCCTCTGCTGGGTCGCGTCGTCAACTCCCGCCTGCGTCCAGCGCCAACTGCCCTCTGCCGGGTCGCGTCGTCAACTCTCGCCTGCTGTCCAGCGCCAACTGCCCTCTGCTGGGTCGTGTTATCAACTCCCATTCGCGTCCCCTTACCACTTCCGGATACGGCGAGATTTCATGTCCAAGAATCCTTTGTCTGGTTTCGCGCCAAAACAGACTCGTCTGCTTTGGCGGCCCACCCACATAGTGCCACATACTCCCTCTCTTACCCTTGTCATTTATTCTCAATAAATTACAACACAATTCAACAACAAGCAAAAAAAAACAAAAACATTTACAGTAAGTAACAACCGAACTTACAAAATTTTAAAGGGGTTCGGTCGTCCCCTAAAAAAAAAATTATAAATAATATAACAACACCATATCATCATACACATAAAATATACTGCTGGATTCAGCTCTTCCACCTTGCTTTCCTGTGAACAATTCTGGGGTCTCCTGACTCATCCCTATTCTTCATTCCAATAAGACTTTTCGATTCACCTCCAACATTATTCAATTTTCTTTCAATTCGCCCCGCCCCCACCCAACAAAACACAGGGGAATTTTAACCACCCCTACCCTACGATTTTAAGAGGACTTTTCCATTCACCTCCAACGTTATTCAATTTTCGAACATTTCACCCCATTCTCCAACCCATCAGAACACAGGGGAATTTTAATCACCCCTACCCAACAATTCAGGAGTATTTTTGGACATGTCTCCCCCCTTTCCTTACGACGTGGTAGCATCAGTAATCTCCGCAGTTCGATCAGTGTCGTAACAGGAATAATGTTCCAGAAAGCACTGTGGAATTCACCTCCCAACCTGGGGGCCTTCACTGCCCCCTGCAACAAACAAAACAAGTCTCTCAGCCATCAATCACCATGGATTTTCAAAAGATAAGAAAAAAAAACAAAGCAATTGACACCATCTCCCAGATCGTCCAGCCATGACCAGCCAGGGGGGAGGAGCAACCCATCGTCAACCGTTTCCTCGGTACCATGTTCATCAATTCTGTGTCAATCAGGCCACTCGCTTTCCCAAATCATCATTTGCATAACTTACTACCCCTCGATACCAGTCCGCGAAACGGGGCTCCCGTGCACCCCCCCGGGGTGAACACGATCAGACGAAGTGAAGAAGTGCCAAGAGCAGTTAAACTTACAAAAAAATAAACCCAGAAAATCCATGAAGGTAAAAAAAAAAAATAAAATAAAAATAAAATAAAAATAAATTTAAAAAAAAAAGAATAAACAAATAACAATAAACAACAAAGCAAATGACACGGTAAGCCCAGTCCCCCAAAATTAACAAAAAACAAGGCAAAGTATAACAAAAAAACAAAAAAAAAACAAACAAAAAAAAACAAAGGATAGCAAAAAAAAAAATCCACACAAATTAAACAAAAAAAATAAATAAATAAAATAAACAATTCACAGACAAAAAATACAAAAAAATAAAATAACTACAATTGACAAATATATAAAATAAAATTGTTCTGAAGGAATCTGTCACGCATCCACCTTCTAACCCTTGTCTCTCTTCCCTTGAGATCTCTGCCCACTTCCACCATTTCTCTTTGCGTCTTTCTTTCCTTCTCTCCTGTCCACTTGAATTCTTCCCTCTACCGGGGGTGGTGTGGGAGGGGATAGCGTTTGCTTCCAACCGTTTTTTTTTTAAATCCACAAAAAAACAAAAACTTTCTTTTCTTCCTAAAATCCAAAGTTTACTTATTCTTTTTCTTTTTTTTTTTTTTTTTTTTTTTTGCGTCTTTCTTTCCTTCTCTCCTGTCCACTTGAATTCTTCCCTCTACCGGGGGTGGTGTGGGAGGGGATAGCGTTTGCTTCCAACCGTTTTTTTTTTTAAATCCACAAAAAAACAAAAACTTTCTTTTCTTCCTAAAATCCAAAGTTTACTTATTCTTTTTCTTTTTTTTTTTTTTTTTTTTTTTTTTTTTTAACTGAGACAGGCATGGATGCAGTGACAAAAATTCCCTAGCAATCTTTCTTTCTTTCTACTTTTCGTTCTCTCTTTTACTTTCTTTTTTTTTTTCATGACTTTATCTGTTCTTCCCTCTCTTTCTTTGTTCAATTTTTCCGCCATTTTTTTTTTTTTCATTTTTTTTTATATTTTCCATTTTTTTTTTTTGTTTTTGTGGTAGAAGCTTTCCTCCACCTTCTACCCTCTGCACTCGGAACGACCCGACTTTGACCAGTCGATTTTAACCTAGCTTAGAAATCTCACTCTCTCTCTTATTTTTCGTTTCATCTTCCCTTTCTCTGGGGTTTTGAAATACCACAATTTTTTTTCTTTTAGTGAACCTTGCAGCAAAAAAAAATTTTTTTTTTTTTCTTAATCGGTGACTTATCACCTTTCCAGCATAAAAAAATTACTATAAAACTTCCCAGAACGGACTAACTTTCTTTCTTAAGCCACTGGTCCTAACACTTAAGTATAAAAATTACTATGTGAAACTGCTACGAAGAAGGAGAAAAAAAAAAGAACATTTGAATTCTACCGGTCAAGTTAAGTGTGAAAAGCGAGTAGGGGAAGAAGAAGACCTTCCCTTACCTTCTAACAAAAATACAACAAAAATTATCAGCAGCTAAGGGGTTAAACATATACACACACACACACACACACACACAAAAACGAAATAGATTACTTGTTTTTTTTTTTCTACATCTTAAAATTTCCTTAATCTAACAAATCTTTATTCTTTTGTTCTTATATTCGAGTGCAGTGGGGGAGGGGGGAATGTGTATTCCTACCTTTGTAGATTTCTTTCTTTTCCACTTTTTTTCTTTGTCTCTTCCGTTTTCTTTTTCTTTTCTCTCTGTCTCGCTGGTGGCGGGTCTTTATGGCCTTTTTCTTTTTTTTCTTTTTCCGTTCGTCTGTCAGCCTCTAAACTCCCCGCTCCCTGATCAATTCCAATTTTTTTCATCAGGTTTTTTTTTCTCTGGTCAACGGCACCATTTGTAAACGTTACCCCCTCTCCCCCACCACATTATCTCAGTCTTCTAACCATTCCCACTTCTTAGCCGGCCGGTGATCAACTAGTGGTTCGAGGGGGTAACGCACATTTCTTTACCTACACAAGAATACGATCAAGGGAACGGAGAAAATAGAAGGACAAACGAACAAACACGAACAAAGCCTGGGGTTAACCAAGAGCAGAGGATGGTATGCAACACTTTGCATTCCTGATAGCATATATGGACTAACGCTAGCGTGGGTTACTAGCGAAAATTCCACAATGCTACTGGAATCAGACTCATCTTGACTCACTCTCGCTGGACCCTATCCCATGCTGCCTCGCCTCTCTGCTCCAGTGTCCGGTGTTGACTGCCCCTGTCCGTGGATCCACGCCAACTCTCTGCTGCTTGCCTCTCTGCTCTCCAGCCGCAACTGCCTCTGCTGGGTCGCGTCGTCAACTCCCGCCTGCGTCCAGCGCCAACTGCCCTCTGCCGGGTCGCGTCGTCAACTCTCGCCTGCTGTCCAGCGCCAACTGCCCTCTGCCGGGTCGTGTTATCAACTCCCATTCGCGTCCCCTTACCACTTCCGGATACGGCGAGATTTCATGTCCAAGAATCCTTTGTCTGGGTTCGCGCCAAAACAGACTCGTCTGCTTTGGCGGCCCACCCACATAGTGCCACACTATAAATCAAGTATTTGGTTCGGTTTATTTTCTTGGTTTAATGGCATATGAATCTTCTTGGGTTATCTAATGCCAAAGCCATACTTGTAAAAGAACAGTAGTGGTACTATTTAACCCATAGCTCGAGTGGTAAGGGGGTTCATAACCTTTCCCGAAAATATTAGTCCGAAAGTGATCGTAATAGTGCCACTGGAGTTCTCCCTTATTGCGCGGCCAGCTGGGGCTCTAGAATACGCTGACGGCTTCTCTACACGGGGTAAAAACCCTAATTAGTGTCCTGGATATGACATTAATCTAATAGTGAGGCTACAATGATGGGGTATGCAGGAATATGTAGAACCTATTCATTGTTATTACTCCAAAGTTCACTCTCACCTGGAATGGCAGAACTTATAAGGATCCCATCTAGGGGTAAAATAAAACAGTTTAATCACACGCCAATACCCGCCGGCCGACCCCACTATCTCGGCTTCCTTAAACCATACATGGCCAGAGATTCATCTAGTGGTTTTTCTCATCTCTGGCCAGTGGTATTTCACATTTCTTTACATATACGCAAAGCACAACCGACAGGTGGGAAGAAAAGAACAAACGAACAAACACGGACTTGTGTCAGCTCCAAGCGCAAGAGTGGGGAGATTTGTGACACATTTTGTACATCCTGGGAGCTAACGCGAGCGTATACTCGAGCGAAAACTCTCAAATAGCCACTAGCAATGCTAACTTATCTTCCCTGCCCTGCTTTTATCTCTGTCGACTATCTTCTCTGCTCTCCCTTCAGCTGACTGCGTCCTTCTCTTGACTGACCGCTCATGCTGATTGACCTATTCTGTCGACTGGACTCTTCGGTTACTTTCTGCTGACTCTCTTTCTCTTGACTAACCTCTCCTGCCGACTGTTCTCTGGGACCTTACTTCCCTCGTCCTTCCGGTTCGTGGTAGATCTCTTGTGCAGACCGTTTGTGTGGGTTTCGCGCCAAAACAGACAAAGGGATTCTCTGACTGGCAACCACACACACGGAAAGGGATGCCATCCACAGTGTCACAGTCATTTTCTTTACATGAAACTGTTTAACTGTGTGCAAACAAATGATTAATATTAAATTGAATGAAATTATCCAATAACAATAAACTGATCTCGGATCATCACCCGTCAATTGAGCCAATTTGATGCTAACATTTTCCGCTTATGGGAGAACCGCTTAAATCTTTTTAAATTATCAACAACACCTCTTACAAAATAGATACCGCTAACTAGTATTTAGCAATAGAACCAGTTGATAAATAATTGTATGCAAACAAATGATAATTATGGACAAATAAAAAATGAGATTAAAAAAATAATTGTATAGGAATGTTGAAAATATAAATACTTATGATTATAACATTTACAAATGAATCAAATTTTGGCTTTAAATAACCCATAAGATGCAGTTAAACAAACCAAACTGTGAAATTTAAGTACTCACACTGTTCTCTAACTTATGTCTTCTTATATCGTCATTTGAGGTCTGTCCAGTCTGCGCGTGCTTTGTGTGTTCAGTGAGTGAGGGCAGAGAGGTTATATCTACAATCAGCAATTTTAGTGTCTTCAATTATAAAACCAGATAAAGGGAGTATTCGACCGCGCTATTTAGATCTACATTGCAGACATTTCTACGCTAATATTTATGAATGAAAACAACCGTGTGGTTATTTAACTGGTGTTGAATTATAAACAGACGATGTCATATGGCCGGATAAAGTATTCTAAATATCAAGTGAGATTTATACCAGAAATTAGTAGGATATCTTTTATTATAAAAAGTGGGGGATAAGGAAAAGGTTCTCAAAAAAAAGCAAACAAAATATTATAGGAAGTAAAACAAAATATCGTAGGAAGTAAACCCTATTAGAATAATGCATGAACGCATATGTTCGAATGTTGCGACATGTTATAACCTCTGATAAATAATGAACTATTCCATTTTGATTGTGAAGGGAGAAAGAGGAGAAAAAGCATCCGCAACATGTCAAAGAAAGAAAGAAAGAAAGAAAGAAAGAAAGAAAGAAAGAAAGAAAACACTACACGACATTGAAATAAATAAATAAATAAATAAAAGCTGCCTGTCATAGGGAAAAAGAAAGAAGGGCGGACAGAGAGAAAAAAGAGAAAAGAACTAATAATGTTATACATTAGATGCTTATTATCTATTATATGGTATAGAGGGAAGGTAGAAAAGAAGAAAAGAAGAAAATAAAGGAGTGAAAGGAGGAGAAGATGAAATATGGAATAAATAGATAGAGAGATAGATTAAGTGAGAGAAGAAGAGGCAAATGATAGAAAGAAACGGAGGATGCTTAGTTGGACGACCCATATTCGAAGATTTTTCAACCAAAATTAATTCAATTTTTGAAAATAATGAAATCTGCAGAAAGTCAACAAATTATTCAGTATCAATAACATTTCCCATTTATCAACAGTAAATAACAATACATGAAACTGTGGCGCTAATGGTTAACGGTCAAGGTTAACAGGGGAATTAAGAGTGGGTTCGATTTTCATTGCGTTGTCCATCCTTTTTGACATTATATTTTATTTAATCTAAGCTTATTAACTCATGAAATTTTTCTTAAGTTAGCAAAACATTACTCGCTTGTTCGATCCTCAGCAGATGCCCTATACATTCAGCCTTGCGCAATAACTAAATTAAGCCTATTAGACAAATAGAAGATCTCAACCCAATCTCAAAAGATCAAAATTTTTATAGGTTATTAAATAAAGACCAGCTTCCATATATCATTTTAACTGGTTTCCATTATGGCAGCCGATTGAAAAGTGTGTTTACATGGTAAGAATTAGATCCTGAAAAGTCATTACTAATTCCATAGTTGACTTCACTCGGTATTCTGTGAACAAATGACCCTACCCATAACCTTCCTCAATATTTATATCTCTTTTTTTCTTCACAAACAGTTTGTTTGTCACAGGACCAGACATTTCAAACATTTGGCACAGACAGAAAAAAATCCGTTTATCCATTTCTCATCAGTAATTTTATATGACTGCCACGGAAAAATTTAATTTCAACTCAATTTTTGTTGGAGGAGACCATCAAAATATTAGCCTAAATTGATGAAATAGTACATCGCTCAAAAAAAAAAACAAATTCCTGAAGACCCTTCGCTTTGATGGGTTAGTAAGTTATAACTTTACTTGCAATTTATACTAGTATAGTGTCTATTAAATACAAAAGATGTTTAGATTGTAAATTGTGTCTAACGAAAGAGTGCCTATGCACTCTGGGATTAACGTGTCACTTTCTGGTCATATGAATATCGCATCGTTGACGCAAGGATTAATGATATATCTATTCACTTTATCTACGTTTGGTTTGCTTTCTTTATTTAATGACATATCAACTTTGGTAGGTGATTTGATACCAAATCCATCCTTGTAGTCATTTTATTTATTCCATAGAGGCTTTTTCTAAGATCAAAGAGCCACTCCCTGGCTACGGGACTAAGATCAGCGAAGTGTCTCTGTACTCTGGGATGAAATTGTTTCTCCTCGACCATCTTTTTTACAGTATCTCTGCATTTTATCTATGATCAATATGCTACTATCCGGTCGCTTGACTTGAATCTGTGTACTTCATGTGCGCTCTATCAACGATGTCACTGGAGATACCTGTGGTGTAATGGTTATTGTCGTAGGAAATGGACACGGCGACACGAGTTCAAATCCTGGACGAGACTGATTGTATTTCACATAGCACTAATACCCTTGGGAAAGGTATGAATTGAATTATTCCCCCTCCAGCTATGGGTAAATACTAGGGCAGACTAGGTTCTTCAGCTTTGGTGAGGCAACTAGTCTAGGAGAAGGCAAACTCTGAATTCAAACCTGTTAAACTCCGCTTAAAAATTGACCTTGTGTCATATCCTGCCCGAGCGGAGGGGTTGGGTAAATAGGATTAATGATGTCACTGTACAGATGAGAATCAATGTAGTGTTTGTAAACTCTATCTGGGATGAAGTTTTTTTTTTTCTCTCGGACATATGCCTTGGATTAATATTGTATCTGAGCACTTAATCTCTGATCAAAGCATCACTTACAAGCTTTGTGACTACGATCAGTGGAGTATCTGAGCGTTTCATCTATAATCAACGTGTTATGCACTGGTTATGTAACTAAGATCAGAGTAGTATTTGTACACTCTATACAGGATAGAATTTTTTTTTTTTTTTTTTTTTTGTTATTTGCCTTGAATCAGTGTTGGATTTGCCTTGAATCCGTGTTGGATTTGTCTTGAATCAGTATCTTCGTGCATGATCAAGAACGAAAGTAGAGCATTTCTGCCATTTTCTTCGTATCATTTTTGTATCTCAACATTTTATTTACAATCAAAACATAGTTCTTTTGTACGCTACTTTGGATCGATATAGTATATGCAAGACATGTCTAGAATCAAAGTCTTGCTCAAGTCCTTCAGCCTATAGTTAATTTGATTTTGGTGTGCTCAATCTCACATCAAAATGTTCCTATCTGGCCCTCTACTGAACAAATTAAGATAATGTTGATTGTGGTTTGCTCAGCCATCTACAGAACTTTAATCACTTTTTTTCTTGTAAGTATCTCTATTTCCCCTGAGAAAATGAGAAAGTTATTGTCGATATCGATGTACTAACTTGACGTGACATATATAATAGTTGTCACTTACTAAGCTGAACTTAATTTGGTTAAAAGGCGCGATCGAATGTTTCTCTGTCTGGTTTTATAATTAAAAAAACTTGCTGTTTAATATAACCCATTTGCGTGCCTTTTTTTGAACACAAAGCATGCGATGACTAGACAGACCTCAGAGGACAATATGGTGAGAAGAGAAAAGATTGTTGATATTTGATTAAGACCATGAGTATAGAGAACTCAATGAGAATCGAACTGACTAACAATGGTCTATTAGCTAACCCAGCTAAATATTACACTGAGATGCTTAAAAAAGATAAGGTTACTTTACATTTAGGACGAAGCTGTGAATACATGGCATCTGATGAGGACTGAACAGTAATTAATTGGCAAAATTTATTTTGTGTTTTGTTTTTGTGATTACATCACAATGAGATGATATGATATGCAGTATTTTTTTTTCTTATTTCAGAAAACTTTTCGATTATATGAATGGGAAGACCTTCAACAGGGCATATAATAATATTTACCTAACTCAACGATAATCTAATAAGATCTACGTCATCATGTACATAATCATAATCCGAGTAACACTTAATCTAAGGCCAAATACCGAAAATTGATTTGAAATATAAAATACAAGAGACAAGATTTTGGTTTGGGTTTGTCTATTTGATTAACAGTATATCAACTCCTTGTGGGTTATTTAATGCCGAAATTTTATTTATTCATAAATTCTTTACCCTTCTTATTATTATGTTTTTATTTTTCAATTATATTTTTAATACCGAATTTTTTTTTATTTGAATAAAATCATTTGTTTGCAAACAGTTGTGTAGATTTAAGTACTCCAATACCAGGTCAACAATTCATATACTAAATATGATTTAAAGAAACTTTTTGATATATCCCTGGAGGAATATAATCAGTATAAATTAATCAGATGAAATGAGACTCAACACACAGAATAAGTTATAACAGGTTTATTATACAAAGGTACAATGTAACAAATCAGATATTGACAATCGAACGTATCTTGAATGCCGGAGTATCAAGATTAGCTTACTCTCTCTTTGGTTACCGCTTGCTAGCGTCTTTTATAGACCGAGTAATCCAGTCTCAGTGGGCGTCAGGATCTTCCTCGATATCACTTTTTCTTTTCAAAATAATGATTTGTTTTTTTACACAATAATCAGATACCAGAAAGAATGAATCATTTCAAAAGCATTTGACCAAATAGAGAATCGGAGGTGATGGATTCTGTTTGGTTTCAATTTCTTGGTTTAGTAGTGCTAACAAAATAATAATTTCGGTGCTAAATGATAATAATGGGTATGGCAAAATGATAACAATAGTACTAACAAAATAATAATTTCGTTGCTTACAAATAATGATATTGACACTCATGAAATAATAATTTGCTAATAAAATGAGGTTACGATGGTAAGGAAATAACGATATTGGCGCCAACAAAATGATTATAATGGCACTAACAATACATTAATAATGTTGGTAACAAAATAATAACATCGATGTCAACAAAATGATAATAATGCTGCAAACAAAATAATGATATTAGTGCAAACAAATTTATAAACATGTCGCTAACAAAAAGATCATAATTGCGCTAATTAAACAATATTAGCGGTACAAAATTATAATAATCGTGCTAGCACAAATAATTATATTGGTGATAACAAAATGATAATAATGTTGCTAACAAAATAATCATATAACTAATAACAAAATGATAATGGCACTGGCAAGATGGTACGAGGCTAAAAAAATGATATCAATGGTACCGACAAAATGATAATTATACTTCTAACAAAATAATGACATTGGCGCTAACAAAATGACAATAATGACTCTAACAAAATATAACTAATGGTATTAACAAACTAATAATGTTGGTGCTAACAAAATTACGATATTCGCACTAAAAAAATGATAATAACGGCGTTAACAAAATTATAATAATGGTGCTAACAAAATAATGATGTTGGCGCTTTAAAACCGATAGTGATGGCACCGATAAAATGCATTGAGAAAAAACTGAATTGGAAGTACACAAAATCCTACATTGTGTATTTTATAATTCCTGATGCAACACCGCACAAAATAGCATCTGTGCGTCCACTTATCTCCCATCTCAAAACGATCCAAGTAAGACGAAAAAGACATGCGAGATACTGCTGGAGAAACAAGGACAAACTCATCAGGGACGTTTTTGAATTACTTGCACATGGATTCGCCAGTGTTGATCGACAGGTAAGAACTTACTGATATCAGCTTGGTGCGGACACTGGGTGTAGTTTGGAGGACCACCTAGGACCAATAAATGATATGAACGAAGAGAAAGAGTCAGGAAAAGCCAAGCTTTCAGCACGTCTTGATGAGGGACAGAATACTAGTAGTACAATTTAACCCATAACTACCTGACCGATAAAATGAAACGCAGTTTCTTCCAGGCAGCGTTCGTATCGATACTGCTATATGGATGCACTACTTGGACGCTAACAAAATGGCAGGAGAAAAAGCTAGACGGCAATTACACAAGAATGCTGCGAGCAATATTAAACAAGTCCCGGAGGCAACACCCCACAAAACACCAACTGTACGGCCACCTACCTCCCATCACGAAAACTATCCAAGTTAGACGAACCAGGCATGCAGGACACAGCTGGAGAAGCAGAGACGAGCTGATAAGTGATATACTCTAATGGACCCCCGCATATGGCCGAGCAAAAGCAGGACGGCCACCTCGAACATACATACAGCAGCTATGTGAGGATACAGGATGTAGCCCTGAGGACCCGCCAGAAGCGATGAACGATAGGGAGAAGTGGCGAGAGACGTTCAGGGACATCCGTGCTAGAGGCACGATATGATGATGATGATGATGTAGATAAGATACCTTTCCAACCTTTCTTACTGTACGGAGAATAAAATATCTTTAGCAGAAAATATTATTTATTCATCTTTACAAGTCACTTTTATATTTATCTATTATGAATTAGAAGTATCCGTGGACATTCCACTTTTTATAAATGTTTCGGATTTTGATACATAGATTTACAAAGAAAACTTTAAAGAAGAAAAACTTTGAATACAAATTTTAAAATATAAAATATTCAATTTAAAAAAAATGCATTCTTTAATGCACATACGCTTGTATTATAGCTTGGTTCGGTTATATCTTATGGTATATCAACGACCTTTCTCGGTTATTTAATGTCAAATGCTATATATATATATATATATATATATATTGTCATCCACAGACAGACTTTTTCGTTGTATTACAACTCTTCAGTGTGGCTAGACACGTAGGACACTTGAAGCTGGGATCGAAGCCCGCCCAACTTTACGTTAGACTTAGTATCAGACCGCTCGGCCAACAAGCGTACCACGTCAGCTAGGGAATTATAAGGTATTATGTAGCAACAGCAGCAGCAGCAGCGTTCTTTTGTTTACATTTTATACCTTATCGGATACCAGAATGCTCAATTCGTTCGACAGCAGATAAATATAAATTGGAAAAATGTGTAAATGATTGGATAAAATCAGCAAATTTAATTAATTTTATTTCTTTAACTTGAGTGAAAATTTTGTTGAAAAACAAAAGTAACAAAATCTTTTCTTCTAAGAAAAGATAATAGTAGTTAGAGCGTAAATACTTTTCAATATTTCTATTACAAGAAAGAAAAGTTCATGCATACAATGTAGCAGTTTTCATTGTCTAAATTAGTTAATATATTTCGTGCGTGTAGAAGACCTTTGTGTGAGCATGTCACAGCGTAGGGAAGAAAGAATATTTATGTTCTAATATGTTTTCTGATGTAGCTAAAAATCTATCAGCAGAGAAAATACTTATATAGTAATATAAGTATGTTTATGTAAACTTTCGTTCAATTTAAAATAATTTAGTGATGTTTTAAAATATGCATCATGAAGGACCAGAATGTTAGATTTTTACTCAAAAGCAATAAAATCAGCGGTTTTGAGTGGATTTACAGAATTGATCTGCAAATATTCTGAAGATTTATCTATTTCCTCATTTATTTATTCACCTATCATTCAAATTGGATAAAAATGTATTTGCAAATTTCTAGGAAAGAAAAGATACTTTGAATTATTTTTAGTTTTTATCCTTAAAACTTTTCCACGCAAGTCTAAAGTTGTCATCTGCTAAATCTCAAAGAAATTTTAAAACAAGCGCCTAAGCACCGATTGGTCGATAAATGCCAAAATACAGATTCAAAAATTAAAGGTCCTTGAGCCGATTTTTACGTAGAAATTAACACTTTTTTGAATAAAAATCAGTTAATTTTCACACACACAAATATTTATAAATATATACATGTATAAATATGAATATATACGAAGGTATCTTTGTCTATACATATGTCTATATATATATATATATATATTGAGAGAGAGAGAGAAATATATATATATATATATATATATTTGTGTGTGTGTGTGTGTGTGTGTGTGTGTGTGTGTGTGTGTGTGTGTGTGTGTGTGTGTGTGTGTGTGTGTCCTCACTTGTAAATAGACAGGTAAGCAATGATGAATATGGTAACTGTAAGAAACAATTTTGATACGCTTCAGGAGACATCTGAAACATATATTCCAACATACAAGCAGCAGCTGAATGCATTTCAACTAAACTCACATCCTAATGTAGATTTCCCCCAGAGTAAATCGCAGTTAGAGAAAAACGAGATAACACGATACAAACATCTAAAACACAAAACAACTAGAATATATTCAAGTCAAAATCAATAAAATCAGAAATTTGAAAGAAGATTTATTCAATACATATTTCTTTTGAATACCTTGTCCGGTGGCAAAAGCTGCTTGGTAATGTCAGGTGTGGCAGTACAGCCTTGAGCTACTGAAACAGTTTTATCACCTTGGTTTGCGGTCGATGAGGGCAGGGTATTGCACGTGCTCTGTATGATGAAAAAAATATAAACAATTAGAATATATTCAAGTCAAAATCAATGAAATAAGAAATTTGATAGAAGATAGACAAATACGTTTAATAGGCTATGCAATAAATGAAGTACGTGAAAAGAAAAACCTACCATAGGTAAAACTAAAAGCTATCAACCAAGAAGAAAGACTTCAAAAGAGAAAAGAACATTTCAAGGATATGTTCGGAAACACTCCTGATATCATTGATAAACCTACTGAAAAATTATTAATTGCCAACTAAGCATTAAACTTGGACAGTTTACGGAGAAAGAAATTTACGTAGTACAGAAAAATAGATGAAGATCAGAAAACCAGCAGGCTTCAGCGAAACATCTCTCGAAGTATAAAAGACAGGGAAATTTGATAACATCTTTCTTCGATTATGCAGAACTGTCTATAAATAAAACACAAAGCAAAACGCTTGATTCAACCAATGCAAAAAATTGTTAGTATGAATGTAATTACTCTCTTAAGGGTGTTTAGGCTCATACGAATGTTCTCTGTATACGTCTACAAACAACTTCACTTACTTTACAAAGACAATGTACACATACATATAATTTTGTTATCTATCTATACATATATGATAACTGAAATTTTTCATTTGATAATTAGTCGATAGATTGATAAAGGATAAAAAAAATGATTAGCAATTGAAGAATTATATGGTGGAAAAACAAACCATTCGTCATAGGCGTCATAAAATGCCTCCACTTGCTAATAAATTGTCCGAAAGATAAGGGTAAATATTTCGCCACACACACACACATATATATATATATATATATATATATATATATATATATATATCAATACTGAAAGGGTTGGGGGCGATTGACAGGATTTGTAAACGCTTGATTGAATCTTTGTTTCCAGTTTTTCAACCATAAGTTATTCTGGATCAGTGCGTCATATTGTTTCATAACAAGTTATTCTGGATCAGTGCGTCATAGGCTTTTGTAAAAGTGTTTTGCGCGCTGACAAAGCAGTTAAACGAAAACGGATTGCTAAATTCTGCCTTATTCTCGTCCCAACGATTTAATTAAATTTATTGGTTGGTTGATTGTTTGGTTAGTGGGGTTTATAGCATGTCAAGCCATGTTGTCTTATTTTATGCCGAAGTCAGTAATTGCTTGCAATTTTATACAGTACAAAAATCTTTCTTCACAGTAATTGTTAATTTGTAAACACTTAATACTATGTGGCTGGTTCAAAAAGTTCTAAGCCTCTAAGTCGACTGGGGCTGTAGAATACAACGGCTGTATCTCAGTAAAGGTGAAAACCACGCTCCAATGAATGTCCTGTATATAACACTAAACAATCTGATGGTGAGATTCCAGTGGTAAAATTTTAGGGAATGTGAAGTACCCCTTCATTGCCTTTGAACCCTGGTACACTCTGGCCCGGAGTGGTAGCATTTGATAGGGTCCTATCTATGGATCCACTAGAACTGTTTAGCATTTAAACTGTGTGCAAACAAATGACTTATGTTGAATTGAATCGTTAGAAATTGAACTGTTTGACCATTTAACTCTGTGTAAACAAATGACTGATATCTAATTGAATTAGTTAATTCTGCATAGCAATATTTGGAACCATTTAATCGTGTAAATAAATAATGTTAAATATAATTATTAGTGTTAAATAGCAGTACTTCTAACTCTTTAACTCTGTTTTTAAATTGAATAATAGGTATTATATATCAAAAACTGGAATCACTTAACAGTATTTAGATGAATTAATAGAGTCCAATAGAATAATTAGCAATTTTAAATTACAATTCTTAAAACTACTTTACTGCGTGTAAATAAATGAATAATACTGAATAGAATTATTAGTGTTAGATAGCAATAATTGATAGAAATTAACTATGAAGAAACAATGGCAATACTAGTGGGCAAACAAATTAGTTCTAAGTCATTTAAAAATGAAATCAACACCAAAATACTAACTTACAAATAATATATGTATATCTATTCAAATGTGTGCAAACAAATGAATAATTGTAAATAGAATTGTGTTAAATAGAAAATTTTGAAACTATTTGACGGTGTGAAAAAATGAGCTCAGGCTCGTTTGTAAATGTTTCTACAAAATGTATTCATAAATCATATACATTTAATATAAGAAAAGAATTTTGGGATTAAATAACTTGAAATGTTTGATATGCCATAAAAAACCAACCAACCAACAAAGCAAATGTAAGCTTCTCCCAAAGAAGAAATATAGCTGAACATTTTCGTTGTGCCAACTTTTTATAAAACAAGAAAAACTCTTTCTCAAATCACATTTTCATGGTTGTCATTCAGAAAACAAATTGAAGTCATACATGATGTGGATAAGTTTTTGGTTGACGAGGATACCATTGTCTTCTGTGACGGAATTACAATACTTGAGCATCGTTTGACCAAATGTATTGATACGAGGATCATTAAATAAGTTTCCAGACTTTTTTCGTATGGGCACTTTTATTGATAGTATTTACATGAAACTCTAGTCCCATTCGAAGTAATCTCCTCCGGCTGCAATTTATTTTTTTACCGTTCTAACAACTTCTGGAAGGCCCCATGGAAGTCCTTTTGTGTGAGCGTGTCAATGACCTTCGTCACAGCCTATTTCATCTCCTCAATTGTCTCATAACGACAGCCTCTGAGCTTAGGGAATAACCAAAAGTCACAGGGAGCAAGGTCTGGACTATAGGGAGGGTGACGAACTGTCTTGATGCCCATCTTGGTCAAATAGTCTGCGACAAGGATGGAGTTGTGGACGGGTGCATTGTCCTGGTGGAAATGCCACAGATCTGATTTGAAGAGTGCGGGCCTCTTCCGACGGAATCTCTTCCTGAACTCCCTTAAAACCTCAACATAGTATTCCTTGTTGACTGTCTGTCCAGTAGGAACCCAGTGCATGTAGATCATGCCAGTGCTGTCAAAAAAGCGATCATCAAAAGATTGTGGGTGGATTTGCTCTGTCTGGCCTTCTTGGGTCTGGGAGAGCCAGCATGCTTTCACTGGGAACACTGTCTCTTGGTCTCTGGGTCATAGCAGTTGATCCAGCTTTCATCGCATGTCAATTTTTTCCAAGTTTAAAAAAGAATTTTATTGCATATCGTTCTTCTGAAGTCCAGATTGCATTTTTGAAATTCACCAGCTGTGACAATCAGGCTTTTGTAGGGTGTATTCCAATTGCTACTGTAGCTGTTCATTTAAACCTGAAATCATAAAAATCGGTCAGTCATCTCATAAAATGTATAGCAATAACATACTGAATTTTCAAGAACCTGTGACAATTTGAATGCCTGTACAAAAAAAGTCTGGAAGCTTATTGAATGCATCACGTATCAGAGGAAGACTACGATGAAAAATAATGAAAACGTTCTTGTTTTTCCGATTCTTTCTGGGCGAGAAACTTTTGAACAATCCCCGTATCCATTTCTGAAGAGCCAATATATGTATTTACATATATTATTTAGGATATAGCACGAGGTCAATTTTCAGCGAGCAACTTCTGGTTTAAATTCAAGGTTTTTTTTTCCTTGAACAGTTTCTCTACCCACACTAAAAGCTCTAGAGTGTCCTATTATTTATTCATAATTGTGGGAGAAGAGATGAGTTCATGCTTTTAATAAGCATATAAGTATAAAGGGAAACACAGTGTCATCCAAGATTCGATGTTGTCGACTCCATCCTTAATAGATTTTTATTAAGATAACAGCTTAAATAGGTAAATACTTCTTAATTAATGGCAATATTAATGTTTCAAAATATCAATAAATATCCCACTCATTTTAAACAGTTAAACTCTTCATACTTCGTCACAATAAATTGATAAGAGAAAAGCGCAATGATGGCATATCAAGTAAGAATCAAAATCATGGTCCGTTATCCATTTTTGCTAACCAATACAGCACGCGAGGAAATTCTATTTGATTTAATGCAGTTGAAAATTTGGAATTCTCTTAATCGTTCGTCTTTACGGAAACTTACACTAAGCTACAATTTTTTTCCAGGATAATATTTTGTATTTCTTAATTGCTTATATTGTAGAAGCATAACATATATTATATTGTATAGCATAATGATTTACGCGTTGGACTGTGATATCACAGTAAGCGAGTTCGAATTCTAGTTGCGCTATAACGTTCATTCTAATAACATTAGGAAAACCCCTTATCCCCTAGTTATGGGTTAAATTTTGCTACTTTTCTTTAAGGATGGTTTTGACATCGAATACCCCATGAATATTTTTATGTCTTTAAAAAAAAGAAACCAACCCAAACTAAAAGAATGACCATCATTCCTTTCAAATTTCACGTATCGGCTTCCTTTATGTTTTTTTCGTCCGACACTCTTTGGTACCAAATGTTTGAAGAGAAAAATAGTTTTTTTTTACTTTTACTTTAGACATTAACAATCGGTAAATAATATTTTCTGTTTGGGAACATGAAAAAGTAAACAATTTGTCATATGGTTTTATTGAAGAAATAATGTTTTAAGAATCTTTCATGATGTTCAAAATTTTTTATTAGACTGAAGATTTTATAACGTTTTTAAAGCTATTTTTGCCTCTATAAATTGCAGTCATAGAATGAACGATTCAATAAAAATAAACATCTGCATAAAATCAAAAGATTCTATTTTTAAACATACCAGTAAATTTTAGAATTGCTATTTTCCTTTCTTTAAATCAATTTTTATGAGTGTTTTATTGAAGTGGACATTAAATCACTCGAGAAATAGCTCGGTAGACTTCCGTATCTTCAGCTACTTTTCCTCATGTTACAGATGAAGGAAAAAATCTTTATGTATTGCAATAAAGGCAAATAATCCGGACGCAATCTTTTTAATTCTTTTCTTTTTCTTTTCGCACGATGGTGACATTCCTTCTGACTCCGCTACCAAGGATTCTTTTCCACTGACACTTAAAGTGTTGTCCATAAATAAGAATACAATCCTAACACTTAGAATTAAGGAAGTCCTCGGATGTGGATAATCAGTGTAGGCGAGTTCAAACTCCAGTCGCACTATTACATTCACTTTCAGACTAATACCATTGAAAAATGTATGAAACCTTATTCCAGCGTTACAAGCAAATACACCCAACCAAGCAGAAACACTACTTGCTTAGTTTGGAACGAGCCGCCACAGGCATTGACCTCCTTGTCAATGCACACAAAACTGAATACATGAGCTTTAATCAAGCAGGTGACATTTCCACACTAGACAGAACCTCTCTGAAACTGGTAGACAAATTCACCTACCTAGGAAGTAGCGTCTCATTAAACGAAAAAGACATCGACACGCGGACAACGAAGGCATGGACAGCTATCGATAAGCTATCGGTCATATGGAAATTAGACCTGACCGATAAAATGAAAAGCAGTTTCTTCCAGGCAGCGGTCGTGTCGATACTGCTGTATAGATGCACTACTTGGACGCTAACAAAACGGCTGGAGAAGAAGCTAGACAGCAACTACACAAGAATGTTGCGAGCAATATTGAACAAGTCCTGGCGGCAACACCCCACAAAACACCAACTATACGGCCACCTGCCTCCCATCACGAAAACTATCCAGGCTAGACAAACCAGGCATGCAGGACACTGCTGGAGGAGCAGGTACGAGCTCATAGGTGATGTACTCCTATGGATCCCCACATATGGCCGAGCTAAAGCAGGACGACCAGCTAGAACATACATACAGCAGCTATGTGAGGATACGGGATGTAGCCCAGAAGACCTGCCAGAGGCGATGAACGAGAGGGAAAAGTGGCGAGAGAGGGTCAGGGATATCCGTGCTAGCGGCACGACATGATGATGATGATGATGATGATGATTCTAAATAACCAATGAAAGTTAATACGCCAGTAAAAAAAAAAAATTTAAGTTGTTATTTTTAATCAAGATGGTGCCATCTCAACTGTAAATAGCAAGCCATTGAAATTAGTAGACCAGTTCTTACCTACGTGCCGGGTGGCAAACAATGGCAAACATATCTACATTGCACTGGACATCCGGGTCCCGTGAATCTATAACCAGCAAAATCACCTGGCGTACGTGCCAGGAGACTTCACAATAACTAGAATAGTTCACATTGCACGAATTGATCCTATGGCTAATATTGACATGCAGCAGGCCAGTCTCGATTCGTGTCCGACCTCCTCTCCCCTAAATCCCTACTTTAAAAAAGACTTTGAATCATATCCAGCCTGGTTGAAGGCACAGATAAATATCCAGTTCTTACATCTAAGCAGCGATTTCTCATCTCCTGAATGCGATGTCAACATACGGATTGGTCAAATGTAAATAGATTAACGACCGTATGGAAATCTTATCTCTCTTATAAATGAAAATGGGAATCTTCTCAACCTGTAGTCAGCTCAGTACTACGATACGGTTGCACTACTGGAACTCTAGCAACATGCGTAGATAAAAATGTGAATGGGAAAAACACAGGGATATTGCGTCTTGTTTTCGACAATTCATGAAAGCAGTATCTTAAATAACAACAGCTGTACGGCCGTTTAACTCCCATCTCACAAAACGTTAAAGTGAGACATGCTAGACACGCTGAGCACAGTGGAAAAAGCAATGGCGACCTTTTTTATGGACTCCTATAAATGAAAGCATCAGTTTTAACATTCATCTACTCTGTGTGGATATTAGGTGCCGTCTGGAGAACTTGCCAATAGTGATGACGAATAGGGACGTATTGTGGGAGGAAAGAGAGAGAGAGAAGACATTTAAAAAATCCATATTATCGTCATACTTTGATGATAATCATAATCAATTTGAAATATTGATATATTTCTGATTTTGGGTTTGAAAATTTCGAGCAAAAAATATTGTTTACGCAGTGTCACCAGTCAACAGATGTCTTTGGCTAAAATTTCCATCATTTCATCAACGTTTTGAATTTCATCACCGTTATTTTTTCTTCAATTTTAAGAACTACACAAGTACCCGTAAATAAGTCCAACCCTGCTCGCTTTCTATAAAAAAATTGATTTCTTTTTTTTTTTTTTTCTCACCCGAACATACCAGGACTTCCATTATTCCTTGTGGAACTTAATTAATCTAAAACGGATACTATTCTGTATTATCATTTACCAAAGTCTAAATCATATAAAACTCTAAAACCAAAGATAATGTAGCGATTTTTAATGGGTCACCGTCTCAAATGCAGTGAGAAGGCAGCCCACTAAACAGATGTTTCCACAACGTAAAAAAAAAAGAAACGAAAAAAAAGTTATTTTTTAGAAGAGTGTAAGATAGATAATCCTGTATTCCCCATGGCGTTTTGGCTAACGAGCTGGACTGTGGCATCGTACTTAACAAGTTCGAACTCCAGTGACGCTATTACATTCAATTTAAGACTAATACCCAAGAGAAAGACATGACCCCTAGATACTATCATTAAGGGGTTTATTAGTACCATTACAATTCCTCTACGAGGATGACTTTGGCATTAAATCACCCAAGAGGGTGGAAATGTCATTAAAACAAAGAAATCAAACTAAACTATACAGATGTGGCTAAGGGTAGGCTGACATGTATATAACAAGAAATAAAAACAGTCACTTATCCAAATAACATTGGTGCGCATAGCTCCGCCAGCGGCCGACTTGTCACGTTCTTAGAAATTTTGAATAATCCTGGGTTCCAACATATATCGACTGACAAGCCAGCATAGAACTTCTGAGATAAAGGAAACGAACAAGATTGTTTCCAGATTGCAATACTACAAGCTAAACGACTCGACCTCGTGAATAAAAAAAGTATATTAATAAATTCTTACAAGAAAGAGAGATGAGAATAAATAACTCTTCTCTTTCTTATCTTCTATCTCATACTTCTACATATATTCACGCGAACGTAATCGTAGGTACAATTAGTCAGCAGCCTTCTGATGAAGTTTTTATTATACACAAATAGCGACTTTAGATGGTTCCTCGTCCTTACTAAATAGTCTGAAAAAAAAAGAATCCATGATTATCTGTCAAAATATAAGTACCAAATATCCACACATAAAAAAAGATAAAACTTCAATTAGGGAAATGATCTTACCAATGGGGTAAACAGAAATGGAGTTCAACAATTACTTTTCTTCATGGGATCCTCCAAAGAACCTGTTGAAAGCTGAATTTTTAATCATCAGTCACCATTTTGTGTAGAAACGCCGAAAAAAACGCTTTCAAATCTTAAGCAAAATATTACTCTGGCCAGGGATGTATTCAGGGTCGAATATATACTAACTGATTTTAGAGCAGTTTTTTTATGCTGAATCCATAAAGTAACGCATTTTTCTAATCAGATCAAATTTTCAAGATACTTCTTACGAGAAATGAATTGAACAGTATTATAACTCTATTTATTTTCTTGCTGAATTAAACAAATAATGCTAAATTTAGGGGTTATATATTCGCAGAAAACTCAAATTGTGCCATAGTAAACAGAAAAATACACAAAAGAGACTATTTATGGATGAAAGGTCTTTTCAGGGACGTCCTCTTGTGCTCAGCGGCCACCGCATCCCTTTCAAGGACCAGCAGTAGTCAACGAGAAAGTTTACACCCCACCGGTTTTGGGAATGTCTTGCTGAAAGCGGTCACCTTGTTATTCATTCAAATTTCCTCAGTTTTTTAGAAAATAGTCCAAGTGTAACTACAAAAAGTGAAGTTTGACTGATATTTGTGCCCTGAGTTGGGGGAAACTCTTTAGTAACTAATCAATTTCTTTCTCCAATTCCGCATTTTGGTGGTTTCCCTGGAGGTTTGTTACTCCTTACTTCAGTGACTGCTTGGAGGACAGTTCATCTTTACTCAAAGTTTCGTCAAATATTGGGTCTTTCATGAGTTCTCTGATTTGAGGGTCGTCAAATATACCAACTTTGTGTTTCTTCACGCTTATTTGAGGGAACATTTCCTGGAAGAAAGCAAACTCGCTGACTTCCCTGTTCATAGCCTTCACAAAGTTCTTCATTACTCCTAACTTGATTTGTAAGGGTGGAAGCGGTATTTTGTTTAGTTCAACTAGATGGTGAGACTGAACGTTATACGAAAAAGGTTTTAACTCGTCATAACGGCCACTCTTGTGTGCCATAATGGTGGTCGTTATCCCGGTTGTCCTAGAAACATAGAAAACAAGGATAATTTGTGTACCTGCATTAAAACCCGAAGACTAGTCCACACTCTTTAAGATCTCCACAGATCAACCATTTATGCTCCCGGTAGTTAAGGGCAGACAGCAAATGATCCATGTTGTTGTGAGTCTCTTTCATTTGTACTGAATTTCCAACAGGGATAGACGAAAAACTATTCCAATTATATAGAGAAAATGCTTTGAGACTTCTGCTGGATGAGTCAATAAAAAAAATCTCCATTCCGTAGCAGTATACTCTAAGCCCATTGATTTGATAAATTCGGAAAGGTTGTTGCAATAAACCAATGATGACTGATTCTGGACCATGAAAACACATCTTAATTCTCTGTCACGGTCTCCATACCCGTTGAACGTTGTTCCTGGTGCCAACAGATGTAAATCTGTGAGGCGTGAGTCCAGCAACTGAGCAGACTCTTTTTAAATGTCCAGATCTTGTGTCAGGTCGTTGAGTTCTGCTTTTTTCAAGGATGCTGGCTTGCCGTCTTCTTCAAGCTTGTAGGCGTCATCCCCAGCCACAACAGACATGACACTATGTTCGGAATCAGAGCTAAATTCCATGCTACCATCTGGTTCAGGAGCATTCAAGATCTGAGCCATGAGAGATTAGTCTTATGGATTAAGGAACATCAGGGTCTTGGACATGGTGCTTGTTCTTGCGGTTTATTCCTTTTAAACTTGTCATGCCGAAATAGCAGTCCGTAACGTGATCTTTTCCTTTTTCAGTTAGAATGGCAAATGGTATACTGTTTTTTTACCATTCTTCCAATTCCTCCAGTTATCCTCACATGTTTTACAGCAAATGTGGGGAGCGAATGGCTTATCCTGATCCCCTAGTTTGACTCTTCACAAAATCGGTGATTTTTGCTTGACGGTTTGGAAGAACCACATCACCGCCAATATAACAGAACTCGTAAAGATTATTCAAGCACTTACGATCCAATCTTACAGGAAATCAAATGTGAAGCTAAAAGCGAAAAATAAATCAGCCCTCAGTTGATATGCTATTGTAAACATCAAGCAGCTACAATTAGTCGTGACAAGTAGAGTTCAAGGGCTATTAAATAAGTTTTTTTGAGTTTGGTTATTGTTTTGAAGTGTTTAAGCACATCTTAAAAATCAGACCTGACCAAACACAATGAATGGTGTTTTTGAATTCAGCATAAAATGGCGATCATGTATCACTCGACAGAAATTTGACCTTTGAAAGAAAAATTAATGCAGGCTACGGTTAGCAACATTATTTTATCCTAGTTTTATAATTCATTATTTTTAATCTCGTCGGCTGGGTATGTAGATTATGCAAAGGAATAAACCCCCTACCTTGCGAGTATCCTTGGTCTGACACTACGTAGCATCTGAGGGTGAGGCCCCAGGAGATTTGAGGAATGGGGAGTATCTCTTCATTGCCATTACTCGGTTTAGGTTTCTTTGCTTTTAATGACATATCAACCTTTGTAGGTTATTTAATGCCAAATCCATCCATCTAGAAGAACAGTAGTGGTACTATTTAACCCATAGCTGGGAGGATAAGGGGGTTTATACCTTTCCGAAGGGTATTTGCCCGAAAGTCAACGTAATAGATCGACTCAAGTTCGAACTCGCTTACTACGATTCCGCAGTCCAGCGCTTTAACTATTACACCACGAGGTTTACTCTGTCCGAGAGAATGAGAACTTCTTAAGCTTCTTTTCATCCACCATGGTGCTTCCCAAGGCTTTCGGGGAAAAATGTTCTGCTTACTCTCCTCCGTTTTTCATTATTAAGTTTTAACTTAGTTTAAGTCCACGATTATTTTTTAAAATTCATTAAAGCATTCTTATGCTTCTTAGCATCCTTATAGGCATTCTATTTTGCGATTACTTTGATTTTGGGGGTTCTAATATGTCCAATAATGTTAGCTTCTTTTGACCAGGTTCAGATTTTAATTTGGATTCACAGTAAAATTGTCTCTCCATTTAAGACACAGTATACAGCCCTGATTTTACAATGAAAAAATTAAATAAAATCGTACATGCATTTTAAATAACAATTTAGTAAAAGGAAAATATATTACTAACCAGTTTTTTGACTCTCGTCTTGCAGGAGACGCGCTTACTATTTCCTAAGTTACTTTCAGATGGCCTCTTTTTCGTTTTTTTTTTATTATTTGCGTTAACCGTGATCAGTATTGGATTCATATTGTAATAGATATTTGATTTTGTTATCTTAGAAGCTTTATTTTGTAATATATGTATTAAATTCAAATAGAAATCTCAAATATAAATTCATTTGGGTTTCTACATGTTTTTATCTATCTTCAGACGGTGTACTTCATAGGATAGTTCCTCTTAATTTTTAAGACTAGTATAAAGTTTGGATCTTTTTTCAAATTTGCATTATTAAATTATTATACTATTTTTTAAATGACGTATATTTGTTCATAAATATATTCTTTATATATATATATATATATATATATATATATATATATATATATATATATATATATATATATATATATATATCTTACACCAATCATGTATTCGTAACGATAGTCCTTTCGGTTTAAATTTTATCCTTTGACTCCATGTAAAAGCTTCAAAATTGGAATTATTTGTAAATTATATAGTTGTATGTTAATGTTAACTATATTTGATATAATAAGGATATAAATTCAATTTATATAAAGAACTTATTTCTGTATCTACATTTTATTATTAACTCATTCCTCGTATTTATTAGTCCCCATCTTATATTTCAATATACATATTTTTCTTCTAAGCATAAATTACGTATACCGTGTAAACTGTTTGTAGAGGTGGATCTTTTTATTATTTTTCAGGAAATGTGAGGCCCAAGAAAAAGTTGGTCATGACAGAAAAACGAAGTTCATGTCGATGAAACAAGAAATTGACGAACCAATCATAAAATATCTGCACCGTCTACGAAATGCAAGTCGATGTTGCGTGTTTGAAAACTTGAACAAGAAGAACAGACGACCGAGAGAGGAGTTAATTTAATTAAGGTGAATTAAAGGTATGTACAATGCATCGCACCGATATGAAATAATGAAACAACTAGAAATAGGAAATATCTGTTTAAATATTTGCATTGACTTTATACAGCAACAAGAATTAATACAGAAATACAACCATGATAAAAGTCAATCTACCGAACAAATATTCCCCGAGAGTTAAATATAAAAAAAGATTTTAAAAAATATTCGTATTTTGGACGTGAAGATGAAATAAAAAAGGAAAAATGTCGAGCATTTGGAAAGACTTGTAAAAATTGCTTAAAAAATAATTATTTTTAAACAGTATGCAAATTCAAAATGAAAAACTTTGAAAGGATTGAAAAAAACGAAACCAGAATGGAAGTCTTTTCAGTAAAACTGAAACAAGAATTTAGAAAAAAATAAACTAAAGAAAAAAAGACATTATACTTAAGGTTAAAATCAACATCTTCGATTTGGATAGGTAAATGGATACCGGCAGTAAGGTAACGTTTATTCCAAAAAAATTCTGGGAACGCATTGGAAAGCCAACTTTATGAAAGAGCAGATTACTACTCTGCCAATTTGATGGGTTGGTCATAAAAACCTTAGGGTACTTTGACTGTTCTTTGGATTTAGAATATAAATTTGAAGAAATAACTATAACTGTCACAATTTTTAAAAAGAACCACGGACTTCTTGGAAACAATATGCTTAACATGAATTCTACCAAAATAATTAATGAGATAAAAATGGAAAAAAATCTTGAAAGTTAAAAAACTATAAATCGAGTTTAAAATTAAAAGAAAATGTTACCCCGTTTTATTATGAGGCACGAAAATTGTGAATACATTTTTTGCCATTAGTAGTTGCAAAACTACGAAAATTAATTGAAAAGGACATTCTTGAACATGTTCCCAGCGGAAATAGCTAGTGAGCATCACACATTGTAGTCGGATGGAGACATACGTATATGTGGAGATTATAAAATAGGCGTAAATCACGGAGTTTGCTCGGATTCATATCCGATACCTAATGTTGAAGTTACAATCAACGCGCTGGCAGGTAATAGCGTTTTTACAAAAATAGATTTGAAAACGCCATATAACCAAATACTAACAGATGATAACTTCAAAGAAGTGACGACGACATATACGCTAATAGGCTTACTGACATGGAAAAGGATGCCATATGGAATTAAAAAAAGCAAGTACCATATTTCAAAGTGCCATCGAACAGTTTCTTGGGGAAGATTTAAAGAATATGGTTTGTCACTAAGACGATATATAAATTGGGACTACTAATGAAAATGAATTAAAAAAAGAAAACCGACATCGTCTTGAATAGATTAAGAAATGCTGGAATGACAATAAATGAAAAAAAATGCGTAAATAATAGTTGTAAAATATTGTTTTTAGGCTGTACTATTTCAAAAGAAGCTGTATCACTAAACCAAGCCTGGATAAAAAAAAATCTAGAAATAACAGCACCGACAGATAGAAAAGAACTTGAATCTTTTTTTCTTTTTTTTTTGATTGGTGAATTTCTACTGACATTATGTACCAAAATACGCGGACTTGACTGAGCCGTTTGCAAATTTAAGAAATAAGAATGTTGAATTAATCTGATCAGAGAAACAACAAAAAGCTTTTGATAGATTAAAAGTAATTATAGCAAAGAAACCAGTAGTGAAAATGTTTGATCCGAAAAAGGACTTTACGTTAATCACAGATGGAATATTATCACAAGAAGGACATTCAATAATGAATTTATCAAGAAGACTAACGAACACTGAATTCAATTATTCAAATATATAGAAAGAAGCTTTGGCCATTGTGTAGACAACCACGAGAGCCCAATAATTCTTAATTAGAAAAAAATTCTTTTGAGAAGTGATCATAGACCGTTAGAGTTTATATTCAAACCAAGAAAGGAATTACCCAAAATCACGACAGCGTGCATACTAAGTTTGGCAATAAGATTAATGGCATTTGACTTTGATATATAACATGTCAAAGAAAATTCAATTCCACACGTAGATGCACTATCAAGATTGTGATTTCATGAGGAGTCAAAAATTAAACAGAAGAAGAATGAAGATATATTTTTACATCGGGTAGAGACTTATGTTTTATCTTTAGATAGAATCGCTGTGAAAACTAGACATGATCCAGTACTAAGTAGGATAAGATCGACAATAAGAAAAAACGCCAACGGAAATTGTTCCCGGGCGGAAAGATCCCACAAAGAAATACGATATAAGTTAACGATAGAACATGGAGTGATTTGTAATGGGGATCCTCCAGAAAAACAAAGAAAATCGATGATAAAAAGTGTGCATGATGATATCCATTGTGGAGTAGTGGCCACACAAAAAAAGGATAAAATTAGAAGCATGATCCTATTTACCCAACCCCTCCGTTCGGGCAGGATATGACACAAGGTCAATTTTTTTAAGCGGAGTTTAACAGGTTTTAATTCAGAGTCTGCCTTCTCCTAGACTAGTTGCCTCACCAAGGCTGAAGAACCTAGTCTGCCCTACTATTTATCCATAGCTGGAGGGAGAATATTTGGATTCATACCTTTCCCAAGGGTATTAGTGCTATGTGAAATGCAATCAGTCTTGTCCAGGAATTGAACTCGTATCACCGTGTCCATATCCTGTGAATATAACCATTACACCACGGGCACCTCCATTAGAAGCATGATCCTATTTACCAACCCCTCCGCTCGGGCAGGATATGACACAAGGTCAATTTTTAAGCGGAGTTTGACAGGTTTAAATTCAGAGTTTTCCTTCTCCAAGACTAGTTGTCTCACCAAGGCTGAAGAACCTAGTCTGTCCTACTATTTACCCATAGCTGGAGGGAGAATAATTAGATTCATACCTTTCCCAAGGGTATTAGTGCTATGTGAAGTGCAATCAGTCTCGTCCAGGATTTGAACTCGAGTCGTCATGTCCAATTCCTGCGACGATAACAATTACACCACGGGCACCTTAGAAGCATGATGGCCGGGATATTCATGAGATGTCGAAGAATATATGAAAAGATGAAAAAAAAATGTAAAGAATTAACAAATTTGACACAGACTAGTTTATATTCGCGGCCCAGAGAAGTGGAGCCATGGAGTCTTGTGGATATGGATCATGCATACATTACTGAAATGGAACTCCTATTAATTCTAGTAGACTCTTTTTCAGACTAGCCTGAAGTAATCCGTGGGCTAATAAGAAAAGTTCTACGACAAAACAGATTCTAAGGGTCATATTTTCCAGAAACGGCATACCAACACAGTGGTATCCGACAATGCACAAGAACTTTGTGATGAAGATCTAAATTTATGGTTGGAACACATAGGGTGTAAAACGTATAAGACACCACCATATCACCCCCAATCGAATGGGTTGGCGGAAAGAATGGCACAGACCGTAAAAATAGGACTAAAAGAATGTTCTCAGCAAAAAAAAAATAAAAAAATAGTTTTTCTATTAACGCTGTTTTTAAACTATCGCACAATACCACCACCAGCCGGAAGACTAGAAAGCCCATCAGCTTTGATGGGAAGGCAAATTAGAGCTCCGCTAACGATGTCCTCTTCCACAAATAAAAAAAAATTAGTACAAAAAGAACAAAGAATCAAATCCAGAAAGAGCAGAATTTATCATGCAAAAAGGCCATAATGCAGCTATAATAAATCGAGAAAAAGGGAACGGTATATTAACCAATGTAGATCAAAATAAGGGCCCGGGGCGAATATGAAGTACAAAATGAGGAAGAAATCTCTACGATTCCTTCCGTTAATGATTTATGGGAACAACTTTGACAGTATGAAACGTTAGAAGACGAAATAATGCCTGATCAGGTGGGCCAGAATGAGTTTGAAACTCGGATGAACATCAAATAATGCAAGAAGACGACTTTGATTACAGCTCAGTGCGGGACAAATCTAGATCTTCCAGAGAAAGAAATACGAGAGAGAGAGAGACAAGGAGAGCAAAGTAATCGTGAAAATGAAACAATCACTAGAAGTACAAGACCTTCTAGGGGCATTAGACCCATAGGTTTCAGGGAGATGTAGTGATAGTAGCAAATTAAACTGTCTAATATGCATAAGTGTAAGAGAGTGCCGATATAAGTGCCTCACTGGAAATAACTGGGAAGCTTAATTAGCAACTGACTAGTGCTAACCTTGCACATCACAACACTAACATTAATTATTCTATTTATTAAGCAAACGTATATAGTTGTCAAAGAGACGAAGCTTGTTGATTTTTATTATTAAGGGTTTTCGGACTATTGTCTTCATCTTTATTGTTATTTCCACAACGTTTCGGCCGATATGTCCTCCGGCCTTCTTCAAGTGTTTATCGAACTCGGGAACCTTCACGAAACTTCGAACTACGTCCCCTGTTCTGGTTCCGTTAGCCATAACCAGGTAAAAGTGTTAAGTATTCCTGTATTGTTTTTAGCTTGTAGTGAGGATTGAACTTGCAACCTCCGGATGATTGTTTCCTCAGAAGCTTAGGGAACCAACGCCTATAACAGTTACGCTATGTGTGAATTTTTGGGACTTATAAACTTAAAGTTCTTACTTGACTAGAATGACTACTATTATGTATTATTCTTTACCTGTGCACATATTCATTTTTTCCCTCATCTAGCCTTCTTAATTATCGGTTCCCATATTGTATTCAACTCTATACTTGGTCTACTCAACAAGTCATTGTAGCCCAACATATATGCTGATTCCTTAAGGCGTCTAATACTCCAATGTTCAGCCCTATCAATTATTTCAACTTTATCCCATCAGAGCAGATGATTTCTCTTTTCCTTCCATATATGGTCCGCCATACCCGACTTTTCAATCTCGCCTCGTATTACTGCCTTCCAATGTTCTTCTAGCCTTACTTTAAGAAAAAAAAACTGAATATGAGCACAGGTAAAAAATCATACAAACAACAAACCTATCTAATATAGATTATTAGCACCTTTCTACATGGTTTAAGTAACCAGTTCTTAGTAAATAAATTATATTTAACCTGTAGAAGGGTTAACCTGTAGATTTAGAATCGACGAAAGAGTAATGGAATTGAAAGAAGCCGGATCCTTATTATCAGATGCAGTTGAGTGTTATACTCAGAACACTAGTTGCGGAGGGTCTACACGATCTGCAGATATGCAGTCGACGTTTTCTACAGCCCCACCTACAGCTACAGGGCGGATCGAAAAGTTTTTTTGAATATTTTATGGGGCACATCATGTAAAGAATGTTTTGATACCCTGATAAAACATAGTTATTTCATAAACTTGCTGATTATTTACATTGCAGAGCACTTTACAAACAACAAATACCATAAGCAATTTGCCAAACAAAGCAAAGGCTTCGGATATTCTAATTCTAAGATTGAAAAAAATCCGTATAATTTTGGAAGGATTATATTTGTTATGTAGAAAATATCATCAGCAAAAGAGAAAGAAAGAAAAAACTGTTAACATAATAATCGTTTGGCGCGAAACGTTTCCGATAAAAGTGAGCTGCATTTTGTCTTTTGTCCGAGCGATGCAATCCAGAGGACCAAATTGTATTTCAAAGATTTCTTTGCATCAAAAAACTAACCACAAATTGCTTCTTTTGCAAAAAGGATTCAGTATGACGTAAATCGACAACAGGAAAAGATTGAGACTAATATTGCTGGGAGTAAAGCCTTACAAGGAAGCGCTCAACGGAAAATCACTAGTCTGTCGTCAATTATAGCGGGAAAGAATGAAAAGAATCGTAAAACTTGTTTTAAGACGGCGGTCAAAATGTCACTTAATTATGATATGAAAACTGAAAAAGTGTATATAGTAGTTGGCAGGAATCTATCTATCAATCTATTATTTAAATTAATCTATCTATCTATCTATCTATCATTTACATCTATCTATCTATCTATCTATCTGTTATTTACATCAGTATATCTATCTATCTATCTAATAAAATGATCATTATATTTATGGTGTTTGTGTTGTTTTTATGCGTTTGTTGGGATGTATGTTTCTGAGTATATATGTGTGTGTTTCGTATACATGTGTGAGTATTTGTATGGCTATTATCTTGTGTATCTGCTTGTGCACGTTTGTGTCTATGTATATATATGTGTGTTTGTCCGAGCATACGGACATATGTTTGTGTTTGTGTTCTCGTTTGTGTGTGTATGTGTTTGTAGGTATTTATACGTTTATATTTGCTGGTGTATATGAATGCATGTGTGTATGTATGTGTGTATATATGTGAGTATGTATGCGTCATTTTTTGTATTTGCGTCTGTGTGTCTATTGTGCGTGTGTTTCTCTGTATGTGCATTTCTACGTGAATTTATGAATGTGTGGATGGTGATGTATGTGTTTCAGTGAGTATATGTGTATGTATGTGTATGTAAGTGTAACCCAACAAAAACAATTCTCATGGATAATCCTATTTACAAACCTCTCCACTCGGGCAGGATATGACACAAGGTCAATTTTTAAGCGGAGTTTAACAGGTTTTAATTTAGAGTCTTCCTTCTCCTAGACTAGTTGCCTCACAAAAGTTGAAGTACACCCTCTGCCCTTCTATTTACCCATAGCTGGAGGGAGAATAATTGGATTCATACCTTTCCCAAGGGTATTAGTGCTATGTGAAATGCAACCAGTCTCGCCCAGGATTTGAACTCGTATCTCCGTGTCCATTTCCTACGACGATAACCATTACACCACGGGCACCTTCAATTCTCATGGATAATAGAGCAATTTCCAGTCCAATTTGTAATGAATTATAATATTGCTGATTCGACGCTGATCGCTGTTTACTAATCATCCAAAGTGCACGAGATTACCGAGATAATTATGAAATGCAAATTAGTATTCTTATGTGAGAATCTCCTTGGTATTATTACTAAAGTGCTAGACTACGACTTCATAGTAAGCGAGTTCGAATTCCAGTTGTGCTATTAGATTCACTTTCAGACTAATTTCCATAGGAAATGTATGAACTCTATAATCCCCTTACTCACGTCTTTAATATTATCACAGCTGTTTTTCTAGAAGGATGTCCGAGGCATTAAATAACCCATGAAAGTTGATATGCCAATAAACAAAGAAACCAAATCGAATCGGAAAGTTGGTATTCCATTAAGAAACTAAACTAGAATTTTTCATTTTTTCTTAAACAGAAGAATCAATATCATTCAAGATGGTTGTAACAAAACGGGTTCAATTGATTCACAAGTCGTCACGTATACAGCTAAAATTCTCATAATTCTTGCACGAATGTTACCCTAAGTTGCCAAAACTAGCATATCATAGTGAGATATTTATGAGAGCAACAAGTATATCTTTTGAATAAAACCATTTCCTGTCAAATTTGTAACTGATTTATAATTTTTAATGGTGTACATTTGCGCTGATGGTCTTACAGATTGGAATATTTTAAACCATATAACTGTGCAAACAATATCTATTACTGAATAGAAATAGTTATTTCAAACCATCTAATTGTGTGTAAAATTATATAAGAAAGGACAACAAGATGTTACTAATGAGTTGAATTCTTCGTCAGCGCCTTATTCGATTTTGAAAATGAACTAAAATTTGTTTCATTCTCTTAGAGCATTTTGCGTTTATTCCCACAAGAAAACTCTCGCAGTTAGAATCTCTCTGGTATAAAATGTACGCAAAATTGTCATTTCTATTCATGAATTTTCCCAAGAACAAGATGCACTTTCGGTAAAGTTTGGCGAATCAGACGCGAGGAGTGAAATTATATAAGATCATTTGCAACGGACCTCAAATGGGATTGCTAGTTGAACTTTCTGCCAGGAGGAGCTATCTTTTGCATTTTAACACCAGACAAAATCTGTTGTATGGTTAAGGTAATGATTTTTTATATTAATCTTTTTTTGTTAATTCTATTGTATTATTTGCTTTGGTAAGGCTTTGAACTACTCGGTTCTCTTAGTCCAGGTGCATAGTCAGATTTTGGAGTCTAAACCCCGCGTGGAAAGGATACGTCAATCATTATCTGTCATAATAAACCTCAAGACAGGAAATGGGGTTGGAGTGTGTATGACGTCAGGCCAAGATGAGATAGTCCTGAAAATTTGAGGATTATGAAAAGAAGTAGTTGAGTTTTCCGCTGTTGAGTCGTGTGGTTGAGTTTTTCGGATCTCTATCGGCAGATATCTTCAAACACCACAAGATGCACTGCGCGCGTGGTGGTGGGGTCAGCATAGTATGGTTAACATGGCTTTTAAGAATTGTGTCTCCCTCCTCGTGTCGCCAAGGACCGAAGCCAGAAATTAATAAACCCGTACGCATCCGAAACGACAGAGTTCGCCTGTATCTGTATTGTTATTATTCAAATTATATAATACAACAAATCTACAAACTAGAATTACCATCACTCGATTCTGCGAACAACAGGACTCCTACAATCGCGACAAGGATTTAAACAGATGTGTCATTCTTGCTGGGTGGCCGTTCAGGGATTTAACTGGAAGATCGATTCATTAGTCACTTTTTTCTTTGGTAATATTGATGTGTCTACCTAACAAGCTAGGTTGGAAGATTTAATTTAAAAAAAAAAGACTTTGGTTGGTAAGGAAAAGGAAGGTCAGAAAAAGGGCTGAAGATAACAAGAACAAAAAAACAAGACTTTTTTAAATAAAAAAACCCAGCAAAATCCAAATTAGACACATACAAAGAAATTCCCTGTCTTTGAATAAAAGAGAGAAAAACAAAAATGAAGCGAAGGATAAGTCAATAAATGGGATTTGGTCAAATGAATTTCTTAAAGAGAATAAGAAACAGCCACTGAGTTTTGTGTAATACCCAGTGTATTCTCTTTTTCTGGCGGTGTTTTACCCCCTACCGAGTTTACAGTCAGCGTATTTTTAGTCCCATCGAAATGCCAGATACAAGAGAAATTAGGCAAATACATGTATATATATATATATATATATATGAAGAGATTTTTGTTCCAATGAGAGAAAAGTAAAAATTTTAAAACGAAAAGGTCCTCAAATGAATTCATATTTGGTATTTAGTTATTATTATTATTATTATTATTATTATTATTATTATTATTATTATTATTATCATTATTATCATTATTATTCGATTTTTTCACCCCAACGCTAGCTGATGGTGTTTCACTGAAGTTTGAGTAACGGCAAGTCTTCTTAAGTCCCCAGGACTCTTCATAGTATTCTGGCCAATATTAACAATGTTGTAGTCGGCCTGGATTCTGCTCGACCTTTAACTTCTAAATCTTTCAGTTCTTTTTCTAAACATTTGGGAATTGTTCCGAGTTTATCAATTACAAATGGTATCACGCTCTCTTTCATATTCCATTGTTTTGGTATTATTGCATTTTTTTAAAATTATTTGGAGATTTTTCACAGCAGCGTTTGCAGATATTTTTCCACTGGAGTCTGAGTGACAGCGAGTCTGCTCAAGTCTCCAGGACTCTTTTTAGTATTCTGGCCGTATTATTACCACTTCATTTCTCTTAAGGCGATTAAATTGTTGATTGAGGGATATATAGTGTTATATAAATGTGGGTGTCTGTGTATTCATAGATTTTCGTGTGCCTGAATCTCCACTCGTATACTGAGACCTATATATATATATATGTGTGTGTGTTTGTGTGTGTGTGTGTATTATTCGGTCCAGTTAAGCCGGAGTTGGGAATAATTCCATCGGGACAAAAAAAAAAAAAAAAATTCAACAGTGAACATTTAAATTTTTCTGGTAAAGAGCTCAATGAATTATTTTGTCCATTTTTTGGGGGGTGTTAGTGATTCATATCAATACCCATAACAGGATGGAAATAAATTTATAATCCTAATGTGACCGTTTTTTGTCTTTTCTTAAAGAAATATATATATATATATATATATATATATATATATATATATATATATATATATATTTGGAAAATCAACTGATTTCAAAATTAAAAACGGGCTAATTTTTTATGTGAAAATGAGCTCAAAATTCAGTAAATCTTGTATATATATATTTCTTTTTGGCATTTAATGATCGATTAATGCTTACACTCAATACATTAGGCCATTGGCCTAATGAGTAGAGTGTTTGCCAATGGTCCGCGAGACCGGGGTTCAATCCCAGGTCAAGTCATACCAAAACCTCAAAAAATGGTACTTGATGCCGCCTTGCTTATCACTCAGCACTCTAAGGTAAAGTGGAGCAATCCAGGGAATGGTAGTAGCGCCCTCTCCTACACCTCGATGTAGTAGCTATTGAAAAGGGAGCCTTCGAGTCACCCTCAACTAAGGTCACCGACTTTAGTGCTTACGCACTTGTTTTAAAATTTCTGTAAGATTTATTTGACTTGTGCATTTTTTTCGTTAAGTAAAGGAATTATATTGTAAATTGAATTAACATGAACAGAAATTTGACAATATTTAACTTGTCTCTTAAAATTTGACTTATAAAAACCCAAAATGATTTTAAAATGTGTTCCTTCCGAGATTGTTTAAAATACATATTTCAACCATTTCGAATCATGGATTAATCTTCTTCAATCTTATGAATAAGCTATGAAATCAATAAATCTTCTGTACATTTATCGATTCCTACTACATACCTACTCAAGACCTTCGGGTGAAAGTCTGATATTTAGTTCTTTCAAGAATGCATTTAAGTTCCACATTGCTTAATTATTTTCAATTGAAGGAAAATACTTTTTACATAAACATGCTTATTATCAAATGATTAGGGTGTTAATTAATTATATTAATCATTTTATTGATAATTGATTATATTAATTAT
The DNA here is from genome assembly GCA_963585895.1 of Sepioteuthis lessoniana. Taxonomy (NCBI): domain Eukaryota; kingdom Metazoa; phylum Mollusca; class Cephalopoda; order Myopsida; family Loliginidae; genus Sepioteuthis; species Sepioteuthis lessoniana. The sequence goes on from OY757905.1 coordinate 9,425,650, forward strand.
TTTATTATCTAATTTAGTAAAATGAAAGTTAGCTAAATTCTTAATGTGGAAATGTAAGTCAAATTCGAAAAAAACAAACGTGTGCACAAGGATGCCGAGGTTGTCACCTCACGTCAAAATAAGGTTGGGAAAGACTGAAAGGCTAAATGTAAATAAAATAGTTTTATGTCGTGTCATAAGTTTGATGGGAATTAAATAAAATCATAATAAAAGTTTGGGACACGTATGATGATCATAATGATTTGTTGCAATATTGACGTCACACCAATGAAATTCTTAATTTTAGAATATATAAAAATTACAGAATTTAAAAATTAGTCCGTTGAGGTGTTGAAGTGTTGAGTAGTTTAGAAGTTGTCGTTTGAGTTTGAGTTTGAGTTGCGATTTAAGTTAGAGTTGAGACAGAGTTGAGATCCACAGAGGCCTACGGGGGAACGCCAAGAAGTGATAGACTGTGTAGTGGCAAGTGTTTCCCGGTTCATAAAACCGAAGAATTTCTCCCCCTCTCTCTCTCTCTCTGTATATATATATATATATATATATATATATATATATATATATATATATATCTTGTGCTTCGTGCTTCGATGACAGCTAGAAAACTATATGCAGTCTGAACAATAAATACCTTTGTATCTAGAATAGCTAACACACCTTCTGTTAGAAGGTTCTTTCTTTGTTTAATGGCATATCTACCTTCTTTGGTTATTTAATGCCAAAGCATTCTAATAGGAGAACAGTAGTGGTACTATTTAACCCATAGCTAGGGAGATAAGGGGGTTCATACCTTTGTGTTTGAAGAAGTAACATCTATTTATGTTCGGGATGGTACCATAATGTTGCACTCTTTCATAACTTCTTTTTTTAAACTTTTCTCTCAGTTAAAGAAATAAAATTTATATGATTTTTAGATCTATATTCAATTATTTACTCATTTTATCCGATATATATATACATATATATATATATATATATATACAAAGAAGTTGTGTTAAAGTCGATGAAACACTGTTTATTATTTTTTATTTTATTTTTTCAAGACTCCTTGTTATTTTTCTTGTATCGTGATTTACATGGTAAATGAATTGTCCTATTTCTTCTGCCCAAGCGCTTTCTATCATACTTTTGGTCGTCATCAGAGTTAGTTTTGAGTTGACAGTTGAATTTTTACTGTTTTAATAATTTGTAGCGTTTTGTTTTGAAGTTGTCGATTGGAACGTTTTCAGCGTTTCGTTTTAAAACGTTCAGTCGGGAAAAGGTTAACTAATAGAGTTAGTGATTATAGTTATTAAATTGTTTAATATGTTGAGAAAGGAATGAACCCTCTTATACTCCCAATACTGGGTTAAATGGTGTCACGAGCGAAGGCATTGACTGCTATCGATAGACTATCGGTCATATGGAGGTCACACTTGTCCGATGAAATAAAACGCTAATTTTTTTTTTCCGGTAGCAGTCGTGTCTATAGTACCATACGGATGCACCACATCTACCTCTTCACACAGACGAGTAAGTGTTGTTCAAACAGCTAGAACCTATCGACAGCAGCTCTGTGCGGACACAGGATGTAGCCTAGAAGAACTGTTGGAAGCCATGACGATAAATACGAGTAGTGAGGGAGAGTCAGGAAAATCTGTGCTCGATGGATGATGATGATGATGATTCTTCAACATAGATGATTTGGGCATTAGATAACCCATGATGTTTGAGATGTTAGCGAAAAAGAATCCAAAGCAAAGCATAGAGATAACCTTAAGAATTACGCCAAGACAAAAGAATGAATGACAAGAATACACTGAAGTCAGGCTCCAAGTAGAAAGAAGATGATAACCTTAAAGAATAAAAAATCAAAATGCAGAAGAATTCAAAAGACAAGGTCAATATAAGATAAATATTGTTTGTCAGTTTTGAATGATATTCATTTTTTTATCAGAACATCTATCAGATGGCAAATTCAGTAATTTTTGTTTTAAACATAAATAGTCATTTTCTAACTAAAGAATAACCCCGCACATCTACGTGATTCGATAACTGTAATCATTTAACCCTTTCTAAAATAGAAACAACAATCTCATTATGGACTTTTGATACAACTGGAATGTAGTTGATTTATTGGGTGCCTGATATATGGCTCGAATTCCCATGATCTTTAGTTTGGTTAGTTTGGTTTTGTTGGGTTTTTAGCTACACCCATTGTAGGCAATTTCATTTTTAAATGTGTTAGAACCAATTTGTTGCTACACTAATATTGCTATTGTTTCTACCCAGTTTAATGGTTTTAATTATTGCTATCAAACACTTATAATTCTATTTAATATTTATCATTTGTTTGCAGCGAATGAAGTAAGTTCCAAGTATTGCTATTTAATACTAATTATTCTATTTAACTACACATTCGTTTGCGCACAAGTAAATGCTTCTAAGCATTGCTATGTATCACTAACGATTCAATTCCTTTCCTTGCGTACAGTTAGAGGGTGCAGAAGCAAAATAAGGAGTGTTCGAGTATAATAATAAATGAGTCTGTTATAAAACAAGATTGATTTTAATTTAAAAAATGAACCACAAATTAAGAAGTTTGGTTTGGTTTGGGTTCTTTGTCTAACGATATATCAACCTTTGTAGGTTAATACCAAAGCCATTCTCCAAGTAGAACAGTCGTTGTACTATTTAACCCATAGCTGGGAGGATAAGGGGGTTCATACATTTCCCAAGGGTATTTGCCCGAAAGTGAACGTAAAAGCGCGACTGGAGTCCGAACTCACTGACTACGATTCCGCAGTCCATCACTTTAACCATTACACCACGAGGACACCCCCACAAATTAAGAAGATAGACACAAAACAGTAGATTTACTCAATATGGTCACCATTTTTTTTTTTTCAGTTATTATATCAACACGCCTTCGAAACGATTTGCATGCCTTCAAAATAAATTCTTCTGACATTTTATTCCATTCCTTCTCAATAGCTGTCTTAATTGAACAAATATTTGGATAGAAAGTTGCATTTGTTTTGTTTTCCAAAATGACCTGTACAGCATTATCAAGGGGTTAAGGTCTTGGCCAATATCTTGTTTGATTCCTGTCCTAACAGTTTTCTCGAGGACTTTCAGTTTATTTGCGTGTTTTCTTATTGACGTTCTGGGGATCTTCTTAATCGCATTAAAAAGAAGTCTTCTTTTAGTTTTTCGTTCAATCCTTCACTCTACCTTTTCCTTAAAAAACTCTTTTTCTGTCAAAGATTTTTCTTTGTTTTGTATACTGTAGACAAAGAAACTTTGGCCTGGTTTCAGCGCTAAGCAAACCATAGATACTTGGTCGTTTTTTTTCTGGCTCACTCATTTTGTGCTGAATTTTAATTTTTTTAAAAAGTGCTAGAATAATAGAGCTAGTCATGAAAATTTAGATTTATCCCGATTTTTTTTTCAAATTGGACTAATCAGACTAAAAATAACGTTTTGATAATTATTCTTTTTTTTGCTTCAACGTCCTGTAAATGATCAAATATTTCTATTTCTAACAATTATATTTAACATAAGTCATTTGTTAGCACAAAGTTTAAATGTCAAACAGTTTCATTTGACCCTTAGATAGGACCTTTTCAGGTGCTACCACTCTGAGTCAGAATAGACTTGGGAGCAATGACGATGAAGGAATACTCCGCATTCCCAAAAGCTCCAGCATTACTCATCATCAGATTGTTTAATGAAATCAGAACCCAAAGTTCAAATCCCGAATATGACATTTTGTATTTCGTCTTCTGTTAATGCCTTTGAAAAGGTGTGAAACTATCTGTCCCTCCCCCTGCTATGGGTAAATAGTGAAGTAGACTACATTCTTAAGCCTTCGTAGGGCAACCAGTAGAGGAGAAAGAAAAATCTGAATTCAAATCAGCAATACTTCGTTTAGAAATTGACATTGATTCACATCCTGCCTGTGGTGGGAAGATTGGATAAATATATGCTTGTGCTAGGACAATTCAGTTTGAACTAATTTCATCAAAATATACCATTTCATGACATTTTAGGATTACGATTAAAATATACAGATTTTTAAAAAAGAAAATACTTTTAATGCATCTAAAATAACAGAAATTTTCTTGCATAGGGATTGTTTCTAAGCAAATATATCTTGAGAAGTTTTTTTACCAACAAACATTGTACAAGTTTTCTATTAATAGATTGTTGTAAAGCTTAGTGAATTAGGATAAAATCCTTGCAAATAACTCCAGAACTTGATAATCAATAATCTGGGATTTCGATATATAAACAGATCACTTAATGCTGGTCAAAGACCAAAGCTTTTAATAGTGAACAAGAAGAGAACTTGTCAGCTCATATATGTTGTTATTCCATCAGAAAGAAGAAAAGAAGAAAAAAGTGGATAAATATCGCGAGTTTGCAAAAGAACTGAAAAAGAACGATGGAAGATGCAGATAACAGTGAAACCAATCGTTGACATACCTTTTGGACAGTCCTAACGAAACTGGAAAAGAGACTAGGGGTAAATTGAGATTCTGGAAAAGATTGAGACTCTCCAAACTTTTCAGATCAGCTTGAATTCTGTAGAGTCCTTGGAGAGCTGAAAAGATTTACTGTTACACGAGCTTCAACTAACTCAATCGGCTGGGCCTTTAGTATACATCGATTGCATCTCTACAGAGTGGTAAGACCCCTCAACAAGTTTCCTGGATATGACACAAATCTATCTGATGGTGAGGTTCCGGTAATGCTGAAGCTTTTGGGAATGGATCGCCCCCAGGTCCACTCTGGTCCAGAGTTGTAAACTCTGATTGGGTCCAATCTATGGGTCAAATATACGTAACTAAACTATGTACTGATGCTAAACTGAACTGTTTGAGATGGGAGTGTTTTGAAATTTGAACAGCGTACTTATGCTAAACTGAATTGTTTGAAATAAAACTGTTTTCACATATAACTTTGTGTAATGCCCAGTCTGTTGGGACTGTAAAATACAACGTATGCTCCTACTCAACGAATGTTCTGGACATAACACTAAATGGTGTAATGGTTATCGTCGTAGGAAATGGACACAGCGACACGTGTTCAAATCCTGGACGAGACTGATTGCATTTCACATAGCACTAATACCCTTGGGAAAGGTATGAATCCAATTATTCTCCCTCCAGCTATGGGTAAATAGTAGGACAGACTAGGTTCTTCAGCCTTGGTGAGGCAACTAGTCTAGGAGAAGGAAAACTCTGAATTAAAACCTGTTAAACTCCACTTAAAAATTGACCTTGTGTCATATCCTGCTCGAGTGGAGGGGTTGGTAAATATGATAACACTAAACAATCTGATGGTAAGGCTCCAGTAATGCTGGAGCTTTTGGAAATGCAGAGCACCCTTTCGTTCCTATAGCTCCCAGCTCCACTCTGGCCCGAAGTATTAGCATTTGATAGGGTCCTATCTATATGTCAAATAAAACTAAACTGTGTACTTATGCTAAACAGAATCGTTTGAAATGGAACTGTTTTTAATATTGAAACTGGGTACTTATGCTAACGGAATTGTTTGAGAAAGAACTGTTTATATATCTATAAATTGGATTTGGCATTAAATAATCTACAATAGTTGATGTACCAAAAAGCTAAACCAAACCCAACCAAACTTTAATTAAGGCCATTAGTTACAACGAGAGTGAGAACTATCAAATTGCAGGATAAGGAATATAAAAAAGTGACCGAATCTATTTTAACTTTACCAGATTTAAGGTAATTTTTTTAAAAATATGTAACAGACTTGTTTGACGTTACCTTATTTATGATTAACCACAGCAAGTTTTGCTTTGGTTTCATTATATTCAGTATATCAACCTTGATGGGTTAATGAATGCCAAAACTATCCTTGCGGGAGAAGAGCACTGATGATACGTAGGGCCTTTAATAAGTTTCCAGACTTTTTTGTACAGGCATTTAAAATTATCGTAGACTCTTGAAAATTCAGTATATTATTGCTATACATCTTATAAGAGGGCTGACCAATTTGTTTTTATTTCAGCTTCAAATGAACAGCTACAGCAACAATTGGAATACACCCTACTAAAGTCTGATTGTCACAGCTGGTAAATTTCAAAAATGCAATCTGGACGAGAGGAAGAACGATCTGCAATAAAATTGTGTTTTAAACTTGGAAAAATGCCACAGAAACGTATGGAATGATCCAGACTGCTTTTCGACCATCTTGCATGAATGGAGCGTCAGAATTTTGAGTGGCATAAGAGATTCAAGGAAGGCAGGGAGTCTGTGAGGGATGATGAGAAGTGTGGGAGGAGTAAGGAAGTCAATAGACCAGAGTTGATTGGCCAAAGGGTTAGGGTCAGGGTTACTATGTTGAGGTTTTAAGGGAGAGATTCGGTCGGAAGAGGTCAGCACTCTTCAAATCGGGTCAGTGGCATTTCCACCAGGACAATGCACCAGTCAACAACTCCATCCTTGTCACAGACTATTTGACCAAGATGGGCATCAAGACAGTTCGTCACACTCCCTATTGTCCAGACCTTGCTCCCTGTGACTTTTGGTTATTCCCTAAGCTCAGAGGCTGTCGTTATGAGACAATTGAGGAGATGAAAGAGGTGATTGACACGCTCACACAAGAGGACTTCCATGGGGACTTGCAGAAGTCGTTGGAACGGTACAAAAAGTGCATTGCAGCCGAAGGAGATTATTTCTATGTGGACTAGAGTTTCACGTGTGTACTATCAATAAAAGTGCCCGTATGAAAAAAGTCTGAAAACTTATTTAATGATCCTCGTATGTATTTATTTAGCTGAGGAGATAAAGGATTATGTCTTATTAATCCGAAAGTGAAAGCGCGACTGAAGTTTGAACTCTTTTACTTCGAAGCTGCAGTACATTTCGCCACAAGGACCCCTATCAACACTTAGATTATGTGAAAAACAGAGTAGCATAGTCATATCGACTGCAATTTCAGTGACGGTTAATAGAAGTAGGAATATAGTCTGTGAATGCTGGTTTATGTAAAACATTTTATTACATAGGTTTAGTGTAGTCACCGATGACTGCTATGTCAATGATGGCTAAGCCTTGGATGCAGTGGGAAAAAACAAAAAATGCAACTCGCCTTAAGCGTTGGGACATCTTTCTTTTATTTTCTTTGCTTATTATTTGAGGCCATGAAAGCAGGAAGAAAATGATAACGAACACACTGAGAAGGATGAGATCAATTTCATTGCAACCGTATCTTTGATTCGTTCGTCTTTTTCTCTTCATGGAAACGTTTGTCTCCTCGTAACCCAGCCACCAAAAGAGAAAAAAATTGAGAATCACGAAATTTGTCATCTTTTATTGGGGTTTACAGCCCCACTTCTGCCTTTATGGTGTGACATTGTTCTGCCACTTCGTGATTTCGGCAAGACCGGTCCAAGATGCTAGATCAAGCATATCTAATTGCATCTAGCCCGCTGGACGAGATATTGAATTTTGTCAATTTGGCTTTCTTTTTTAATAAATTATCAATTCGTGCCTCGGGATCATTGTAGGAGTCCATAAGAGAACGTCGCTCATGAGTTCGTCCTCGCTTCTCAAGCAATGCCTAAAATGTCTAACTCATTTTTATTTCATGGCTTGTGAGATGAGAGGTAATTGGCCGTACAGCTGCTGTTTTGTAGAGTGAAATTTTCAGGGTTTTTAGCAAAACATAACGCAGCATCTTTGTGTAGTCCTCATCTAAACATTTCTCCAATTGTCTCGTTAGAGTCCAAATAGTGCACCTATACAGTAGTACTAGCGCAGTTACAGATTGGAAGAATTTCCGTTTTATTTCATCAGAGAGATCAATTTTCCATATGGTTAATAACCTGTCAATAGTAGTCCATGCTTTACCCTTGTGTATTTTTAAGTCGATGAGATTTTGCTACCGATGTTCTTGAACTTGTCTACTAATTTCAAAGGCTTTCCATTTACTGATGAAATGGCACGATCGTGATTAAATATCATGAACCCTGATTTATCATAGCTCAAGTCAAGAACAATATACCTTGCTACTTGCTTCAGGCTACGCTGCAGAAATTGTCCTAAAATATTATATGCAAGCTGGAACAAATATTTTTAGTGTAGAGTTCTTCTAACGAAACTGTTACCACTATAATAATCCTAGGATGATGTTCTTCTCGAATGAGTAAATATATCAAAATTGTATGGAAGACCTCTCACATATGCGGCAAATTGTACAAAATCAGAATCCATAATAAAAATGGCGGCAATTCATTCAGTGATTAATAACGAATATGTGATCGCAACGTTTTCCTGCGCATATGTTCCGGTTGTCAAAACGACAGTGTGTGATTTTATGCCAATTTACTCAACAGATTTCTTTAGGCACAAAAGTAATCAGAAATGAATGCTTTCGTTTTTTTTAATGCGTTCATTGTCAATAACGTGAACAATGCGTCTTTGTATCAGGAAAAATTCCAGGAACAAAAGGAAGCCGATTTGTTAACAGACAAATCATGAGGAGTGTCTTTTTTGTGGAATGTGGGCGTTAGGCATTGATAAAAATGAGCAATTACGTAGAGCTCATGGATGACAGATGAAAGAGACCATATATAATAGGATGGTAGAGGACTCAAAGGGAGAGAAGCAGATAGACTCAGTCTGGCAGAATTTAAATCCCTACCACGGAAGTCGACCTTGTAGTAGTTGTATGCATACATACAAAAAGACTTACCAACACTTCCTCTGTCAATAACAATGTGTTCTAACGCCAGAAAGGATTCGTGTTTTTAAATAAGAACTTCCCTGTTAGCACAAAGAATTAAATTGAGAGTTACGATATCAACACAGTTTTTCTGTATCTTAAATTCATAGAGGAAAAAGAAATATTTACAACGATAGTACATTATAAAGCGAATTTTTCATATCAACTGCCTTAGTGACAGCAACTCTCTTCAGATCTCCAGGACTCTCCTAAGTATCTTATTTGAAATTAGCAGTTCTGGAGTTTTGACGTTCTCAATACTTTCTTTTATCAGCAGTTGTCCAGTTCTTTTTTCAAGTTCTTGGGGACTGTTCCAAGAACTCCGACTATTTCTCTTACAAGATGCAAGTATTTGGTAAGTGATTCCTTTGGTTTGTTTGTTAATTGATTTCTGTTTGTTTTGTTTTTATTCTATGGTCTACTTGAACCGCAAAATCTATCAGATGACAGATTCTTCTCTTCTTTTTTAATTCTAATTAGCCTGGATCCGTTTGTATATCAAAGCCCCAAAGTTTGTTATGCGTCTCAGTTTTTTGGACAGATTCTGGTTTGTGCATTTACCATTTGTCCGCTTAGTCAAATTTTAACCGATTATTAAATCACCAGTGAATCACCTTACCCATAACTGCTTTTGTATTCCATTGGTGCCCATTTGCAGCTTTCACTTATGTGATTAACTGTTTCATCTCGGTCACAACATCAACTACATTTGCCATTCTGCGTATTATCAAACTCTCTGATAAAATAAAAAGAAGATTCCTCCAAGCTGTAGCCGTGTGAATACTACTACATGGTCGTTCCATTTTGACTTAAACGTTTGGAGCAAAATATGCTGGGCACTGATGGAGAGATAAGAACAAAGTCTTAAGCAACGTTTTCCTATGAACTCCTAATTATCTATATACAAATGTTAATCCACCAACAAAAAACCTACAATCATCAGTTTTGTGTGGACCCCGGATGCTGTCTAGATGACTTATCAATAGCTATGATCAATAAAGACGGAGGTCAAGCATCTAAGGAATCTGTGCCACCAGCACGTGATGATGATGATGATGATGATGGGGGTGGTGTAGGTGGTGGTGGTTATTAATAGATTCTGTTTCTTTTTTCATTTTCATGTCATCTCTTGTGCGATTTTCTTAGTTTCTCGCTTAAAGTATCCATACAGTTGGGGTCTTTCCTTCCCAGTTTTATTTTCTAGATTTTCTGATTGTTGGTTTTGCGTTAAGCCCTTAGTTATTTCTGTTGAAAATGTTCATACTGGCGGCTATAATCAGTCTTTCTTTGCTCTGTCTTGTATATTCTTCCATCTCCTGATTTGTTGCATCCATGCAATGCTGGTGAGTCCTTCTTCTTTTCTTGCTATCTTACGACTGTAAGGCTGATTACATCTTCACTAATTTTTCTTTCTTTTTGAACTATCTCTCTAAGTTCTTTCCTTAGGTTTTTTTTCCCAAAGATTTTTCTTAGCTTTACTTGTATTCCCAGACATTAATCACTGAAATCTTTCAACCTACAAGACGTATATCTCATGGAAAAGTCTACTGGCGACTGGTCGATTAGGAATTCTAAAACATCTGTAGACTTTCGACGCATCTATTCAACAGGAATAAGTACAATCTCTAGAATTCACCTTTTTTTTTGATACCACGCAGAACGCCACATAATTACATTTCGTGCTGTAGTAAAGCAATATATTTTTGAGTTTGAACAAAAAGAAGAATGGCTTCCTGGTTTTATATCTCAAGCAACATCAACAAGGAGATTGGGAAACTCATGGTGTAATGGTTAGTAAGGTAGACTAACTGACCAATAATTGTGAGTTCATTTCACAAATGGTTCCCCACACTTCTAGTTTTCTCTAAAGCTATGCTAAACGTAATAAATTACAACGACAAAGATATATAGTGTTTATGGAGTTTAGCAAGCCACAAGACCAGGTTGGTGAAAATGAAACAGGATTATTGTGTTGTATAATCTCCTAAATAAGATATTCTGTTTGTTTACATAAAAAAAACATATACGAACATAAGAAATATTGGCATTTCAATTTTGAAACTGACTACAATGGTCTTTTATAATGCAAATACATATCACTCAAGCAGCTCACAGATGTTGGCCAAATTCAAGTTCATCTGAAATACAATTACAAAAAGGAGCACCCAGTATAGATCGAATTCACCACCCAAGGAAATACTATGCTTAAAACTAATCGGTATATCCGCGTAGTTCCCATCATAAATGACGAGATTTTTTACGTATAGATCGGCACATTTTATTTGTCAATTGATTTGAGATTGTAGCATCGATTCTGTTAAGAAGTTGAAGCATCAGTTGACTGGAATTGTTTCAAATCCCTTTACTTGACAGAAAGGATAGAGTGACAGAAAGAAAAGAAAAAGGTACCAAAGAAAGAAAGAAAGAAAAGAAAGAAAGAAAGAAAGGAAAAAATCAAAGATATTATCAGACGGAAGGAAAAAGAAATTTTCAATGAAAGAAAGGATACCGAGTTCTGTAGAGAAAAGAGGAGACTAACATTAATTCATGTATGAAAAGTCTTTCTTAGTATGACCAATCGGTCACTCTAGAAAAAGTGTTATACAACGACAAAAGAAGGATAAGGATGTAAAGAAAGAATAATACAAAGGGAAAATATAGAAAAGATCTGAACCGAGATAGTCCAACCTGGTTATAGCTGGGATGTAAATATTGATGGAGTTTGATCCACTGTATGAATGATCTGGGAAATGAGCTGGTGTCTGTTAGCGTGTAAATTCAGAAAGAACGGATGCAACTCCTTGGAGACAGCAAAATAAGTTCTTACGGGAAACTTTCGAATAGGAACCACTGAATACATCATCATCATCATGTCGTGCCGCTAGCACAGATATCTCTGACCCTCTCTCGCCACTTCTTTCTATCATTCATCGCCTCTGGCAGGTCTTCAGGGCGACATCCCGTATACTTACATAGCTGCTGTATATATGTTCGAGCAGGGCGTCCTGCTTTTGCTTGACCATATGCGGGGATCCATTGGGGTATTCACTCATGAACTCGTCCTTGCTTCTCCAGCAGTGTCCTGCATGTCTGGTTCGTCTAACTTGGATAGTTTTCGTGATGGGAGGCAGGTGGCCGTATAGTTGGTGATTTGTGGGGTGTTGCCGCCAGGACTTGTTCAATATTGCTCGCAACATTCTTGTGTAATTGCCGTCTAGCTTCTTCTCCAGCCGTTTAGTTAGCGTCCAAGTAGTGCATCCATATAGCAGTATCGACACGACCACTGCCTGGAAGAAACTGCGTTTCATTATATCGGTCAGGTCTAATTTCCATCACTCCATTCAAACTTGGTGGAGTCTCCGTAGCGTAGTGGCTAACCTGCGGGACTGTGACATCACAGCAATCGTGTTTGAACTCCAGTCACACTTTTACATTCCCATTCCGACTAATAAACTTGTAAAAGGCAAGAAAACTTTTATCCCCTCGCCATAGGTTAAATAGCACTACCACTGTCCTTCTACTATGATGAATTTGCCATTAGATAACCCACTGAGTTTGACATTCCATTAAAAAAGGAAACTGAAACCTAGGAGTATCCGAAATGATTTAAAGTAAGTAAAGTTGTCTCCCTTTAGTCGAGGGTGACTCGAAGGCTCCCTTTTCGATAGCTACTACACCAAGGTATAGGGGAGGGCGCTACTCATTTCCCTGGATTGCTCCACTTTACCCTTGATCGTTACCTTATAATGCTGAGTGTTAAGCAAGGTAACATCAAGTACCATTTTTTAATCTTTGGTATGAGTCGACCCGGGATAAGTGTAATATGTAATCAAATCAGGAGACAATTTTCCAAGGAGACTGTTGTAACGAAAATTTACATTCTATGAATTGTTCATTACTGTTTTGGTAAATACAACTTGAGTCTCAATACATTTTGAACACAACTCATAGTATATGTAAACAACCCCCCCTCTCTCTCTCTCTCTCTCTCTCTCTCTCTCTCTCTCTCTCTCTCTCTCTCTTATTACCAACCGCTTTTGTATTATTCATATTTCCAAAACAAATGTCACTCATAGAGAAATAGCATAATTTAAAACGGAATTAAATTCTTACCAAAAAAAAAAAAAAGTAAAAGAAAATCAATTTTCAATTCTATAGTTTCTCCCGCAGGAAACATTTAAAACCATAACTGAAGGAAATATCAAGAATGTATCTAGCGTCAATTTTCTGCCGATTAATATCTTAAAACCTTACTTTCACATCGGAACGAATGAAAACTAAAACCCAAAAGATTTTCGAACATTTCTAAACAGACAGATGACGCATTATTGTCTGGCAGGCTATTACTATTATTGTTCAATCGTCACTGATTATGGTCTATAATTATGGTATTATTTAGAACTAAGCTAAAAATAGTAAATATGTGGAGACAGTTTGTGGAGAAACGGTTGGCTAGGTAGTCTTCATTCATGAATCTCATTTGAAGTAAATCAAACTTTAAAACTATTTAGAAATCACAAAATGAAGTTCTGGCTAGAAAATTAGTCTATCTGACCAACGCTTTTGTAGTTCGATCATCACTGAGGACTCTACAATAAGTATTTGATTTGTAAACTATTCGTAGGAAGTGAACTCGGTTACTCGAATAAAATCCTAGACGAGACAACATTTCACAACGCGCTAATAATCCTGAAATCCAACTATTTTCTTTCCAGCAAGGGTAAATAATGAGGCACACATTTATTAAATATTTGATTACCTCAAGGTCCACCCTCCGAAGACAAACATTAACTTACCCCTACCTGTTTCTAAATTGATTAAAATTTATATATATATATATATACTCTGCCTTATTTATTTGGATTGTAATAAATTTATTTGGTGTTTTGGGTTCTTTGTTTGAAAATTATCGGCATCCCTTTAAAAACTGCATATCTTAATTAAGACCATGTTTATTCATGTGTAATTTTTGGATCCATTCAATTTCTTGTTTTCGACGCTTGTGTTCGGAATAAAACCTTTTATCTACGACGTTGTCTAGAGTGTATCCGGGAAGATTAAAGTACATATGCCTATATACAGAAAGATAGAGAGATGAATTGATAAAGAGGGGGAGAAAGAGAGAGAGAGAGAGAGAGAGAGTGATTTGAAAGTAACTCTATTTTAAGATTCTCATAATTTGTTTAACTACAATTTCACAAGAGATTAATTATAAGCATTTTGCAGAAAGTTACAATTCAATTACCCTATATATATATATATATATATATATATATATATATGTGTGTGTGTGTGTGTGTGTGTGTGTATGTGTGTGTGTGATAGCCCTAACACAATACACATTTTCTGACCTAAAAGTAACAACTGATGTTACGTGAGTGTAACTGGCACCTGTTTCTGCTAAAAATTCAACAAGCATTGTTACGCCGCCATGTGCCCAGTGGGCTTGCAGGGTGCTGTTCGTTCACGCTAAGTCCACCGGTTAATGCAGGGCACAGACGTTGGCTGTGTTCTGCCGAACGCTATTTAGTTTCACAGATACCACCAACTCCCAAGAGGAACAACATTTTAAAGCCACTGGGTAAATTATAGGTCAATTATTAAGAGTCAACACAGCTAACTGGTTAACTTTCCCCCTCAAATACAAGGTCTTCGACAAATACAATTCTTCCATGATAAAAATAGGACTCCGAACTGCCGTGTTTTAGTTAACAAGATTAATTACAATAATCTTTTATTGCATAAAAGAAAGAAACAAAGAAAACAAAACAATTCAGGTTAAAGTCAGGAGCGAGAGAGTCTTTCTGTATCTCGGAGGAGCCTCCACTAAAATATCCGTATCCTGGACCAAGTCCACATAAAATATCTTTCTCCCTGGACAAGTCCTCCATAAAATATCTGTTAATGGCGGAAGGGGAGAAGATTGTTCGATAACGATAGACACGGTCCGTTTCCTGCAAATAATGGGATTTAATGGCACTGCTCCTACTCCAAATCTTGAGATGCGATGGAATTTATTCCCTTCTCTTCTTTCTCTCCTTATTGGGTTTCCTTAACACGTTGGTAGAAGGATATACCTATTATTTCAGATAAGAACAAGATTAATAATTGACCCTCTTCTTGTGGACAAGTCTTTTCTTTGGGTATTCGTTTAAGGAGGCTTAGCATACCTCAGAGTGCTGAGTTCATTCAAAGCAAAAGCTTCTTTTCTCTGCGTTCTCTGCGCGGCATTATTTTGGAATTCGGGTTTCTTTCATATCCCAAATTATGTTCTTGGTTTTTCAACGAACAAAGGCTACTCCTTATGCGTCTCACCCGGTGATGACTGATCGGCAACTGAATTATTTCCGTAGTTTGAAAATTCACCACGTGTTGATTTTTTTGGCGGGCTCTTCCTCGGTACCAACCATGGTTGAAGCTTCTGCCTCTCCGCTGACACATACATGGCCTTTTAATGATAGAGAGGGTGGGAGAGAGAGGGTCTCTCCCACTGCCAATTCTGCTTATTACTATCGTCTGCTGATTCTTGCTTGCTACCATAGTCGGCCGCCAGCTTCCTTCCCCCACAACTCGGCAAAAGTATTAGGGTGTTATATTTCCTTGTCACAGCATAAAGAAGTCATAAAAAAACCCAAAAAAAAACACCATACTTCCCTGTGGCCAAATACTTTAATCTTCGCGGACACACTCTTCCGAATGCTTCCTAGTAGATAAAAGGTTCTATCCCGAACACAGGCGTCGAAAACAAGAAATTGAATGGATCCAAATATTTCTCACGCATAAAATATGGTCTTAATTAAGATATGCAGTTTTTAAAGTGATGCCGATAATTTTCAAATAAATTACCCAAAATACCAAATAAATTTGTTACAATCCAAATAAATAAGGCCGAGTAAAAAACTAGTCATACAAACACAAACTTAATATAGATATAGAATGACAATATTTCTTAAAAGGGGTTCTTTAGCTACAAATATCTCTTGGATGTCAAAGTGAAATGCCACATCCCTTAAAATATAAATAAAAAATAGATAAATATTAGGATAAGCTATATTTTTCAACAGCTAGCTAAACAGAAACACAAATCCATGACTCAATTTGGACTTACTTCCTGTTGATAACGTCATACTGATTTCTTGGTGATTTTTTTATCGTCAGATGAAAAAGAATGTTTCCCTCCAAATATCACCGGAAAACAATTTTATTTGTAAATGTTTTTATTCCAATGACTTTAAATTGGAATGCATCATACATATGAAAATGTACCGAGATAAAAAAAATACAAGGTTGTCATTGGATGATTTTGTTTATTGAATTATTTGCCAAAGCTAAACGTTTCGGTTTTCAGACCTTCATCAGGGTATATGAGTTATCGAATGAAATGGAAGAGACAAGAAAGTTTTAAAACATTCAATTTCAGTTGGTGGCGTTTTGTTTCAAATTTATGTGATGCAATTAACGTTCCAAACTTTATTTTAAAAACCATCCATATCACTGCAGTCTCTCTCTCTCTCTCTCTCTCTATATATATATATATATATATATAATAACGCTAATTATATCATACAAATTTCATAACAAAATCTGTAATGAAAATCTAAAGACCACAACGTTTAACGTCCGGAATAAATAAAATTATTCACTGAAGACCTTAGGTTTTTCATATCTGTACATTTTCATATATATATATATATATATATATATATATATATATATATAAAAAGATTGGTCAATAGCAGTTATAGGGTTTATGTTGATCTAATCAAGGGTGGAGGAGAAACAAAGTCAACGCCGTTTGGTAATTATCAATTTCTCGCCTATGCGATCATCAAACCAAGTCTCTCTCTTTCTCCCTCTCTCTCTCTCTCTCTCTCTCTCTCTCTCTCTCAATATATACATATATACATATATATATGCATGTATGTGTGTGTATGTTTTCCTTTTGGTATATACCGTACCACTATGTCATGAGACAATGTATTTTACCGCATACTCTATACTCCAAATACCGGCTCATTGGCCTAATGAGTAGAGCGTTCGCTACTGGTCCAGGAGACCGGGAATCAATCCCAGGTCGAGTCATACCGAGACTTAAAAATGGTACTTGATACCTCCTTACTTAACACTCAGTAATATAAGGTACGGATCAAGGGTAGAGTGGAGCAATCCAGAGAAAGGAGTAGCGCCCTCCCCTACACCTCAGTGTAGTAGCTAATGAAAAGGGAGCCTTCGGGTCGCCCTCGACGACAGTCGCAAACTTTACTTTTTTTTTTACTATACTCCATAGAGTTTTATTATCATACATCTAATAAATTACGATTATTCATACAGCGATATTGATTTTTATACCTCATCTAGGCTAAAAAAACAAACAGTGTGTTATATCGTGTTAAGGAAAAGATACACAGTGAAATAGAGTTAATAGTTTATTAACTCAAGCGGTACAGTCCTACTAGTATTATAAGTCTAGCGCTGTTGGTGCCACGTCCGAAGTTAGTCTTACTACTAACCGACGCCCTTTCAGAGCTGTGTCTCTTTCTGCTTCTGCTTCTCTGTGCTTACGATCTTCTCGACTACATCCTGTGTCTGTACAGAGCTGTTATCGTAAGTTCTTGTTGGTCGGCCAACACAAGCACTTCACTGTGAAGGAGTTCATAGAAGAACTTCCCTAATGATTTCGTCGTTGCTTTTCTAGCAATTTCCAGCATGCCCTGTTCGTCTTATTTGGATAGTTTTAGAGATAGGAGTTAGGTGGCCGTGCAACTGCTATTTTGTGGGATGTTGCTTCCAGGATCTTTTCAGTATCGCTCTTAGCAATCTTGTGTAGTTCCCATCAGTCTTTTTCTCAATACGCTTAGTCAGCGTCCATGTGGTGCATCCATATAGCAGATTTGATACAACCGCTGCTCGGAAAAATTGCGTTTTATTTTATCGGATCGGTTAGACTTCAATATGATCCGATTGATAGGTTTCAATGCCTTCGCTCGGCACACAATAATGTCACTTTCAGTAGATGAGAAGCTGATACCGAGGTACGTGAACTTGTCCACTTATTTCAGAGAACCACAATTTAGACTGGAGACTCTGATGCTAGAAATCGGCTTGGGTAGGTGTATTTGCAAGAAGCGCTATGTCATCTGCGTTGTCTGGATCCATAATAGTTTCTGCAGGAATCGACTGCTTCTCGCATTTTTCTTTCTTTAGATCTATCGACGTTTGAAGTACGCAGTCTAGGCAAATTAAACTGGCCTGCGATATTTTCAAGGTCGAATATATATATTAACTAACCCTCTGCTCGAGCAGGATATGACACAAGGTCAATTTTTAAGCGGAGTTTAACAGGTTTGAATTCAGAGTTTTCCTGCTCTTAGACTAGTTGTCTCACCCAGGCTGAAGAACCTAGTCTGCCCTACTATTTACCCATAGCTAGAGGGAGAATAATTGGATTCATACCTTTCCCAAGGGTATTAGTGCTATGTGAAATGCAATCAGCCTCTTCCAGGTTTTGAACTCGTGTCACCGTGTCCATTTCCTACGACGATAACCATTACACCACGGGCACCTCAAGGTCGAAAATATCATAACTGATTTTAAGGCAGTTTTTCTTCCATCGAATTTAAAAATCATTCTCATTTTTTTCTTATCAAATCAAATTTTTAAGATACAACCTCTTACTTGAAATGTATTGAACAGTATAAAGCCTTATTTATTTTCTTGGTGAATTAAACAAATAATACTAAATTGAGGGCTGGTATATTCGCAGAAAGCTCGTATTGTGCCTTAGTAAACTGAAAAATACAAAAACGAAGCTGACCGTGGTTAAAAGGGCTTTTCATGGACTTCTTCCCGTGCTCGGCAGCCACCAGCAGTACCTATCGAGAAAGTTTACACCCCACCGGTTTTGGGAATGTATTGGTGAAAGCGGTCACCGTGGTCTTCATTCAAATTTCCATAGTTCTTTGGAAAATTATCCAATTGTGACAGCAGAAAGTGAAGTTTAATTAATATTTGTGCCCCGAGTTTGTGGAAACTCTTCCGTAGCTCTTCAATTTTTTCTCATATTCCGCATTCCGGTGGTTTCCCAGGAACTTTGTAACTACTGATTTCAGGCGGACAGTTCAGCTTTACTCAGTGCTTCGTCAAACATTGGTTTCTTCATGAATTCTATTTGAGCGCTGTCAAATATACCATCCTTGAGAACTATACTTATTCTAGTGAACTTCTGGAAGAAAGCAAACTCGCTGCCCTCCCTATCCATTGTCTTCACGAAGTTCTTCATTACTCCTAACTTGATATGTAAGGGTGGGAGAGCGACTTTGCAGAGTTCAACGAGAGGGTGAGACTGAACGTTATACGAACAAGGTTTTAACCCTTGTCTTAACGGCGACTCTTGTGTGAGATAATGGTGGTCGTTATCCCAGCTGTCCCAGAAACATAAAAAAATAGGATACTTTGTGTACCCACTTTAAAGGTCTTGGACTAGTTCAACCACCTTAGGATCTTCACAGACCAACCATTTTTGCCCCTTGTAGTTAACAGCAGACACCAAATGATCCATACTGTTGTGGGTTTCTTTCATTTGTACTGAATACCCAATAGGGAGAGATGAAAAACTATTCCCTTTGTGTAGATGAACTGCTTTGAGACTTCTGCTGGATCATTCAATAAAAAAATTTCCTTCCGTAGCATCATACTCAAGCCCATTGATTTGATCACCCCCGAAATGTTGTTGCAATAAACCAATGATGACTGATTCTGGAACATGAAAAACCATCTTAATTCTCTATCACGGTCTTGATACCTGTAGAACGTAATTTCTAGTGCCAACAGATGTTTCTCTTTGAGACATGTATCCAGCAACTGAGCAGACTCCTGATAAAGATGTAGGTTTTGTGTCGTTGGGTTCTGCTTATGTCAAGGGTACTGGCTAGTCGTCCTTTTCTGACTTGTATGCGTCATCCCCAGGAAGAGGACGGTCTGGGCCATGAAGGATTAGTCTTATGGCGGAAGGAACATCAGGGTATTGGACATGGTGCTTGTTCTTGCGATTTATTCCTTTTAGATTTATGATACAGAAATAACAGTCAATAATGTGATCTTTTCCTTTCCTCGAAACCATTGGATTCGCAAATGACATACTCTTCCTTTTACCATTCCTCCAATCCCTCAAGTTTTCCACGCATGTTTTACACTAACGTTGAGAGCGAATAGCTTATCCTGATCACCAGAGTAATTGCGATATGCCTTCTTTACAAAGTCAGTGATTTTTGCTTAATGGTTAGGATGATCCAAATTACCGTAGATATGACAGAAACTGTCAGGATTATTCTTACACTTGCGATCCATTCTTATAGTAGTAAAAATGTCAAGCTGAAAATAGGAAAAAAAAATCAGTACTGAGATTGTCGTTGATACTTGACACGGTACATTAAAATCATTTTAAACAAGGTATAATCCCCACCGTGGCTATGTATCTGGGTGTTTCCACGGTGTAGTAGCTATCGAAAAGGGAGCCTTCGGGTTACCCTCGACTATGGTCGCCAACTTTTTTTATAGTTAGGTACACAGACAACATTATATGCCATACTAAACCTCATTCACCAACGATCAGCTGTGACAAGTAGAGTCCACAGGCTTTTGACTAAGTTTTATCATTGTGTACAACTTCTTGTGGAGTATTCAAGCATTTGTCAAAAACGAGACCTGACCAAACACAATGAATAGTATTTTTGAATTCAGCATAAAATGGGAATAGTATATCACTCGATAGACCTTTGACCTATGGAAAAATGTTTTTAACACATGCTAGAGTAAAAACAAACATGGCTAATGTACCTCATTGCAGAACAGCAACAACAATGTCAAAGAATCTGTGTCTCCATTCCGTGAGCGAACCTTTTTCTTTCATGTTATTATAGAACATCATTATACCTGAGATAGTTTTTTTCGAGAGAGACCATACGGAAGAAGTATTTGCTCTATCTTCCTTCTGTGTATGAAGTCAAGTGGTTCGGAGAAATCTACGAATAAGAGTGTCACCTAGAAGTTTTTTTGCACGAACTCCTTTGATTCCAAGAATTGTCAGAATTTGTGATGCAATAGGTCGTTTTCTCCGAAAACCATTTTGATTCTTTCTAAGAATCTTCTCAATTTCCGGTTCGATGCGTTTGAGTAGCAGAGCACTATAAACCTTAGCTTCTATGGAAATAAGGCTTTTGTCTCAGTAGTTCTGAGAAATTCTAAGGTCACTTTTCTTGGGAAAGGGGGAGATGCAGCCTTTTGTATATTTCTCTAGTATCTTCTGATTATATCTGGCATTACAATATTGGAGTAGTAATTCATCGAATTTCCTTGTCCGCCATACTTCTGGATATATTTCATCAAGACCGTCAGCTTTCCCGTTTTACATTTTTGTTAGTATTACGTTGAGTTCATATTGAGTAAACTGTCCAAGTCTGATGTCTTCTTGGTTATAAATAATTTTCGTGAGAGGTTTATCTATGACTTTAAGGGAGTTCTTTCTGCACCTGATTTCGTTCTTCTTGGCACATAGCTCTCGAGATGGAGGAAATAGAATGAAAGAAGAAGAAAGAAAGAAAGAAAAAAGAAAAAGAAACAGCAAACTGGACTTTTGTGTGAGTGAAATCAATCTGATCTCACAAATGGTAATTGCACATTGATCCGATACTGCTAAAACTTTTCTGAGTAAGCATATGTTCTGCTTTTTGCATTTAATTTCGTTTTTTTGTTTCTTTTTTAATTCTTTTATTAATTATTGCTGTCGTAGTTATTATTATTATTCTTTTTGCTAATATTATTATTATCTACTCCTTTAAAGTTTTTCACATCAGTATTAGCTGATGGTTTTTCACTGGAGTTTGAGTGACAGCAAGTCTCCACAAGTCTCCAGGACTCGTCTCAGGATTCTGGCCGTTCTTAGCAATGCTGTTGTTTGGATAGTCTCTACCCGTCCGCCAACTTCCAAGTCCTCCAGGCCTTTTAATAATCCTTTAGTTATTGTGCCTAAGGCCCCAATCACGATTGGCACAATCGTTACTTTCATGTTCCACAGCTTTTTCAATTCTCTAGCAAGGTCGAGGTACTTATCCTTCTTTTCACTTTCCTTCAGATTTATTCTGTGGTCCGCCGGGACAGCAAAGTCGACAATTTCGCATTATTATTACTATTATTATTATAATTATTATTATTATCATTATCATTATTATTATACTATATAAATTTTAACCGTTTTGAGATTTAGGATTGATACAATTCGAATCTTCTTTGAAGCCCTATAACCAATTTTTGAATAAAAATTTTTTAAAAAATCTATTTGAGAGAAAACTAAAGATAAGAGGTTAGAAATTTGATTCTAAGGTGGTGGAAATTGAATGAAAGCAAAAAGAATGATGAACATAACAAAATGACGGTGTTCCATCATTTTGTCGTGTTCCTCATTTGCTTATTTATAGAAAAACATAGAAAAAAGTTCACTTTGAAAAAAATTTTTTTAGATGAAATAAAAGAACGAAAAATCGCGCCTCTAAACTGGTTTTAAGTGTTTGATTAATCCAATTTTCTACATATTTCTATCATGTATATATATATATATATATATATATGTGTGTGTGTGTGTGTGTGTGTGTGTGTTTGTGTGTGTGTATGTGTGTGCTTGTCTTACTTGTGGAAATTCCACGAAATATATATATAATAATAATAACTAAATTTTAAATTCTAAATCACATTCTGGGATCAACTGTCGGTTTTTGTTCCCGTTCTAAAATTTTCGGAAATGATAAAAACACCTAAACTTAATAAAATAAATTAGATATGATAATATAGTAAAAACAAACAAACAAAAAGAAACACTTGAATTTATTGACTTTAGATTCGTTTTGGTATAATATCTTAAATTTATCGGTAGGTTTTATTTTTGAGACAATTTGTTAAATTTTTTCATATAGTTAGTTCGATCTACAATAATAGTTCAAGATACGAGTTCAAATCCTGGACGAGACTGATTGCATTTCACATAGCACTAATACCCTTGGGAAAGGTATGAATCCAATTATTCTCCCTCCAGCTATGGGTAAATAGTAGGGCAGACTAGATTCTTCAGCCTTGGTTAGGCAGCTAGTCTAGGAGAAGGAAAACTCTGAATTCAAACCTGTTAAACTCCGCTTAAAAATTGACCTTGTGTCATATCCTGCCCGAGCGGAGGGGTTGGGTAAATATGATAATAGTTCAAGTTTAAGAGAAAGATCAAAAGTGAGATCAAACTGAACATCACTTTTTATTAAAAATAAGGAAAAAAAAAGGAAAATTAGCAATAATTCGATAGAAATTGGTACCTTAGTCAACTTTTCTATTCAGCAATTGATTAAGACTTGTTTTGACGTCAGGATTTTATACAGAACGCTGTCTCGGACAAACAACTAGACAAATATTCAATGAAGTTTAAACACAATCAGTTAAAAGTATTCGGCCACCCTCAAGAATTTTATTTCTCATTCTAAAATACAAGTCTCCCTGAGCTACATTAAAAACAAATTAAACTTTTGATTCATCAAAATTACCTCTCGTGGCTGCTATCACTGCTTCACAGATTCTCGATATTCTTTCCTCTAAAGACTTGAGGTAGACTTAAAATAATTCTACCCAGCTTTCCAACAAGAGTTGCCAGAGGTGAGCCGCACTTGTGGCTCATTTAGCTCGGACGTTTTAGTCAAGAACCCACCACACAAGTTCAACGGGACTTAAGTCCGCTGATTACGTCCGTCAAGACATCTGTTGAAGAATGTGTTGTTCATTTTGCTGTAAGCATACTTATGGCAGAGTTTATAAGTATGCTTTGGGTCATTATCTTTTATAAGTACAAATCCGTGAGCCACAATCCGCGTTCCAGATAGGATCGCGTGATGCTGCAGTATGCTGTCATAGCTTCTCTGATTCAATTTGTTCTTCACCTGGAGCAAATCTCCGACTTTGCAATTGGCAAAAGTCCCTCAAACCATAACAGAGCCTACTCCATGCTTTAAGGTTGGTGTGAGACAGGGGGTTGCAGTTCTTTTACTATTAATTTGCCGCACATAGACCTCCTATTTGACATAAAGGTTTCGAACGTTGATTCCTCAGTCCAAAAGATTTTATTCCACTACTCTATTGTCCAGTTTTTTGCAACTTGTGTCATTGAAGCCTTTCGATATTGTTTTGCTCCAACATAGGTTTCTTGACAGCAATTCCGCCATATACGCCAGCTTTACACAGTGTCTTTTGGCACTTTTTTTCATGACATTGGTTCAGTTGTGTAATGATATTTCAAGCCTTCTGTCACGCAATTTGAAATTGTTCTCTGCATTGGTCAAACATGTAGTATCTTGTAAACAATAATTCAATATAATATAGTCTAATGTAGGTTCGAGTGGTAGTATAATGTAGCTTTTGGAAAACATTTTATTCATGCTCTGTACTAAAGAAGAAAAACGCCTTGAAATCAATTTTTCAAAAGATATCTTGTTATACTTTGGTCAAAGTTACTGATGAAGACTTGTATTTAGTATAATAAATAAAAACATTGTGGTGTTTAATTTGTTTAATTGAAAAAAATAATTTTAGAATGAGAAATAAAAATTTTTGGAGGTCGCCAAATACTTTTGAAGGATAATATATTCATTTATATATATATATATATATATATATATATATATATATATATATATAATAGAATAAAACACATTTCTACAAATACAATAAAATCTATTTCTACAAATACAATGAAATCTGTTTCTACAAATTGAATGAAAAGTTTGTTGATAAATAACACAATTTAAATGTCTTTTCTTGTTAGGAAAGGTAATCAGACTGAGAACGTCAATATGAACCAATATAATATCAACAAGAAGAAAATAAGAGTTTTCATTGTTTTAAATCTAGATAACATATTTTGGGTGTACAAAAGATCTTTGTGTGAGTATGTCACCATGTTGTGGGAAACTATGTCTATATGTTGATATATAAATGTAAACAAGTTGATTATCAGCACGAGGCAAAGTAATAAGTGTATTAGAATTATTAAGCGGTAAAGCAGAAGAAATATTTTCTATTTAGAAAACAGTTAAGTGATGTTGAAATTGAATAAATTCTTGAAGGAACCTGAATATTGGATATTCACTTACCAGAATAAAGAAACGAAAGGTGAACTGAAATAGAAATGAATCTATATCTATTGATTGTTTATTCCCTTCATCGTTTTATTTACAAGATTTACTTTGGATCGAAATTTCATGAGAAAAGGAATTGATTTATTTAGGATTCTAAAGGGTTAAAAATGTATTTTTAACAATCTATGACGAAAAAGAGTTGAGTTTACTCCTTCAAAATTCATGAAGCAATTCAAATACAACCATCTGAAATCTCAAAGAAATTCAAAAGAGTTGGCGTCCAAAACGAGGGTGCCGATTGGTCAATAAAGGCAAAAATACAGATACAAAAACAGCAGCTTCTTATGTTTAGTATCGCTTCTCGGCCTTTTGGCCAGCGAATTTTTATCCTTCGGTCTCAGGGGGCCTTCCCCCCAGGCTTTTACCTCCTTCGGGAGGGTTGGGTTTATTGCCCGGCGCCTGAGGCGCCCCAAAAGGGGAATGCCGACGGGACCGAAGGCATTTTTGGAACCTGCCGGATGCGCATGGGCTATGGCCCTGCACCCGGACCCACCATAAAAAGGCGTTGTGCCATACTTGCCCGCTCGGTGGGGAGAGCAACAAATACCTCTTCTTATGTTTAGTTTCGTACGAAAATTAATTTTTCATATATACATATATATGAGGGATAAATAAACTGTCACACACATTAAATCCACGTAATGCCCAAGAAATTAATCAGGTACGAGTGCATATATGCATATATACATAAGTATACACACATTTATGTATTTAACAATCTCTCCGCACGAACAGATGTGAGGCAAGGTCAATTATTCAAGCAGAGCTTAACAGAATTTAATTCAGTTTTCCTTCTCCTAGACCGGTTGCCATACCAAGATCAAAGATCCCAGTCTGTTCTTCTGTTGACTCATAGCTGGAGGGAAAATAGTTGGATGCATACCTTTGCCAAGTGCTATGTGAAATGAAAATAACCTCCTCCAGGTCTTGAATTCAAGTTAATTTGTTCATTTCCCTCGATGATAACCGTTACACAACAAGCATCTCGTATGGTTGGTTGGTTGGTTGGTTTTTATGGCACATCAACCTTTATAGGTTATTTAATGCCAAATCCATTTTTATACACATAATCAGATCTATTTCAAAAAGTTCAGTTTAGCATGAGTATACAGTTTAACTATCAAAAACATTTCTATTTCAAGTTATTCAGTTTAGTCAAACAGTTCTAATTCAAACAATTCAGTTTATCATAAGTTCAGTTTCAATGTTAAAAACAGTTCCATTTCAAACGATTCAGTTTAGCATAAGTACGCAGTTTAGTTCTATTTAACCCATAGATAGGGCCTATCAGGTGCTACATCTCCGGGCCAGAGTGGACATAGGAACGATGGTAATGAAGGAGTACTCTGCATTCCCCAAAGCTCCAGAAGCATTGGAACCTCACCATCAGATTGTTTAGTGTTATATCCAGGACACTCATTGAGGGGGTCTAACCCCTCTTCAGAGGTGCAGTCGGTTTATTCTACAGCCCAACCCGACTGGGCAACATCTCATATGTCTACACACACCAACATAATAATATTAGACATAAAAATAGGAAAGGTAGAAAAAGAAGAAATACAATTGACTTCAATTGGACAGCCACAGACATTTGAGCTAGAATCGACCAGAACAATAAATGACCGCCACTCTGTTATTCAAATAAATACTTAACACATAACCAACAACTCAATCGCTTGAAATATACTGAAATGTCTGAAATACGTGTCGCAAAATCACTAAAACCTAAAAACCAAATTTGAAATCACTGGAGGACTTTTTTATTTAGATTTTATATATATTTATATATCTGACAGAATAAAAGAAAAATTCGACGTGAAAATCAAATTGGTGAAGTATCTCCATCTTTAATATGTTTCACTCACTACCCGTCGTAACTACTTCCAGCGTTCCCCTATGTTTTCCTAAAATTAAATAATGTTTTCACACACACACACACACACACACACACACACACACACACACACACACACACACACACACACACACACACACACACAAACAAACAAACAACAACAACAACATATATATATATATATATATATATATATATATATATATATATATATATTCGTGTGTGTGCATTGATAGATAGATTTAATGATTGTCTGGTTAAATGTTTCTTATAGACAAACAAAAGTTTGGACCCTGGGGACAATTTTTTTGGTCTGCAAAGGTAAATTGAATTTAGTTTGAACATAGGATTGATGATGCCAACATTCGAAGTCAGTGGAGTTCAGCACAGATCAAATTCATGTCAAAACTGCTATTTCCAGACAAATGGATAGAATTAATGAGTTTATTATATAATGGATTATTCAGGAGGAGGATCTCTTTAGAACCAGTTCATCCTTTCCTTTATAGATGAAACCGTTTATGGAATTTATCCTGAAGCACGGTAGTCGATTATGTAAGGAAGCAGAAGTTTTGAAATTAGTAGAAATACGTGTATAACATAGAAATAATAAGAATTTCTTTTATTTTTATTAGAAAAAAGGAGTAGGAAAAGCCTAAGGATGAAATGCTACTCAAGGGAACATATGAACAATAATAATTGAACTTTAACCAAGGAGATGTCACAGCTACAATAAGAATCCAGTGACAATTGGAAAAGCATTTGGTTTTTGCCTAACGGCTTTTGGCAACATCGATAGATAGATAGATAGATAGATTTAAAGTAACTGATATATATATATATATATATATATATATATATATATATATATATATATATATATATGAAAACAAAGAAATAAATCTATTTATCTATATATCTATCTTGGTGATCGCAGTTTTATTTTAGATTTAGTCAGACACTCTTTGAGATATGTTATCTTCCTTTCCAAGTAGGATTTGTCAAATAACGTCAAAATATCAACCCGTCTACACGTCTGCTTTCAGACATTTTTTCCAGCAGAAAAAAAAAATCTGAAATGTTAAATCTCAATGATAATTACGAGAGCTATTTTTATCACTTCGTTAGTAGTTATATAAATTGAAAGCAAAGGGTAAACGGTGACCATTTCTGCGTAATTTATCGTCTTACTGGTTGATTGCATGTGAAGAAAGCATTAAATAAATGGAAGAGTGAACAAAAGACTTTTGGCGGGAGATTCACAGATTTCTTGATTGATTGATTGTTCATCTGATACCAATACTGTGATGAGTTTGCAGTTTAAAGAGACCCAGTGATTGGATCGAGAAAGAAGAGTCTTTCATTATATTCACTGAGTGGAAATGACTTTTATAGGTTATTTGTGTGATAACACGTATATCATTGGTGTATATTTCCCGGCCAATCAAATATAATTCTCTCGTTTTTGTTGATATAAAAGCGCTTAGTTTGACGACTGACATTAAAAAGGCATCTTCAGTTTGAGTTCATTTATTACATTCCAGCTTTATATTCTGTTCATTTCCTTGTAAGATTATATCAATCGAGATATAATTACTTTCGTGATATGATAGTTCAAACAGAAAAAAATGGTGAATCACCTCCGTGATATACCGAGTCTGATGGGAAAATTATCGCCATTTTAAATTTTTAATTTCACTCATGCGCATTATTTTTCCCGGTTTTGTCTATCGTGAAGCAAACTAGAGTGAATTAGGCACTGTCTTTGTGCAAAGAAGTTCCTTAATGCAAATTTGGAAAATGAATGCTGTACAGCTTGACATTCACAACGGATGTAACGATACGGAAATTTTGGGGTGATTTGGAGTCAATCTGAGGATATACTCATATTCATCTTGATAAAAACCGGACGTCCGATGCACATTACGGTGTTTGGGATTGTTATTAGCGATGATAATATTATGCTTCCATTTATCTTCCCCCATGGCCTCAGACTTAACTTGGAGATTTATTTCAAGTGTTTTGAAGAGATATTGCTTTCCTGGATCGAGAGGGTGGCTGCTAGAAAACCCTACGTCTGGCAAAATAATTTTACGTCATGTCATACAAACAGGATAAACTTGTCTTTGCTGTGATAACATTTCTCCGACTACATAGACTCTAACACATGGAAGTTTAACATCACAAATTGCATTCCTCCTGTGTGCAGCACTGTTGAGCAGGAGACCAACAAAACTCCGTACAACAACAAAGGTCAAACAAAATAGCAGCATTTACTAACTTACGCAAGGAGACTGTCGTGAAGAATTGCTGAAGATTCCGAAATCACCGTTAAAGACAATGCCGATTTCTTTGAATAAATATAATCTAATTTTATTTAAATTTCAAGATAAAGTGAAAATCAGAGGTTTTTTCATTCTTGCTAGATTTAGATGACGATTCATCCATTACTTCAACGAGAAGTATATGGAGAAATGGAAGATTTTGGTGAGTCTTATAAGATGATAATGTTGTATAGCGGTTGAAGTAATGAAGCTCAACACTTTTTTTATAAGAATATATACGTATTTTTATTCTTTCAAAAGGGGTTGAAGCTTATGTTGTGTGTGAGAGACGGATGGACAGATATAGGGACAGATTTCAAATATGCATCTGCATATATATATAGGTAATTCCTACATGGCCAAGAGCACATCTACCTAGGTTTCACCAAACGGCTCTTCAGGATCGCACTGGCCAGTGAAACCAAGGTAGATTCGCTTTTAGCCATATAGGAATTATTTTCATTATATACACTCTATCTCATGTATTGACCACTTTATGAAGTTTTAGCTTTGGTAATTCTGTCAGCGTTTTTTCTTTTAACTTGATACGCGTGCTAACTGATTGTTTTCAAGTAACCAATGTGTTTTTCGTCTTTTCTATTTTTACTGAATTTTTTCCTAGATATCAATCTGTAGAATTTGCAAATTGTACAATCTGTTTTTTTCACACCAACAGAATTATATATATATATATATATATATATATATATATATATATATATACTTGAATTATATATATATATATACTTGAGAAAAATGGAAATAAACCTGAAGTTATGTAAGTATAATCTATGAAAAAAAAAAAAAGATATTCAGATACATTTATTATATATGTGAGTAATATTCATATGTTCATGTTCCGATTTGTTTTTGTTTTTTTTCAAGCCATCTTCAGGGTGATGTTATGTTTCATCCAAAAGATATTTTCGAATGGATGATGAAACAAAAAATAAGAAAATTTTGGGAGTTTTCTTCTCATTAATAACGTTTTATTACAAAATGCAAAAGACGTTACAAGTGTTCGTTATTTGATTAGTTGGTTGGTGGGTTTCATGGCCTATCAACCTTTGTAGGTCATTAAACGACAAATCCATTTTTAAGAAAATAGTTCTATTTCAAACAATTCAGTTTAGGATAAGTACGCAGTTTAATTGTCAAAAATATTTCAATTTCAAACTATTCAGTCTAGTCAAGCAGTTCTAATTCAGCTAATTCAGTTTGGGATAAGTACAAATTTTGTTTACACACAGTTGAATGTCAGAACAGTTTTATATTAACCAAATCAGTCCAGTGTAAGTACAGTTTCAATGTCAAAGAACAGTTCCATTTCAAATAATTCAGTTTATAATAAGCACGCAGTTTAAATATAAGTACAGTTTAATTGTCAAAAACATTTCTCATGAGAAACAAAAGAATGATTTCATTGCGGTGAAACGGATAGAAATTGGGCAGTAGAAGGAGGAAGAATAAAGAAAGTATGGATGTTGGACATATCCTACAAGGCCGACTGCTATTTTAAGAGGTGTTGCGAATTTCACATGCTCAAGTAAGAAAGTTCTTATTCTCATTTACTAATATGAATTATATCCCAAACTTATATATATATATATATATATATATATATGTTTGACATTTATGAAATTTTCAAAGGCCAATGCTGCCCTGTCGATTGGGACTGTAGAATACACAGACTGCATCTCTGCTGACGGGTAGGACCCCACAGCGAGTGTCCTGCTTATGAAACTAAACAATCTGATGGTGAGGCTCCAGTAACACAGGAGCTTAAGGGAATGCGGAGCACCCTTTCATTGCCATCACTTCCTGGTCCACTCTGGCCAAGAGTGGTAACACCTGATAGGGTCCTATCCATGGGTCAAATATAACTGTTTGACACTTAAACCGAGGGAAAACAAATGACTTATGCTAATTGAATTGTTTGAAATAAAAGTGTTTGATCATAGAACTGTGTGTAAACAAATGATAAATGTTAGTGATACGTAGTAACACTTGGAACCATTAAACTTTGACTAATACAAAATTAACTAGTTTGATATAGAACTGTTCGATCAATTAATAGTGTTTAAACAAATGACTGATATTTAATTGAATTATTAGTGATACAAAGGAATACTTGGAACTATTTAACTTTATTGACTTATGTTTTCAAATCATATATATATATATATATATATATATCCCGGCTTCGAGCGTCCTGCGTGTCTAGCCACACTGAAGAGCTCTGATAGAACGAAACAGTCTGTCTGTGGATGACAATATATATATATATATATATATATATATATATATATATATATATGAATAAACCAGATTTGGCATTAAATAATCTAGAATGGTTGATATTCCATAAAACCAAACCAATCCTAAACTCAAAGACCAATGAAGAAGAGAATGATTTTTTAAACATTTCATTTTAATCTGGGAAACAACGTGCCAAGTGCACTGAACAATGAAATATTTATGCAGAATCACATGTACGTTTTATAACTCCTGTCATTTCCTTTTTATGCACAGGTGAATACTTTTCAGCAACCCCATTGGACTTGGGTCAACTAACACCCAATTCCATTGCTATTTTCTTCGTTCGATTGTTTCTTTGATATGTATTTGACGTTTTATTGTTGTTATAAATTGGACCAACAATATTCATTAATATCATTATCCAAATCGATATCGAAACTGGCGACCAGTTCATTAATAAAACAATAAAATATCCGACTGTAAAGAAATACCATTCTCTCAGCAAAGAATACTTTTTCATTATAATTTTCCCTGGTTATCACTTAGAAATTGAATATTCTTGCCTGAAATTAATATTCTAGAATTGTGAATTTTAAAATACTAATCAAATTTACTGCACTTGAGTTAGAAGTCAATCTGCACGTTTCCAAAATTTCAATTAAGGGTCACCGATTTTAAAATATTTTTAATCATTGCATATTTTCAATTGAACACCAATCAGACCACAGCATACATCTTCATTGTAACAGGTCCTCATCTGCAACTGGCTTCACCAATAGTAATTTTTGAAAGGCTGCCGAAAAGTTCTTGGTCCGGCAAATCTAGGAAGCACTTATTAGTCATAAAACATACATGTTATTCCATAAATTAATCTCGCAGTCCACTACACATACAGAGAAAGCAGTACACACATATATATATATATATAGAGAGAGAGAGAGACAGACAGACAGACAGAGGGAGGGGGAGAGAAAGCAGGGAAGAACACTTAGCATATCGATTATCGTCATAGGAAATATGTAACATGATATGGTAGGTCTGAGTTATAAAAATAATTTCTCAGGAAGAGGAAAGATAAAAAAAAAGAAGAAAAGCAGACAAAGTCTATGGGGATGGCCATCTGACCTCTGAGTGACTCAGAACAAAGCACTCGTTGAGAGTCAGCCAGTCACAGAAAAATGACTTTGGTTATAAAAAAATGACTAGCAAAAAAAAGCAGAAGGAACCACCGGAAACGGATATGTCCTTCCTCCAACACCAGGCGGAAGAAAGGGAACGACTCGGGTTAGTCGGTTCAGAGACGTTTCGAGGTAAAGACGCTAATGAACACAAATCTGGACAATTTGAAGATAGTCGAAAGTTGCGGCCCACATTTTGGGGTGAGTTCCAAAAAATGGAACAGACGTAACCAGCGAACAAGAACGTTAGAACTACAACAGAAAACCAGGAAGAACATTCATGGTCTGTCTCTGCTCTCTTTCTCCTCATGACAAGTTATTTCTCTTTGTCCAGCTTACGCAGTCGACTCAAGTTTCGTTCTTTTTTCTTTTTCACGACGACTACATAAAAAGTGTAATAGCGAATAAACCTTTGTCTTAGTGAACTAAGACAGAGTTTTGTGTGTTTGTTATCTTTTCTCACGGCGAGCTTACAACAGGGTCCAACTACATTAGATGAAGTGATACACATATAAGCCCATTGCACGTGGTGGTGCAAATGTCTATTTGGTACCGTTATTATACAAATGGACACTGCTACTCGAGTCTAAATACTGGACGAATCCGTTGGAAATTCACTGCGCGCTAATGCCTCTGGGAAAGGCAAAAATACACAAAGCACTAATATTCTTGGGAGAGATATGAATCCAACAATTCTTCCCCAACCCCAGATTTGGGTAAATAGCTTGGTAGTCTAGATTTTTTTACCCTGAATGTTAATCAGTTTAAGCGAAGGAAAATTTTGAATTTAAACTAATTTTTGTATTGGATCCACATCGCAGAGGAAGATTTGGGTACATACATAAAATTGTTGGCGACAGTAGTCGAGGGCGACCAAAAGGCTCCCTTTTCAATAACTACTATACCGAGGTGTAGGAGAGTGTTAAGCAAGAAGGTATCAAGTACCATTTTTAAAGTCTCTGGCATGACACGACCTGGGATTGAACCCAGGTCTACTGAAACATTGACAAACACTCTACTAGGCCAATGAGCCGGTAAAATACATACATAAACCAGCTGTACTCCGCTTGAAAACCTGATGCTGGTCGCGACCAATGGGCTTTTAAATTCATACGTATGTATTCATTATTTGACTTTACTATGTGTTTTGTTTATAAAATATTTTTTAGGCGAACGAGTCAGAAAAACGGTATCAACTATAGCTATCTAACACAAATAATTCTATTTAATATTAATCATTTGTTCGTTAACAGTTAAATGGTTTCAAGTATAGCAAATAATTGAATAGTTCTATTTAATCCTAAGATAGGATCCTAACAGGTACTACAATTCCTGGTCAATGTGGACCTGGGAGTAATGGCAATGACGAGGTACCTCACATTCCCCAAAGCTCCAATACTGGACCCTAACCATCCAACTCACTTGTTTAGGAGTCTTATCCTACTGCAGAGGTGCTGTCAGCGTATTCTGCAATCCAAACTGACACAGTTTTTAAGGTAAAGCCACGCTGTCTGAAAATAATGAAGAAATATATGAACAATATAGAGCAGAAAAAAACGTGGTAAACTTTTGTCGACTAGTTATATGCGATAGAATCGACATGAAAAGATGCGGGCAGGTTTCCTTTATAATGATTTTCCAAACTGCCATATCTTTACTGGTCATCTGATGTGATTAGAGTTGCCGTTAATGGTGGAATCATTGTGTCTAATCTATGATTACGAGTGAAAAGCCAGCAAATGTGTGCAATTTATGAAAGTCATCTGGCTGTGTCACTGACGTCAGACATCATTTAAACTTCTGACACCGCTTCATTGCTTCTTTAACAAGTTTATGTTAATTTTGCTATTTAAGATCTTTTTAAGTTATATTCTCTATGATATCAATCGTACTTCAGTCGAAATAGTCCGGCTGTGTATAATAACAATATAACAGTGGTAATCACGACACAGTTTTATTGATTTCATTTCGCAAGATACAGCATTTTTAGCTAGAAAAGCTTATATTAAACTGTACAAGAAAACCTCAATTTGATTTGATTTTCATTCCCCTTGTTTCATTTAATTGCTGTTTTGTTTTTTCCTCACAACCACAAATATTGATACGATTGTTTAAGTAAACAACATAGATTGATAATGAAGAAAAAAAAGGTTGATGACCGTAGGCAAAACTATTGTCGGTTAGTTCCTGACTCACTAAGTAATTATCGATACTATATATATGTGAATATATAGTTTTTTATGAGGTATTTTCATTTTAAATGGTTTCAAGTATTGCTATCTAATATTAATCATTTGGATTAATATTAATAATAAATCCCTATCTAGAGATTGGAAAAGCCCTATTTGACCCAATAATGAAACCCTAACAAGAATTACCCACCTGGGTCAGAGTCTACCTGAAAGTAATGCTAATGAATATGTACTCTACGTTCTCTAAAGCCCCAGGACTAGAGCCTCACCATGAATTGGTTTATCGTCATATCCAGGACAATCGTCGAGAAGGTCTTATCTCGCTGCAGAGGTTCAGTTGGCGTATTCTCTCAGCCGACAGGGCGATGGAGTCTTAGCACCTTTCGATTCATAATTTGTGTAGTTCATGTACAACGAACGTCAATAGATCTAATGAAAGAAAATGATTACACACTAAAAAGCCAACACGCAGAATATATCCATCAGAAACTATCACTGATGCCGACCCCGCTGAAAATCTTAATGCAAATACACCTGCTCAAGCCGAATCTCTTCTGCATAGCCTCGAGCAGGCAGCAAGAGGTATTGGTCTCTGCCTGAACTCAGATAAAACACTTCATGTATTTGAACTAATACGTTATCATCTTCATGTTAAATGGCAAGCCTCTGAAATTAGCAGATTAGTTCATATACCTCAATAGCAATATCTTATTTACTAAAAATGATGTCAACATACACTTTAAAAAAGGCATTGAGACTATTGATAGATAATGGACCATATGAAAAATCTGATCTCTGATAAAAGAAAATGAGATTTCTTTCAAGCTATGAACCTCTTAGTACTAATGTATGGTTGCACTATTTGGACTCTAACGAAACCCATGGACAAACGGCTAGATGGAAAACAACAGAAGAATGAAAAATACTGTTCGGAACAAATCCTGGGAGCAGAACTTTTCAAAACAGCAGCTATACGGCCACTTGCCTCTCATCTTACAAATCATCCAAGTAATACAAGCTGGGAACTGTTTAAGAAATGAGAAAAAAATCGAAAGTGATGTTCTATGGACACACCAGCGTGGACAACCAACAAAAACTTACATTCATCAGCTCTGTGTAGACCCTGGATGCAGTCTAGAGGACCTATCAAGATAATGATGATGAGGAGGATGATGATAATGATAATAGACTCTCAATGAATTCTTCGATATCATCACTGAAAAGGAAATGTTTGGTATGTTAAACAAATAACAGGAATTTTTCCTCGTTATTGGGTCATTCCTCTGGATAATTATGATAATAATAATTATAGCATTAATTTGTACAATTTTATCTAGTTTTTTTAAGGAATATTTGATGAATCAAGAATGTTCAGCTGTGAAAGAAAATGGGTTCTACGTCTAATCTGTTATAATTTTATTCACTGATCAATAAAAAAAAAACTCTAAATGAACATCCTCTAAGTGTATTAATTCCATAATTTCTTTTACGTAGGTCGTATATATATATATATATATATATATATATATATATATATATATATATATATATATATATGTGTGTGTGTGTGTGTGTGTGTGAGAGAGAGAGTGTGCGCGCATGCGTATGAGTGTGTACGCGCGTGTGTGTGAGTGTGCGTGTATGTGAGTGTGCGCGCGTGTGTGTGTGTTTGTTTGTGCCTGTGCGTGAGTGTGTGTGTGTGTGTGTGTGTGTGTGTGTGTGTGTGTGAGTTCGCGTTTAAGTGAGTAAGTGTTATTCATCTGTGACACATGCTTATATGTATTTGCTTTGAGATGTACGTGCACACACACACACACACACACACACATATATATATATATAGAGAGAGAGAGAGAAAGAGAGAGAGAGAGAGAGAAAGAGAGGGTGCACGTGAGTGTAATGGTTATCCTCGTAGGAAATCGACACGATGACCTGAGTTCATATCTTGAACGAAGTTTGTTTCATTTCAGATTGTGTTTATATCCTTCTAAAAAGTATGTGTACAATTATTCTCCCTGCAGCCATGGGTAAATTGCAAGGCAGACTGGGATACTTCCACCATGGTATGGTAACCGGACTAGGAGGAAGAAAAATCTAAATTCAAACCTCTGAAACTCCGCTTAAGAATTGACTTTGTGTAACATCCCGCTCGTTCGGTGGATAGCTATATATATATATATATATATATATATATATATATATATATATACGACGTGCATACAATAAGTTTCCAGACATTTTTCGTATGGGCACTTTTATTGATAGTACACACATGAAACTATAGTTTGCATCAGTCCACAACTCCATCCTTGTCACAGATTATTTGACCAAGATGGGCATCAAGACAGTTCCTTACCCTCCCTATACTCTAGGCTTTGCTCCCAGTGACTTTTGCTTATTCCCTAAGCTCAGAGGCTGTCGTTATGAGACAATTGAGGAGATGAAAGAGGCTGTGACGAAGGTCATTGACACGCTGACACAAGAGGACTTCCATGGGACCTTCCAGAAGTTGTTGAAACGGTACAAGAAGTGCATTGCAGCCAGAGGAGATTACTTCAAGGACTAGACTTTCATGCGTGTACTATCAATAAAAGTGCCCATACGAAAAAAGTCTGGAAACTTATTTAATGATCCTCGTATCTACGTATCAAATTGAACGTTTCAATCATTTACTAATAATTAATATTATTATTTACTCCTTGAGAGTTTTTCATATCAGCGTTAGCTCATGGTCTTTCACTGGAATTTGAGTGACAGCAAGTCTCCTCACGTTTAAAGGATTTTTCTCAATATCCTGGCCACTCTCAATAATGCACTTGGTTGAAGGGTCTCCACTCGTCCTGTCATTTTAAGTCCTCCAGTCTCTTTACTAATCCTTTGGAGACTGTTCCGAGAGCACCAACGACAATTCATATAATCGTTACTTTCCTGTAGAATATTTTTTTAGTTCCCTAGCAAGGTCCTGGTACTTATCTTTCTTTTCGCTTTCCTCCAACTTTACTCTGTAGTTAGCCGGGACAGCAAAGTCCACAATTCTGCAAGTTCTTTTTTTGTTGATTAAAATAAGGTCTGGTTGTCTGGTCGAGATTAGGTGATCCGTTTTTATGTCAAAATCCCATTAGAGTTTGTGTCTCATTCTCCAGGATAGATGCTGTGTTGTGCACATACCATTTGCTCGTATGTTCAAATCTAAATTTCTTGCACAATTCCCAGTGGATTACCTTTTCCACCAAGTCATATCTAGTCTTTTACTCTTACTATGTTAATTTGCCGCATTCGCTTATTATGTGATTGTACTTTTCGTCTCTATCACCATATGCCCTACATTTGCTGTTTTTTACGTCTTATTTATTCTCGGTTTGGTTCTTATGGCGTTATTTTGTGCTGCTATTAGAAGAGATTCAGTTTCTCTCTTTAGGTTTCCTTTCTTAGCTACTTCCACGTTTTTTCGAGTGAGATGTTACTTATTAGTGGCTTAAAACGTCCATAGAGTTGTTTTTCTTCCCATTTTATTTTTCTGGTTATTGTCCTTCTGTTCATCCTCGTGTTATCAGTATTGTTTCTGGTGGCTGTAATCAATCTTCCCCCACGCTTTTGTATGTAGTCTTCAAGTCGTTATAATAATGCGCAAACACTGTCTTTAATGCTGGTAGGTCCTCTTCCTCCTTCTTACGAGGGGTATTATTATCATTATTTATTCATTAGAGGTTTTCACATCAGCATTAGCTGATGGTATTTCACTGAAGATTGAGTGACAGCAAGTCTCCTCAAGTCTCCAGGACTCTTCTCTCAATTATGCTGTTGTTTGGATGGTCTCCACTTAGCCGCCAACTTCTAAATCATCCTCCTTTAATAATCCTTTTGTTACCGTGCCAAACGTACCAATCACAATTAGTATAATTTTTACCTTCATGTTCCATAGTTTTTTCAATTTTCTAGCAAGGTCGAGGTACTTATCTCTCTTTTCACATTCTTTCAGTTTTATTCTGTGGTCAGCTGGGACAGTATCATTATTACCTAAATGAAACCATACTGCAGTCTGAAAATGATTTATATTACATTGGAGTACTTGAAAAATATTTATTAATGTTAGATAGGAATACTTGTAACCGTTAAACTGTGTGACAAGAAATTACCTATATAAGATGGAATTATTAGTATTTGGCTGGAATACGTGTAACTTTTTTACTACTTACAGATGAATAATTTATACTAAATAGATTCACTAGTGTTAGATTGGAATACTGAAAACCGTTTAACTCTATACAAAATAAGGCGTTCTAACAAGTCGTTTAAAATTAAAATTTACAACAAACTATTCGCTTAAAAATTATATATATATATGTGTGTGTGTGTGTGTGTGTGTGTATGAGAGAGAGAGAGAGAGAGAGAGAGAGAGAGAGAGAGAAGGGGATTTGACATTAAATAACCCGCAAGAGTTGATAGGACATCAAACATCAACTAGACAAAATGCTCTTCGCACAGCCATTGTACTGCGTCTTCTCAGGTAATTTCTTTCTTATAAAAGAATTGTTTTATCGACTCTAAATCGTCTGTGTCAACCTTAAACATTTTATAAATGATGTCCTTTGGACACACTGATGTCGAAATTAAATGCCAAAATAAAACTTTTATAGATGACAATCTGCTTTCTTTATTTATCTTTTCTTTTTTGACTTAGCTGTAGTCACACTGACTCAGCTTGGAATTAAATGTTGTTAAATGGTTTGATGGAGTCTGTGGACTTTATTTTAAGTGTCAAATTTATAAAAGCCGTCTGATAAGAAGGAGTCCTTTCCCAGTAGAACAAAGAAGGCAGTAAAAGTAAATAATTATAAGGCATCATCACCATCATCATCATCATCTTATCTCGTCTGAATTTAAGTTTTGCATGATTGTAATGATACTGCTCTCACTAATGAAAACTCGACTGACGATTCATAGCAGAGAGAGATGTTGCTTCGTTAGCAACAACGGTTAAGTTGTTGATGGTGATGATCTGATCATCGACTGAGGGAAACCACAAAAGCACTCAATTACAGGAACAATATTTATCTTCTTTATTTCATTCATTTATGGAAACTGTGGAAACAAGTAACGGTCAATGGCTTATCGGATAGATTAGCGGGTCTTTCTTTTTCATGATCGTAAATAACACTTCTCAGATCCCCCCCACTCTCTCTCTCTCTCTCTCTCTCTCTCTCTCTCTCAATCTATCTATCTATCAGTCTTTAGTCTTACTTCTCTTGATACTTTTTTATAGCAGGGGTCAGAAAGCCTTTTCAGAGAGCGCCAAATAGCTATGCAATGTCATGGAGGAGAACCATATTACTAAATATGGAAATAAATTTTCTGGAGTATTAAAGCAGTATAAGTTGACCGCCCCACCAAACGAGCAAGTGTGGCACAAGGCCTTTTTAAGGTGGGTCCGGGCGCCGGGCTGGAGCCCAGACTCGTTCGGCATTCCCCAAAATGCCTCGGGCTCCGTCGGCATTCCCCTAAAAGGGGTTCCTCAGGTGCCAGGCG
This sequence comes from Sepioteuthis lessoniana, assembly GCA_963585895.1. Lineage (NCBI taxonomy): Eukaryota > Metazoa > Mollusca > Cephalopoda > Myopsida > Loliginidae > Sepioteuthis > Sepioteuthis lessoniana. The sequence continues at coordinate 9,465,943 of OY757905.1, forward strand.
ATAGACCAAACCCCTCCGAGGAGGATTAAAACCAGACAGCTGAAAAAGCCAGTGTACGAAGCAAAGGTTGATCAAACTAGAGGTTTAAAGCAAAATAAGGAGTTTAGCATAATTTAATTTTAACAAGTCCCCTTATTTTACTGCAGAAATTAAAAAAGAAAATGCAAACACATTCAACAAAAAAAAAGCAAATTACTTAATTTTCAGCCGGAAAAACAACTTCTATCACAATCAATAAAAAAATGAAATTCCTTATTTTTCTGCAGGAATAAAAGAAAAACAACATCTATCACAACCAATAAAAAAAGCTAATTCTTTTCTACAAACGAAATGCCGTTAGAAATGGTAAATGATTTAATGAGATACTTGTTTCTGTTTATTGTGTCATAAATTCTCTATATCAGGTGAAATATTTGTAGATGACAGCAACAAAATATCATCCAGGTGGTCGTCACGCAACTTTGTTTTTTAAATGACTTGTATATTTCCTTTTAGAAAAAAAGTTGTTCACAAGCAGAAGTACTTCCAAATAAGGATATCATCAGTTTCGCATTAGTCAAGATGTTTTCATTTTTCGCTTAGCAATATATATTTCTTGTAGAAATCAGCAGTGGATTTGAACTGTAATTTCGATTTCAATGATTCGCCCCGCTGTAAATCAATTGTAATGTAATGTAATCTTAATTCAATGTAAGATGGTATGCCGGGCAAAAATCACTCGTGGGCCGGATGTGTTCCGCGCGCCGGGGGTTGCCAATCCTTGGTCAATAACTTCAATAAGGAATCGAATTGAAAAAATAACAGATTCTGGTATTATTTTATACATGCCTCTGTTCAAGTTCACCGGAAAATATTTTTCAAGTAATTTTTTTTTATGTAAGTGGGAGTTTAACTAATCTACTCCCAGCAATTTTATTTTTCCAAACAAAAATTGTTTTACATTCTATAAGGGTGTTTACTTTCACATTCTAATTCAATGTATTTGCCCTTTTTCAAAAGAAGTTTTAAAAAAAGAAACATACTGGTAAATCTTCTTTTTTTTGGGGGGGGGATAATTCGACTTCTCTGGTTACTTGTCATTTATAACCGTAATTGTTCCTGAAACGAATGATCATTCTACATTGAAATAAAATAGAAAAGCGGACTCCCTTATGAAATATTAATTTTTATTTATTCGGAAAATAAAAAAATAGATGAGTTTGAGAGACTAATTGCAGAAAAAGATAATAGAAAAATTTTCCCTGATGAATTTTAAAGGGTGCACTCGTAGACGTTTATCTAGATAATTCTATTAGAGTTTTAAAAACAGCAAATCTCAGCTTTCGTCTATGTAGGTGATACATTGCACCAACTGAAGGCGTTCGTGGTGTAATGGGTATCGTCGACGGAAATGAATAGGGTGACGCAAGTTCAAATACCGGAGGAGGATGTTTGTATCTAATATAGTCCGTATCTCCTTGCGAAAAGTATGAATGCGACTATTTTCTCTCCAGTTATGGGTGAAAGAGAGGGCAGTCTTGTAAGGTTTTGGTATGGTGTCTAATATTAAAAAAGGAATACTCTGATTTTAGAAAAGGAAAACTCAGCTTAAAAATTGACCTTGTGTCACATCCTGCGAGAGTAGAGGAGTTGGGTAAATGCATACATTTCACCAGAAATCACACTACAATTTAGATGACAGACGATTTTTACGTCTCAACCTTCTTTGCTGTTTTCACACTTCGGTATCAGATATAGCATATACTATTGCTTTTAACCTACCGAACAGATTTTAACCAAGTAAACCCGTTTCTCTTCCAGCTGTCGAATTTTTCTATATTTATCTATTTGCACTTAGCGACCCCTTTACTTTAGCACACTGTAGTGAATAAAAAAATGACTGATCGAAGTGAGATTTTTGTTTTCGAAAATACTGTCAAACTGCTTTTTAGAACCGAATATCTACATTGTATTTTGTTCTTATATGTTAGTATGCTACTCTCGGCAAGATTCTTGCCCAGTCGGCTGGGGCTGTAGAATACACCGACTGCATCTCTGCAGAGGGGTAAGCCCCCCCTCCCAATGAGTGTCCTGGATATGTCAATAAACAATCTGATGGTGAGGTTCCAGCAATGTTGGGGCTTTAGGGAATGCGGAGTTCCCCTTCATTGCCATCGCTCCTGGGTCCACTCTAGCCCGGCGTGGTAGCACCTGATAAGGGTCCTATATGGGTTAAATAGAACTAACAGCACACTTCTGCCGAATTGTTTGAGTAAACTCAAGAGCTTGAAATAGAAATGTTTTTGACAATTAAACCGTACTTACATTGAAACTGCGTGCTTACGTTTAACTGAATTATTTGAAATAGAACTGTTTTCCACATTAAAACTGTATTTACACCTAACTGAATTGTTACATATAACTGCTTGAATAGTTTGAAATGGAAATTTTTTTGACAATTAAACTGTGTACTCATGCTAAACTGAATTGTTTTAAATCGAACAGATTATTTACATAAAAATGGATTTGGCGTGAAATAACCTCCAAAGGTTAATATGCCATAAAACCCACCTTGAAATTCTCTGAGAGATTAAAGCAATATCTCACCCACTTGGCAACTTAATAGTATGGGCCCTTCATTCGTGATCACTTCTTTTATAGTAAGATAACTGTCGGAGGATTGAGCGTATATTTGCTTATCAATTCAAATGGAGTTTCCTATATTATAAATTATATTAATTGGATGAGAGACGAGATTAAGTTTAATGATCACCGTAAGCGGCCTTCAAGTAAGTTTTTATCAATGTAACATTCTCTCCGTCTACCAGAATTCTAAGCAATCAAACTTATTCCTAAGGTAAATATAATGTGTTATGTAAAAAATGATTTGAATATTATGGGATAGAAACGTTTTGCTAAATAAGCTTTTCCGGAATAAGCAAGTAAAGCTGGTGACCGTAGTCGAAGGCTGCCCGAAAGCTCCCTTTCAAATAGCTACAACACCGAGGTGTAGGGGAGGGCCCTACTCCTTTCCCTGGAATACTCCACTTTACCCTTGAAACGTACCTTATAATCCTGAGTGTTAAGCAGGAAGGTATCAAGTACCACTTTTCGAATCTTTGGCATGACTCAACCTGAGATTGAACTCCGGTCTCCTTGGCCATTGGCGAAGAAGTTCTTAAAGTTGAGATATCAGGAGTTTCCAGTGTTACATTCCCTGAAGTCGTCCAGTTAGTTTCTGATGTTTCTGCTTTGATGTTTTATTTTTTAGTAAACACCTTTCTTTTCTTTTCATCAGCCCAGTCGATTGGGGCTTTAGAATACAACGACTGCATCTCTGCAGATGAGTAAGACCTCCCACAACTAGTGCTTTTTACATGACACTAAACAATCCGATGAGGCTCCAGTAACGCTGGAGCTTTGGGAATGCGGATTATTACTTCATTGTCATCACTCCCAGGCCCACACTGACCCGTAATGGTAGCACCTGATGGGATCCTATGTATGGGTCAAATAGAACAAGAGAAATAAGGAAAACAAATGACTTCTGACTTATTTGAATTTGTTTGAAATAGAACTGTTCGATCATTTAACTGTTTTTAAACAAATAACTGATGTTTAACTGAAATGTAAGAGACACAGCAATATTTGGAACTATTTAACTTTGTTGATTTACGTTTACAAATAATATATATCTAATGTATAAGAATAAACTGGATTTAGGATTATGTAGCCTACCATAACTGATATGCCATAAAACCAAACCAAACAAAACTAAACCTTATATTTTTATACCAGCCTTAGTTGTTTTTTCTTTTTTTTTTTTCTTATCATTTTGAGAACAAGTACTTGTTTCTATTCACCCAGTCTCTCCATGACGATCAGGACTTGACATACGAGGTGCATACGATAAGTTTCCGGACTTTTTTGTACAGGCATTTAAAATTGGCGTAGACTCTTGAAAATTCAGTATGTTATTGCTATACATCTTATAAGATGACTGACAAATTTTTATAATTTCAGCTTCAAATCAACAGCTATAGCAGGAATTGGAATACACCCTACAAAAGCCTGATTGTCACAGCTGGTGAATTTCAAAAATGCAATCTGACACTTCAGAAGAACGATACGCAATAGAATTGTGTTTTAAACTTAGAAAAAATGCCACAGAAATGTATGGAATGCTTCAGAGTGCTTTTCGACCATCTTGCATGAATCGAGCATCAGTTTTTTCGTAGCATAAGAGATTCAAAGAAGCCAGGGAGTCTGTGAGGGATGATGAGAGGTGTAGGAGGAGTAAGGAAGTCAATACACCAGAGTTGATTGGCCAAAGCGTTGGAGTTTTAAGGGAGTTCAGGAAGAGATTCCTAGGGAAGAGACCAGCACTCTTCAAATCAGGTCAGTAGCATTTCCACCAGGACAATGCACCAGTCCACGACTCCATCCTTGTCACAGACCATTTGACAAAGATGGGCATCAAGACAGTTCCTCAGACTCCCTATAGTCCAAACTTTGCTCCCTGTGACTTTTGGTTATTCCCTAAGCTCTGAGGCTGTCGTTATGAAACAATTGAGGAGATGAAAGAGGCTGTGACGAAGGTCGTTGATACGCTCAGACAAGAGAACTTCCCTGGAGCATTCCAGAAGTTGTTAGAACGGTACAACAACTGCATTGCAGCTGGTGGAGATTACTTCGAAGGGGACTAGACTTTCATGTGTGTACTATCAATAAAAGTGCCCATACGAAAAAAGTCTGGAAACTTATCGTATGCACCTGGTAAGTTCAAATTTTTAGCGAAATACAGCTGAATTGAATTCAGAATTTGCTTTCTCTTTAACTGGTGACTTAACTATGGCTAAAGAACCCTGTCTTTCTTACTATTTACTCATAACAGTGGGCATAACTGATAGATTCCGGCCTTTTCTGTGAGTGAAAATAAAGAAACTTCGTTCATATCAAGTAATCCTTAGAGGTTACCACTTAATTGTTAGAAAGCTAGGCGAGCAGACAATCGATTGTGATTTCGCTTCTCACTGGGTGCTAAATACTAATTGCCCTGTTGGAGAGGGATAGAATTAGCTGATTGCATCTCCTCTAAAAGCGTATTATGTGTATGACTACACTACTTCGGGTGGTGAGGCTCAGGTTCAGGAGTTTAGAGTCATTCTTTTATTGCTGTTACTCCCTGTAAACTCTTAGCAGCAGTATTTGATTGAGTCTCTTCTATGAATGACAGAGATAGTTTTGAAAATTATTTCTACAAGATAGGAACTCTTCAAACCATATAAATGTGTGCAAACAAATGACTATTAAACAGGAATATATATATTTGAAACCATATAATTGCTTGCAAATTAATAATATTAGGATTAGCTAAAACTATATGTTGCTGATTCTGGTGTAATTGCCGTCTTGGTTCTTCTTCTGCCGTTTAGTTAGCGTCCAAATAGTGCATCCATATAGTAGTATCTATACGACCGCTGCCGGAAAGAAACTGCGTTTCATTTTATCGGTCAGGTCTGATTTCCATATGATCGAGAGCCTATCGATAGCTGTCCATGCTTTTGTTAGCCATGTGTCGATGTGTTTTCGGTTGATGAGACGCTGCTTCTTAGGGAGGCGAATTTGTCTACTAGTTTCAGAGAGTTTCCGTCTAGTGTGGAAATGTCGCCTGTTTGGTTATAACACATATATTCAGTTTTGTGTGCATTGACATGGAGTCCATATATGGATGCACTACTTGGACGCTAACTAAACGGCTGAAGAAGAAGCTAGACGGCAATTACACAAAAATGCTGCGAGCAATATTGAACAAGTCCTGGCGGCAACACCCCCAAGGCACTAACTATACGGCCAACTGCCTCCCGTCACGAAAATTATACAAGTTAGACGAACCAGACACGCAGGAAACTGCTGGAGAAGTAAGGAGGAACTCATCGGTGATGTACTCCTATGGATCCCCACATATGGCCAAGCAAAAGCAGGACGACCAGCTCGAACATACATACAGCAGCTATGTGAGGATACGGGATGTAGCCCTGAAGACCTGCCAGAAGTGATGAATGATAGGGAGAAGTGGTGAAAGAGGGTCAGGGATATCTGTGCTGGCGGCACGACATGATGATGATGATGATGATGATATGTGGTTAAAAAATATCAGTACGAGGAATAGTTACGTGAAGCTATAATGATTTAAAAATGATTATTATTACATACTTCGACGAACATAATTATTTTCTGGGGGTTACTTTCGCATAAAGTATACCCCGCCAAAGGTTGAAACAGCGTAAAACCAGTCACCTGACAAATAAACAAAGCTAATCTTATAGAATGAAAACGAAAATCCTTTGCAGCAACTTAAAATCGGACTTTATCGAATTACCATTATCTTCAGTCCAGTTTCCTGAATTTGTAGAATTCACCGACCACATTTCAACAGATGGATAAGATGAGTATTCAGGATACAACTCTAAACCATCTGATGAGACTCCAATTTTTTGAGTTTCTGGGAATAAGAAGTACCATTTCATTGCCATATCTACTCTGACCAGGAGGGGTAGTACCTGTTGGGGTCATATATATTCGTCAAATACAATTATTTAATTATTCAATATACTTAAAACCATTTAACTTTGAGCAAGCAAATGTATAAAGTTAAATGAGTAATTAGTGCTACATAGTAATACTTAAGATCATTTGACGGTGTACAAACGAATGAATAACATTGACTAGAACTATAAGTGTTAGATAGCAATACTTGAAACCATTTAGCTGTGTACAAAAAAAAATATTAGTGTTGCATAGCAATACTTGAAAACATTTAACCGAGTACAAAAAAAATTAGAGTTTGATAGCAATACTTGAAATCATTTAACTGTGTACAAAAAATTAGTGTTAGATAGCAATACTTGAAACCATTTAACTGTGTACAAAAAAACTATTAGTGTTGCATAGCAATACTTGAAAACATTTAACCGAGTACAAAAAAAATTAGAGTTTGATAGCAATACTTGAAATCATTTAACTGTGTACAAAAAATTAGTGTTAGATAGCAATACTTGAAACCGTTTAACTTTGTACAAATCAAACTGTTAGTTGAAACCATTTTACTGGGTTCAAATAAAACTAGTAGTGTACCATATTCGCAATTGACGCTATGTGCGAAATGGACATATAATGTTCATTACTATAGAATATATAAAGAACATAGGAATCCCGGAATTCGAAAACACGTAACGACTTTTTGTTCAGGTACGAAACCTTTTTATTAACTTTGAGTTAAAGGTTTCGACGTAAGGAGGAGAGACACAATCTTCTATGCTGTCTTATTCATTTGGCCCCCATCTCGAGCGGCCCCCATAGGGCGCAAGTTCGCCTCGCGCCTGCGAGCTCCAAAGGTCGATCCTTCTCATTTGGCGTCTAGTATCCGACTCTTGCGGCCCCATTAGGGCGCAAGTTCGCTTCGCGTCTGCGAGCTCCAAAAGTCGAACCTCTTCGTTTGGCGTCTAGTCATCATCATCATCATATCGCGCTGGTAGTACGGATATCCCTGACCCTCTCTCGCCACTCCTCCCTATTCTTCAAATTCTCACTCAAACTTCCGCGTGCTTCCGGTGCGTGACGTCACCTGCACCTTGTCACCCAGTATCGTCTCGGACAGTTATGACATCTGAGTGACACCTCCATCCGCCCGCACGTACCCGCGTTAACACCTGCTTCAATGTTACACCCAACCAACCCATGTGCTGAGCCGAAAGGTTCTCAGCCTAACTAAACTCAAAGGCATGAACCGAAATCCCTCGGCTATTTTATAACAGTAGAGATTGGTAACAGTATTTGAACCCATTCAACTGTGTGCAAATAAATGAGCTCTGGCTCGTTTAAAAATGTTTACCTTCAAACCGTGTCTTTACAAATCATATATACTTGATATATATGTATTAGAAGGATTTGACATGAAATAGCCTAATGGGTTAATATGCCGTAAAACACAACAAACCAACCATTATCTTATCACCGTCCCAAACTTTATTTTATCAGGATCCGTTTGTGGGGCTCAGAATACGTCGACTGTATCATCTGCATTTAGTTGATATCGAACCTAAAATGCCGAAACCTTAGGCGTAAAAATAAACGGACACACGGATAAATGATAAATCATAAATCATATTTATTACAAACTGAAAATTTAAATCATATACATTTATTTAAATATAAATTGATTAAATGGTTATTGTTATATCTCAAAAAGTACATAAAATTACACTATAACACGTTGAAAAAATGAAAGTGTTAATCCAGCTACATTTAAACCGTTAATTTTATATTTAAAAAATCACTTAAAACTCTCAAACCCTTAATATATGAAAAAAAAACATTTACTATTTTTCTATCCGTCGTTTTATTCATAAACTTAAGGCTTCACTATTTTGAGTTCAATTTCAACCAAATGCTTCGATCCTCGGAAAAAAGAGCTGAAAAGTTTCGGGGTCAAAATTTGATTTAATCATGATCCACCCCAATGTTAAACGTCGGTCAGATCTGATAAAATTTCCTAAATTTATGAAGTGACCTATTGACCAGAAGTAAGCTAATCTTCCTCAAGATCTCAGCCGCCCCAAAATTCCTTGTCCCAATTAATAACTTGTTTTCTGGAATTAATCGTTATAAGTCAAATGTTTCTCACGCTCTGTCCCGGAGTTTAACGCATAAAGCTCCTCGGAGTTCTTGCATTTCATCTTCGTAACTCACTCAACCGGACACTTTTGAAAAAATCGATGATTAATCAGTTGAACTCGAATTCTGGGCGGCAAACTTGAACTGAATCATTTCACACGAAGTTAAGGTCAAATAGATGATTTTTCAATCAAGCTATCAAATTTGCGAATAAAAGCAATGAAAAAGGGCAGTCTCATTACTTTCTAGTCACACATTGTACATTTCATAGATAAATATATTCATACAGTTTTAAATAGAACAAATTTAAATTTCTTTATTGATTTAAACGCATTCTTACAAGATTTATATTGAGTGTTTTTTAATGCAATTATTTCAGCGGCGAAAATTTTGGCATACTTGTTTTCTGAATTCCATCTTTGGCAAGAGGTGTTTCTTAAACGTTTCGCGTTGGCATCGTTCTTAATTAAATATACGTATTATTCTAAATTCACACCGTTATGCTTCACACCTCAAGGCATGCTACAATACCAAATTGTGAAAACAGGTATCGCTATAAATTGTTATCTTGCAGAGGTGCTACAGGTGGCTTTGAAATATTCGATATTTGTAGCACCTCATTACAAAAAAGAAAAAAGAAAAAAAAAAACGCAGAACAAAATCGGCACGCAAAACGCATTTAGGCCGTTGTCAATGTGGTGGTATTTATACACGTAAAATCGAAGATAATTCGTGATGTAATTAAGTGTTATCGCTCTTACTATGGCGACTGCTCTATCCGGTGATTTCTTCAAAAGCTAAAATTCAATTTGAATACCTCATCAGCAAATTGCGTTGCAATTTCTGTTTGAAAACGAATTGCTGATTGAATCAAAAGATCTTAAGTAGCAACGGCCAACAGGAATGAAATGGAAGTGAGTTTATTCAGTACTTTGTTCAACTGGTACCTTCCCACTGGGGACTTCATTGTTCTATTAACTTTTAATTACTTCCGCCTACCTTGAACATTCGTTACAACACCATGAATATGGGTTTCAGTTTTCTTAAAATTAAACGTATTGAAGAAAATTTGGATTAGAATAAATGATCCCATAGAGAGATCTATATGGATTTACTCAAACTCAACAGAGCAGGATATGATTCAGGGTTAATCTTTAATCGGAATTCAGGAGGTTTGAACGTAAATCTTTTCCTTCTCCCACCGGTTGTCATATAAAGGTTAAAGAACCCGATCTGATATACTACTTACCAATAGTTGGAGTGATAACAGTTGGATACATACCTTTCCCTGGTGTATTACCACTAAGAGAAAAGCAAACCCCTTGTCCAGGATTTGAACTCGGTATTTCATACGACAATAACCATTGCACCATTGCCTCCTACTCATATAGAAATCAATGCGTAAACATGTTTTAAAAAAACGGATTAATATATTATATATCCCCCAGACCGATAACATAGGCCTTTACTTTGGTAAATGGCTAAACTATGAACAGGGCTTAGAATATATTCGGGGAGGGTCAGAAGAGATGAAGATTCTTTGGCATACAGATTCAACCAAACCCTTTTATCCCAATTTCAGTTATCCATTTTGTAAAAATAGGAAGAAACAGTTTCTTATAGTTGCTTTTTTCGCTGGTAATTTACTTTGTTAATTCTCCAAGTCTTAGAATATGTTGACTAACCCCTACGAAGGGCTAAAACTAATTCCTGCTAAAAAACAAAGAATGTTCTCTATATGACTCTAAACTGCACCTGATAGTGAGGATAGAGTTCTGGAGATCTGATCAGTGAAGAGCACCTATTGACAGCCATTACTGCCAGGCCTTATCAGACAAAACCTGATAACGTTATAGCTGTGGGTCAAATAGATCTGTTTGAAAATTATTTGTATTCCATTGAAATCCTTGATGCCATAAATTATTCGTATTCAGAATAGTTATCTGAAGTTTCAATTGTTTGCTCAGGATTATTATTGACTTATCACTTGAAATTGAAAAGGTTAAATTGAAAAGTCGGGTATGGCAGATCATATACGGAAGAAAAAGAGAAACCATCTGCCCTTATGAGATGAAGTTAAAATAACTGATAGAGAAGGACATTAGAGAATTAGACGCCTGAAATTATCAGTAAATATGTTGGGCTACAGTGTCCTTTTGAGGAGACCAAGTAGAGGGATGAATACAATGTTGAAACCAATAATAAAAAAAATAGATTTAAATAATTGCAATATGAGCTCAGGTAAAAAATCATACATAATAATAGTAATTCATAGTGATATAAGAACATAAAAGTTTCAAAAGCACATTTTGAACTGTCCAGTTGAACATATAGCGAAACGTTTTTGTTTTCCAAAGCTTCTAAGTGACAATCATATCAAGGCTGCAGGTTCAATACTGACTGCAGGTGAGAATAATACAGAAATAGATTTACATTTTCCCTTTTTTAGTAGAGGATTTATATTGTGAATTGAACACCTACGCACAACATATGGAAATACTGGACAGCTGTTCGAACTTATTAGGTCTCATCAGTAGTGTATACGATGATCTCCACCACTGGATATTAAGCTAGCGACCACAGGTTGGAGTGCCCAAACTCAACAACTGAACCACTTGTTCATATCGCACACAAGTGACGCCAAATTAACTAGTCATAATAATTGCGCGGCTAATTGACCTAAATATGTCTTGCAAGTTACATCTGTACTCTTTACAGAGGACACGGTCACCTCCAGGGCCACGTCTTCCTAAGAGGAATAGAAATTTCTGGTCATGGTAAATTCAATTTAGAAAAATACAGGAATATTTAGCACTTATACCCGGTTATGGTTAACAGAATCAGAACAAGCGATCCCCAAGGATTAAATAAAGGACCTGCTTCAAAGTTCCGTGTGGGCTCCCAAGTTCGACAAACACCTGAAGAAGGCCAGAGGACATAACGATGAGAATATAACAATAAAGATGAAGACAATCGTCCAAAAACCCTGGATGATTAAAATCACCAAGTTTCGACTCAAAAGTTCAGGCAACTCATTACTTGAAACAATATAACCGTGTAACAACAAATGACTATTATTAATCAGAAACCATATAATTATTAGTATTAGAAAAGAATACTTAAAAGAATGCTTAAGTCATAATATTCGTGCTAATTATTTGTATTGAATACTAATATTTGACATTAAAAAATTGAATGCAAAAATCTCTAAAGAAACAACTGTTATACGACAGAGAAAAACGACAATACTTAATGATAAAATATAATATTTTTTATTACTCGAAATGAATGGAGGGTTGAGCAAAAGAGGTTCGAAGACATTGGAGCTTCACGTAAGGTGCCAATGGTTACCAATCTTCAGGGAACCTCTTTATCTTTGGATCAATATCTCCCTGGTTATATAACATCACGGGCAAAGTCGCAATTAATGCAGCCACACTTCTCTCCAATATGTCATCTTTGCAAATTCTCATAGCAACACCCCTTCCTGCTTCCACCTACGCAATGCACATAGTAACACTTAATTCTAGCATGTAACCCACAAAATCCACGTGGCATTTCTGCTGAAAACACCTGCTTACTGTTTACTTTAGGTACCAGGTTCATTTCCTGTTAATTTCGTTCAACCAGCGTCTGACTTCCGCCACTGATTCTGTAACTCTATAGACGGGCTTAGCTCTATGTGAGTACGTGTATGTGTATGTGTGTACGTGTGGGTGTGTGCGTGAATGTGGTTGTGAGGTGACCGTATGTATGTGTATGCAAATGCGTTTATATGAGTGTTTCCATAGGGGCCAAGAAATATTTGCGTGTGAATCAGAAATTCAATCCAGTTAGTGTAAAGCGTAAATGGTCATAAAAATGGGTTGCAACTTTAAAAAAAAACTCACATAACTTTAAGAGGTCCTAGAGACTTGTTGTCTGCCATTTTTTCATGTCCAATCTTGGGTGGCCGAAAGTCTGGTTATAGAAATGTTCACATTTGTATACTGGATGGTGATTCAGAAAAGGGGGTCAGCTGTTCGAAGGGATAAGAAACAGGCGCGGAGAGTATGCGACCAGAGGATGGGTAGATGCACCACAGATACAAAGATGGGCCGAGAGAATAAATACAAAAGAAATAGAGGGATAAGAGAATAGAGAACTAAGACTGACAGACATGCTGATTCACCGAGAAGACCAGAACAGAGACCTAAAAATCTAACAGTCAGCTTTAGTTTTTTATTTAAAAGGAACTACGAAGCCACAAACCGTTATTTTTGTCACACAAATTTCTTCCTTTCTTTTGAACATTTATTTAACTTTTTGTTTTCGCCTTGTTCTAACCTTTGTGGACCATCTTGGACTCACACATTTTTATTTGACCTGCTGAGAACTAGCAAACACAACCAGGGGTCAGTTTATTATTCAGCTGGAGATGCATGGCCCGTTCGCATTCATACACATCGACAGATGTCAAAGAGGTCTTCAAATCAACTATATAAAAATGTAAATATAACCCTACAGTGATTGTATTTCCCGAAGATGTTGGGGACCTAAAATAACCCTGAACTGGTTTGCATGCCATTAATATCAATCACTCAATCAGACAGTCTAGTAAATGGTTATAGTCATGCCTTACTATGTCATAGATCGCCAAAAGTTTGAACATTTTGTCATGATATCTACTACAATCCTAGCACACACATGCTGTACCTACGTCAATATTGGTATCGTTATTTAGGTTGGTACTATATTATTTTCCCTCAAGCTAAGTCCAGGTTATGCCAGGATTCCATTAAGATATAATCTGCAATCATGCCAACAAAATCAGCTTTCGAAGTTCTAACCTTTACCCGGAATCCAATATTGAGGTCGTATGTATTTACCCAAAACCTACACCACAAATAAGATGCGACACACGCCCATTTTTTAAGTGGAGTACTACTGGTTTGAATTCAGTTTTCCTTCTCCTAGACTGGTTGCCCAGTTTACAACGCTATTAACCGATAGCTAGAAAAGAAAAGACATAGATGCATTCCTCTCTAGAAGGTATCAGAATAAAATGAAACGCAAACAGCTAAATTTAGGGTGTGAAATCGGTGTTGCCAATACCATTTCTTTACGATAACCGTTACGCTTAGCTTGTCTTAGGTGCTGAGCCCAATTGAGAACATATATATGGAAATGTGTTGTTGTGCATACTCACAACCCCAAAGGTGCGGGACCCAATTGGAAGCAACAGGTTCGATAGGCTTATGACCAATCCTGTCATTATGCCACAAACGCTTGAACCTGTATACTGTGTAACCTCTCCACTACTCTACCAGTCGTCTCATATCAAATCAATATTTGTCTATTTAGGCGAAGATTACCGGATGCTTGCTCATTCTGCTGATGGGAACAATGATCAGCAATTCTTATCTCTGTCTAGGACTGACTAATCGATATGAATTAGATTGTATTCACTGTCAGTTTAATCTTAATAGAGATAACTTGCATAACATTTCAACGATGCTTTGCTCTAACAGACTGTGCCTTCATCGTGTCAACATCTAAGTAATAATGTTAAGAAGCTTAATGTATCAAATTGCTGCTTGGATGCATCAAATACTTTCATTAAAGTATGCAATTTTCTGTCATTTGTAATAGACATTTCCTCAATAATACACTTTTCATTGTAACTCTAGGCAACCTAATTTCTGTCTCGTGTATAAGTCGATACTTGATTGTTGGTCATAAAAGCCTAAAAAAATTCTAAAGAAAGGCAAGAAGCAGACGATATTAAGCAAAAATGTTACCCGTGCAAACTACGCAGATGATCTAGCATTTCATGTAAATGTACCTGATCAAGCCGATTTTTTTATTCGTAGCATGGAGCAGGCAGCAAGAAGCATTAGTCTCCCAGTAATATCAGTTTAAAAGGATTCATGTATTTTACAACAGATGGTGCCATTTATTCATTAAAAAACTAAATTAGGAGATCAGTTCATGTACCTCAGTAGCAATATCTCATCTACTGAAAGCGATGTCAACATACGCGTATAAAAGCTCAGGATTTGATATTCATAGGTTATCGATCATAAGGAAATCTAATCTCTCAGATAAAATGAAATAGGAGTTCTTCCAAGCCGTAGCTGTGTCAGTACTACTGTATGATTGCACTCTAGGATCCTAACGAAACGCCTGAAGATAAAGACAGATGGGAAGTGCACGAAAATTATTGTTTGCTGCACTGAACAAATCCTGAACGCTATATTTTACATAACATCAGTTGTACCGACATTTATTTCCCATCTCACCAACTATCCAAGTAAGGTGAACAAAATATACTGGATACTGCTAGTGAAGTAAGGACGAACTCATAAGTGACCTTCTTCTATGAATAGCACAATGCAGACAGTGGATGCCTTCTAGAAGAGTTGCGAAGACTGATGATCCATAGGGACGGATGCTGAAATCCGTGCTGTAGTAATGATGATAATGAGGATGATAAGGGTGATGATATGGGTAATTAGTCGGCAAAATTGGGATATGTAGCCTCGGTAAACCAACAAGTCTAGAATAATGTAAAACTCTCATTCAAATCTAATTTACTCCACGTAAAAATTGACCGCGTATCCCATCCTGTATAAGATTTTGGTAAATACATAAAAATCTTTACTCGTTTAATCGACGCTTTTTGCCGAAAAGTCTAGTCTTTTAAAATGTGCCTTATACACAAGTATATAGATATAAATATCACATCTGATTTGGATTTTTTTTTTTGAATTCAAAATCCAATACATTTAGAATAGAATGTAGAAATAAAAACACCTGAGTTCCGTTCACTTGTAGTTGTAGACCAGACTAAGCTTTACCAATAAATATTTATTAAGAACCAAAATGGTCTCGAGACAGACGTTAGCGTTTGAAGTCAGTTAACGATCAGGTTTCAGATGTATTTACAGTCTTCGACTTCTGGGATAAAATGCCAGAAAGTATAGATCCCAAAACTATTAACCTGACACAAGACTAAACTTAATCTATATAAATAGTTTTTGGTAGAGTTCGTCTGTCTTTTATGAACGCCCAGACAATTTGGTACAACCCGACGAATTAGATATGCGTATTCATTAAATACAAGATAAGATAAATCATTATCATCAGTTCGTTCTGATAGCATAGAGCTCCTTGACTTTCTCTCGCTATCCGTCCCTATTGATTATTACTCTAGGCAGATCCTCTAGACAGTATGAGTATGATCTAAGTTACATGGGTCTTGCTCTTGGCCACTTTTATCATACGTTATATAGTTATGCAGATGCATAAGTATATAAGCCTTACATTACGATCAGTCAGCTCCCATCTCATGACCTTATTGCTGTTCGTTCTTCCTTCTCTTCTCTTCGGTCGTTTTGTCTCAGTATATCTAATGTCTACTTCATGTTGCCATCTTTATTCTTGTTCGTTGATGAGGAATGACAACATAACCACAAATTCATGGGGGTGTCCTCATGGTGCAATGGTTAAAGCGATGGACTGCAGAATCGTAGTAAGCAAGTTCGTACGCCAGTCGCGCTGTTACGTTCACTTTCGGGTAAATACCCGTGGGAAAGGTATAAACCCCCTTATCCTTCCAGCTATGGTTTAAATAGTACCACTAATGTTCTTCTCGGAGAATGGTTTTGGCATTAAATAACCTACAATGGTTGATATGCAAAAAAACAAACCAAACCACAAATTCATGTGCACATATTACTTTTATTTATTAGTAACTTTTAATCATTACTCGCTCGGCTTAATATGGGAGTTTGAGGTGCCTGTGGTGTAATGGTTATCGTCGTAGGAAATGGACACGGTGACACGAGTTCAAATCCTGGACGAGACTGGTTGATTCACATAGCACTAATACCCTTGGGAAAGGTATGAATCCAATTATTCTCCCTCCAGCTATGGGTAAATAGTAGGGCAGACTAGGTTCTTCAGCCTTGGTGAGGCAACTAGTCTCGGAGAAGGAAAACTCTGAATTCAAACCTGTTAAACTTCGCTTAAAAATTGACCTTGTGTCATATCCTGCCCGAGCGGAGGGGTTGGTAAATATGAACATGGGAGTTTGAGAGCAAGATCGATCATTACACTGCTCAGGTCGGGTGTTTCTCCCTTACTGACTAACTTATTCTAACTTTAGAATCGTTTTGATCATTTGACTGAAACCATTCAATCAAAGCCATGATTTCAGTTTGACCTCAAGTTAAACAGTTTTCCATCATCCTCGTTGACATGATTGCATTTTCATTCTTAAGACTTAACATGAATTCTATACTACACGTCAAGAACAGATCACACTGAGCTATTATGTAACACATAACATAAACAGCGGCCGGGTGACAGTCCCTCTGGCTTCCATCTCACAAACCATCCAAGTAAGAGAAACAAGACGACTTTTGAACAGCTACTGTTGGGTACTGCTTTCGGGATTTGTCCAAAACAAAACTTAATGAGTTTAATTCAAATTATTTCATAGAAAAAATTAGGAATTATTTATATCGTTGAAATAACTGCAGTCATATCTGTCTATGACCTAATGTCACCATTTGATATTCTTTTTCATATTGGTTCGACCAGAAAACAGAAACACCGCTCCAGCCATTCTTACTAAACTGATAACCGTATTGGAACGGGTGTACCGTTTCATACCTGTTCGACTTGTTCTGATGTATATAACTAAAAAAGTTATAATAATATTAACGGGATTTTGAACAATGCTGAAAATTTCCCATTATCGGATATTTTATTCTGATAAAATTTTGTAAACCTGATATATCAGATCAATAATTTTTATCGGGAAAATGCTGATAATGATTTATGAAGATGATATAAATGATATTCCTTTATCTCATACTTTGTGTGGGTGGTTATATCAGTTATCATAAAACTAATTATCCAAAATCGAATTAACGTTAATTTAAAGTCAGTTATACAAAACTGGTAATTGATTTATTTGCAGTAAAAGCCACTAGATCGCAATAGCTACGTGCTTGTAAAATCCAAGGTTTCATTTCTTGATGTGTCTTCATGTTAGGACAAAGCAATTCTTCTCTTCCGTTATATGCCGTTGTTTATTTACCTTTGCTTAATCTGGCACTGGATCTTTAAAATACTTCCAGCCCTCATCTTACAGTTTTCAGTAGTGATTACCATCAGTGATACATGCAGACACCGCTGCTTTTCTGCTCTATTTTTAAAAGTTGATCAACGTTTTAATCCAAATTTTACTATCAATTAATCTTTATTATTTTTTGGTTTCTGCAGAATAACAAAACCTTTTTTTAGTTTTCTCTTTAAGAAAAAAAAAATTAGTGTTTACTGCATGGGTATCTCCATCTTTAAGTAACTTAATTTTTTTAAAGTTTGCATTGGAGGATGTTATTCGAGCACAATAATTTGTTTTGCTAAGTGTTAATCTTATCCTTCATGGGATCTTTTTTGGTGCTGCCTATAACCCCTCTAGTGCTAAGAAAGAAAGAATCCTCGATCTGACTAATCCAGCTTGTTAGTATGGTATTTCGGAGCTCTTCATGTCATCTTTGGAGCAAAAGGGTGGTAGTTACTCGGCAGGAACTGCCTCCTCTCCAAGTAACATGGTAGTATCGGTTACATGATACTAAAAGCATGGATGAATGTTAAATCTGTCCGCGCTTTTTAAAACCTCTTATGGCATAGCAGTGATTCGACCTTTCCTTTAAACATCAATCGGACAAAATGCAAGAAGACAGACGGACAGAAATTTACACGTTTCCAAAGTACATTAATACAAAATGAATACATTTTGCAAATTCACTATTCTCTGTATGTTTCTACAAGTTTGGATTTGGCATGAAATACTCTACGAAATTTGTATGTCATTAAACAAAGAAAATAAACTATAAAGAATATATATGATATAAATAGGTTAACAAATTAAATTTAAATTATTCTAAAACAGGTGAAATTAAAAAATAAATTTTGGAAAGGATTAATTTAACAAAATGTAAAGAATAACGTGACTTACAGTCAAGTCAAGCCGAAAACACCGGTTGCCGAACGATTGCAGAAATTAAGTACCGATGAGCTTCTTCGGTTTTAAGATTAGTGACTACTTTGAAACAGTTGGCATTGTAAGAAATCTGAAACCTGTGTGCCAAACTAATTAGAATTTAATTAATAATAGATATCAAAAATAGCGCTTATGTGCAATCTGGCTGAATCCGTATAGTATAGTGGCTAACGGGTTGGACTGCGACTCCATCGCAAGCAAATTTACAACTCCAGTCTAGCTATTACATTCACTTTCGGACAAATAGCCTCAGGAAATATAGAAACTCCATTATACGTCCAACTATAGGTTAAGTAGTACATCTACAATACTCCCATATGAATTGGCTTTTGCATTAAATAAATCACGAAGGTTGATATGCAATTAAATAAAGAATCCTAACCTAATGTGGTTCGTCAATAAATGGCTTTGGGATTTTTCTTTTCGTAATGCCGTCTGATGTACTTTTCTACAAAAACATTCTACGATGTATTAGGAAGGGTTTGGTTTTCTTTGATTTTTTTTACCTAACGGCATATGAACATCTGTGGGTTATTTAATGTCAAAGCCGTCCTTGTAAAAAGGCTATATTGGCACTCTCAGGTGGATATCGAACTCACAGACTATTATTTCACAGCTCAGCAAGTTATTCACTACACCAGGAAAACTCTGGAATCAAAGTTAAAATTCTAAACGAGGCAGTTTACGTTTTCCTTTACGTTAATGCCCTTGGAAAAACATGAATCCATAACTATATCCATATCAACTCTGAAATAGAGGTAAACTAGGATGTATCCAGTCTAGGAGAAGAAGAAATGCTCAAAATTCAAAACCAGGAAATGTAATCCCGAAGATAGTCCAACGTTGTATTCAGACTCATCCCGTCAACTCCTCTAATAAGCCCAATAATAAATTTAAATGCATATTATCTTCCTTAAGACAACTGTGGTTTTTTACTATGGCTGACTTGATGCATTGGAAACTATCAGTCCTCCACACAACCATGCTCAATCCTGTGCCGACATCTTGGCGCATATCCATAGTGTGTAGTACTGATTCATGCAATGAAAATATTTTCCCAATCTAATCAGAAATAATTAAGTTTTTGATGCATCTAATTATTTATTTATCAAAATTGTTTTAAAAATTAACATTCCCTATAGACTTCTACACATGGATACGCTAGTGTTGGTCGCCCATCGAAACTTGTTCTTATCTGCTTGAGGACCTGCCAAGAACGATGGCCGATACGAACGGATGGTGAGATAGAGCCAAGGGAATTTGTGCTACCAGCCTAATTCGATGATGATCATACCCTTTCTGGTAAACCCAAAACAAAAAAACTGGGTTTTGGAACCCATCTTATTAACACCTTGACAGTAGGGTCTAAAATACACCATTTGCCTCCCCTTTCAGTGGTTTAAGATCCCTGAAAAAAAAAAAAAAAAAAACGAGTGCCAGGCGTAAGTCACTAAACTCCATTTCGTGATCATGTTCCACTTCTAGAAAGAGAAATGTAATTTTTTTCATTGCTGTTACTCCTAAGTCTACTCTGACCCGGAGTGGTTGTAGCAGTCTTAGTCCTGTTTATGGGTCAAATAAATCTGTTCAAAATTTATATGCATTGGATAGGAATACTAAAAAAGTAACTGCATAAAAATTATTTTTGTTAGAATAGATAGTGTTTTAAAAAGATTATCATTAATTACTTGAAATTATCTAGTTGTTTAAAATACTTGAAACTATGTAAATGTGAGTAAAGAAATGGTTTGGTTAGTCTGCTTTCTTTGTTTAATGGTATATAAACCTTCATGGGTTGTCAAAGCCATCCTTGTAGAAGAACATTATCTGTTCTATTTAAACCATTGGAAGGTGGTATGAAAGTTCATGCCTTTCCTAATGTTATCAATCTGAACGTCATAGAGCGACAGAAGTTCGAACTCGCTCATTATGATATCACATGTGATATTACAGTGATATCGATATGGGTCTTTTCTCTTTTGAAAATGTGCACCATAACAATTTTTGGAACACCGACATATTGAATGCAGACTTAATTCTCCAGTTGAGCCTCCAGTAGAATCTCAATTCTAGAACAATATATATATATAATTTATGACGCAGAAGAAAGAGATGCCTCCGCGATGCTTCCTAACTTAAATAGACATAAATTTTGCTGAAGATCCGTCCATCAAACAGACTTATTATGCACTCTTTAAGTAAGTCTTTCATAGTTAAATTCTTTCCATTCTTGAAGACATTTGCTCAGCTTAGCTTAGACGGGTATAGAACAAGCATCATTGATCGATTTCACTTTGCAAATAGTCTGCGTTTCGAAGCTTAGTGTGGATGGTATTAAGCACATAGCAACAAGGCCCCCAATGAGAACCAACCTCACTAGCGAATATTTTATGCTAACATGCTAAATATCACTAAACTGCTGGCGTTCATCAACGACACAACACACACACACACACACACACACATATATATATATATATATATATATATATATAATATTTCCACATGTATAAAAGCTCTATCATTGATATTGAGCACTGTTTTATCATACTGCAACATTTGGCCCTCCATTAACTCACTAATTGAGCTAGTAGGACTATAGACCTCATATATATATATATATATATATATATATATATATACGTGTGTGTGTGTGTGTGTGTGTGTGTGTCCCAACTAAAAAATATAACGTAAAAATTGCTTGCTTTTAATCTCTTCGTTACAGGCAAGACAGATATTAAATCTGAAATTACATCCTATTTAGAGAATTTATAATTAATTACAAATATATAAATTAAATTCTGTCCAGACCAAGAGTAGAAATCGACACAAATCAGGGTCAAATCCCTCGATACCTTTTTAGCTACAGTCTCGATATTTTTTAACTATAGTTTTGGCAAACAAACTTTAACAAATAATTATTCTCTAATAAAAAAAAATATTTGTTACTTCTCTTAAAAAGACAATTATTTGTGTGAGCAGCGATAATGCAATTATTCTGTGTTGAATTAAAAAATTCTTTAATTACTCGGAGCTATTAATCTTAGTGTGTTAGCAAAAATCTCGCGACAATAAGCCATTTTGTAGAGTCACGTTAATTTACATACCAACATCAAGTCACTTAATATAGTTTTTGATAAATTTTTTTAACACATCGAACACATATGCCATGTCATCAAAAAATATCAAGTGAATCTTTAATCTGTCCACAGCGTCTAAATATGGATTCACCTGCCAGCGAATGTCCAAGATATGACACGTCATAAACAATTCTGTCGATACTTTTTGCTACAAGCTTATTTTTTTAAAACACCGGATTTTGGCAAAGCAAATTACCGTGCAAGCGCTGCATTATCCATACGCACCAGATTTCATTCATTTTCTTGTTTCCTAAACTGAAAATCCATTTAAGAAATAAGAGAGAAAGTGGATGGTATCCAAAAAAATACAACGGTGCTAATAAGTGTGTTCAATGGCAAATAAATGTTTTGAAGAAAAGCTATACTTAACTCATTTTTCTAATCTGATACAAGAAGCAAAAAATAAGGCAGAACTTGTAACTCTCTGAAATGCAGCCAGTCGGGTATAGTCAGCTTCTTAAAAGACGGATTTCATTTGGTCGTGTTTTATGGTACATCAAATCTTGTAAGTTACTTAATACCAAATCTTTGTTAGCAACAAAATGTGTTTGTAAATCATATATATTCAATAGATATGCATAAAACATATTTATTAAATATATATGATTTACAAACACATTTTGTTGCTAACATTTTTCTACAAGCCTGAGCTCATTTTTTGCTCACAGTTAAAGGGTTGAGTATTTCAATCTAACACAAATAATTCTATTTACTATAATTTCAATTAAATGGTTTGTAGCACACAGTTAAATGGTTTCATGTATAGCTATATAACAAAAACAATTATACATCAGTCATTTGTTTACTCCCATTTAAATTGATATACACACAGAATTTGTGAGTTTATAGTTTGCAGATTATTTTATTTTTAAATGAATTAGAACTCTTTTCTTTGTTCACTCGTTTTGCTATTGTTTCTATATAATGATATTTCTCTCGAACACAAATTCTATTCAATTTTAATAATTTAATGCAGATAGTGAAGTCGTTTGAAGTGCTGCTATTTAACAATAATTCCATTCCACACTATTCATTCATTTACACATTGTTAAATGATTCCAAATATTGCTATGTATCACTAAAAATTAAATTAAAAACTCAGTTAAATCATCAAACAATTCTATTTCAAACAATTCAATTTAGCATAAGTCATTTGTTTGCGTAGAGTTTTAATATCAAACAGTTCTATTTGACCTATAGATAGGACTCAATCAGGTGCTACCATTTAGGGCCAGAGCGGACCTGTAAACAATAGCAATGATGGGGTACTCCGAATTCCCAAACCTAAAGCATTACTGGAGTCTCACCATCAGATTGTTTAGTGTCATAAACAGGACACTCGTTGGTGGAGTCTTACCCCTCTGCAAAAAATGCAGTCAGTGTATTTTACAGCCCCAGTCGGCTGGTCTTGCTTCTTAAGAGAAGCTAGGTCCCACGTATTCCGTATTCAAAACTCAAAAACAAGCTTTGGCCTATGGCGGAGATTTGTCCGCTGTGACCGACAAGAAGAAAGATTCTAAATGGTTATGTCCAACAAGCTGATTCAGTTCCTCTTATCTTGAATAGTGGAGATCTGAAGTTTGTTGGAGAAAAGTGAGGATACGCGGAGGTTAAAATTTACACTCCATATTAAAGTCAGACTGGCACGTGGTTACAAAATAAACAGACTACGTTTTTATTTCTAATTTGATCTTCTTCAAACACTTAAGAAGGATATTAAAAGACTCGAAGTGCTTACTTCACCGATGGAGAAAAGAATTATTCATCAATAAATCGTCACCCCCGCCCCACCACCGGTGAAGGTTGTTTTGCTTGCTCTCTAAATCAATCGACTTGACTCTTCGCTGTTCCCGCACCAATTACCCTTTTTGGATTCTCCGCAAGTCTTGTGTCTACCTCTAGCCTCGAGAGTTTGTGCGTTTCACAATCTGACCTCTCCCTATCAGTCACTTCCTGCATAGCAGATCTCTCTTGTCGTTGGTATATAGCGAGACCATCACATTATACAAACCCAACAAATCGCTGAAGTACATTGTCGAGTTTGACTCTACTTCTTTATGTGAGCCAGGAGTGAATGTCTGGGAATTTTTACGACTATGCCACCTGCAATATGTGGCTTGCTAACACTTCTGATTTGAAATCTTGACCTAATGCATAAAGGTCATCGTAGTGAATGAGACAGACAGACAGCCAGACAGACGCCACCATTCGGACACTTTCAAGGCCTGCATCAGCGAAAACCACGTGATCTAGTATGCGGTCGCTTCTTAGACTGTTCTCCAGATTTTATTGAATTATCTATTTTTCCGATTTTTTTCATGGTGAATATATACTCATTTTAAAGATATGCTTAGTTTTCTGGTTGAAGATCTTTGTTTTTTAAAATCCTATGTTCCCAATTATCTAGTGCGTCCAGAACATTGTCGGATATAAAGATTTTTAAATTTAAGAAACATTTACTCTAACGCTTATTTCTCGTATACATCTTTTATCTGATTACATTTTATTATTTCCTTTCAGTATATATATATGTGTGTGTATGTGTGTGTGTGTGTGTAGAGAGAGAGAGAGAGAGACTCTTTGCTCCCTGCATATTGCATTTGGAAATCAGCATTGTCTTTCAATTTAAATAAAAATAATCATAGTTACAGAGTAAAATATCTAATTTCTGAGATACTTCTCCCAATAGAATAACATATCCGCCAAGCAGATCACTACTTTAATAGAGACGCTAAATTTATCATAATAGTGAAGATTGAAAGGAATTCACCAAACACCACACCCATTCTCGAAATGGCTATTACGTATTGAAATCCTCACCTTAAATGAACTCAGCAAGAAATTATAATGTCCAAAAAAGCATGACATTCTAAACCATACATAATTATTCAAATATCTTTTTAAAAATCATTATTTCAAAATTCCTTTGTTTTTGAACGGATTTTCTTGATTCAAAATCTTCGAAAAAAACAAAAAACAAAGATACATTGGAAACTATTTGTAAATATGTATGTAGTCAAATGTTTAAATCGTTAATGTTTAAAGTTAAAGTTCCAACGCGAAGACTATTCTATTGCATGCACACATCTGGAAATATAAAGTCATCTGTTCTGTCGACTGTAGCTCTGTAGACGAGTAATAGCCCTCTCCACCGAACGAGGCAACTTCTTGACCCTGGGTTATGACGCATAATGCTTAGGGACGAGATCCTGATGGCTGAGCAGTCTGTAACCCTGCAGTCAAAGTGGTTAGGTAATCTGCGACCCTCTACTTTGGCCCTAAATGGACAGTCGGCTGGTCATGTCAAATACTCGCACCTATATGATTGTCCAGACTGTATTCTTCAAAATACTCTAATGGCCAACAAACAAAGGAATTTTTTTATAATACTGCTGCTAGAAGGCGGTGACTGAAGGCCAATCCTGTTAAGAAAATTAAAAAGAAATTGAGTGTCCTTGATATGATATGAAACTGTAATTGTAAAGCTCCAGTTCCGAAGTTTGGGGAACGAGGACTACTTATTTATTACCATAACTCTCAGGTTCACTTATAACTCATAAATGTAAGTGCACATATGCGTTTATTATATCAATATATTTTGCATTAAACAGAAAACACAAAATTAAGTAGGCTTTCATTTTCTTTTCTTTTCTTTTCCATTTTCCTTTTTTAATTTTTTCCTTTTTGCTTTTTCCTCATTTCTCGTTTTTTTTTTTTTTCATTTATGAAAAAATTTTCGAGCTTCTTTTTACACCTACCTCTTTTTTTATCAATGTCTTTTTTTTTTCATTCATTTTAGAAGTTCATTTTTGATTTTTTTCCAAATATTTTCATCTGTAATCAAAGTTTTTCAGATTTTTTTTTTGTCAATTTATTTTTCTCTTTCTGTTAGTTTTTTCTTTCTCTGAGATTTTTTCTTGTTTTACTTGAGATTCTTTCTTTCTTTCTTTCCTTCCTTCTTTCTTTCTTTCTTTCTTTCTTTCTTTCTTTCATCCTTTTCAGTTATTTTAGTTTCTTTTCTTTTTTCCAATTCTTTTCTTCTTTCTCTTCCTTCATCAATTCATTCCTCCCTTTCCTATTCCTTCCTTCCTTCCTTCCTTCCTAAGTTGTTACAGCTGGAAAATGATTATCATTCATGACTTGAAATTATCTCATTGTTTGAAATACTTGAAACCATATAATTGTGTTCATAGAAATAGCTTATTAGTTTGCTTTCTTTGTTTAATGGCATATCAATCTTCATTGGTTATTTAATCTCCATGCCATCCTTTATAAAAAAAAAACAGTAGTAATACTACTTTACCTATAATGGCGGTATCAATATATGTATAATAATAATAATAATGTATTAATAATGTACAAAGACTCAAAAAATGGTACTTGATGCTTCCTTGCTTAGCACTCAGCATTATAAGGTACGGATCAAGGGTAAAGTAGAGCAATCCAGGAAAGGAGTAGCGCCCTCCCCTACACATTGGTGTAGTAGCTATCGAAAAGGGAGCCTTCGGGTTACCCTCGACTATGGTCGCCAACTTTACTTTACAACTAATAATGTACAATTAATTATTATATAACAATAATTCAGTTAAAATCATCGTTGGTTCACTTAAATAAATGAAGAAATTTATAGTATTTTTCAAAACGTCTGGTATTTACCCAACTTTTTCATCGCGTACAGAATTCGACTCAAGATTAATTTGTACGTGGAGTAAAACTTGTTTGAATTTAGAGCTTTCTCTCACCAAAAAAGATTTCTATATTCCGGTAAAAAAAAGCTTTGTTTTTTCTCCTATTTAACAGGGATATAGAAAGGTTTCTATATCCCGGTAAAAAAAAGCTTTGTTTTTTCTCCTATTTAACAGGGATATAGAAAGGTTTCTATATCCCGGTAAAAAAAAAGTTCTGTTTCTTTTTCTATTTAACGGGGATATAGAAAGGTTTCTATATCCCGGTAAAAAAAAAGTTCTGTTTCTTTTCCTATCTAACAGGGATATAGAAAGGTTTCTATATCCCGGTAAAAAAAAGTTCTGTTTCTTTTCCTATTTAACCATATCTGGAAGAAAAACAAACGGGTTTATGACATTCTTAAGAGTATGAGCAGAATTTGAAATGCGAGCAACCTCACCCAGAACTTGAACTAGGACACCTGTGTCTATTACCAATGGCGATAACCTTTATGCTACCTATATGTATTCACCCAACCCCTCTGCCGTGGACAGATTGGGACATGGAGTCCATCTCTTCGGCGGAGTGAAGCTAATTCGAAATCAAAGAATTCTTTCTATTAGACTGGTTGTTTAACCACTGCTCAAGAAGAACACAGCCTGGACTAAAATTTATCCTTAGTATGCTTTTTCTATGCACATTAGCACGAAGATAAACGCAGTTAACTTTTCCTACGATTTGAATTCTAATTGCCCATTTCATTTCCTGTGACAATAACCGTTACGCTAAATTCTCCTCTTTACATTATATAAATGACTGTACCAGACTAGGCTTTTGTTATGAAATATCTAAATTGTATTTTCAATATCATTCATGTTTCTTTCACTTTGAAAGATAGCGCATTTGCTGGAGTCATTGAAAAATCTTCACGACCCGATCATTTTGTTATTTACCTTGTATAATTACTGTTTGTCAGTAAAGTTTTCCGAACTCTCCGCGGTGGCCATTATTATTGGTTGGTCAACACATATAATCAGTGTTGACTGACTTCATTGCTTATGGAAAAGTGAGTTATCATTTCTTTCCTCAAAATATAAAAACGACACTGTCTCGAGGGAAATTAGCAAAGTTTGAGAGAGGTCGACATATAGATGAAAGATAGATATTAGATGTATTGGATTGGTAATAGAGAAGTTATTTGAATCTGAAAAAAAGTTTCTGGACTCGAAGAAGGATAATAAGAGGTACTTGAAATAAAAAGAATGATTTTGAAATATTTGTTTTGTTTGGTTTCTTTGTTTGATGGCATATAAAACTTCATTGGTTATTTAATGCCAAAGCCATCCTTGTAGAACAGCAGTGATACTATTAACCTATAATGGAGGACTCATATTTTTATTAAGAGTATTTGTCCGAAAGTGAACGTAATAGAGAAACTAGAGTTCGAACTCGCTTTCTTCGAGACTTCAGCCCAGCACTTTAGCCAATACGCCTTCTTGAGGTATTATACTTATTTTTGATAGTATTCATCACTAACTGGGTAGGCATAGATTAACTCAATCTAAGGATTAACTCAATCTAAGGATTAACTCAATCTTTTTTAGAAGATATTAAATGTCTATCAATCTCTTTCGCTCTCTCAGTATATATATATAGCAAACAATTACAAGTTAATTCAATTTTTACATGAAGTCTCATTTTTCTAGCCTTGTGTCAAACAAAACTAAGCTTAGTAAATGGCAACTAGTGAATTTACATAGACTTGTGGAGGTACTGTCGACAGTTCAACCACTTTCGCCGGTGAGCCAATGTCCCTTCTCATTCCATGCAGTGTTTGTCTTTAAAAGGAGAACTAAAAGCTGTCCGGTTTAGTAGAAAACGAATTGGTGACGACTTACCTTCAAAAATAAAAAAGAAACAAAAACGAACCCTAATGGGTAGAGTATTTGCTAATACTTCATGCCAAAGACTTTAAAAATGGTACTTGATTCTGGGATTGCAAGAAACAGAGGGATCACACACACACACACATATATATATAATGACCATTTTACAAATGCATATTGTCACTAAAATCATAACTTTTATGCCAACCTATATATATATATGTGTGTGTATGTGTGTGTGTGTGTGTGTGTGTGTAAGACATTAAATATCTCTCTCTTTCTCTCTCTCTCTCTCTCTCTTTATATATATATATACATATATATACTGAGGGAGAGAAAGAAATAGTGAGATTTAATATCTTCTAAAAAATTGAGCCATCTCCACGTTAAATGACAAACCTCTGAAATTAGTTGATTAGTTCACATACCTTGGTAGCAATATCTCATCCAGGGAATGAACTGCTATAAACAGGTTATCGATCTTATGGAAATCTGATCTCTTTGATTGAATAAAATGGGGATTCTTCCAAGTCGTATCCGTATCAGTATTATTGTTGGACTAAATTTTAAACTAATCCTGGAAACAGCATCCCACAAAATAGCAGCATTATGGTCTTATTTCTCTTATCTCGCAGACCATTGAAATAAGTCAAGCAAGATATATTGGGTACTCATGGAGAAGCAGGGACGATCTAATAAGCAATGTTCTTCAGAGGACCCCTACATATGAACCCATCAATGTTGACCAACTAGTAAAAACTCACATTCATCGGTTCTGTACGAGAGAGATTGAGTCCAGAGAATCTGTGCCGTCAGCTAGACATAACGATGCTAATGATTCTGATGATGATAATTATTGTATCTTTATGTGCTGCAGATGGCAAGGACCTCTCTCTCTCTCTCTCTCTCTCTCTCTCTCTCTCTCCCGCCATCCATAGCTATTATCGATCAGTCTTGGTTAATCCCCCTTACTGTAATTAGAGTCCGCACAAAGCTAATGAATATAAATTCCCTACTGGTCGGTCAACATGGGACGACCATGAATGGGAATCCATACATGTACGTACATATACATATATATATATAAGCAGGTTTGATTAAATAATAAAGACATGTCTATATAATTCTCTTAGGATCCTTTCAAGTTTTCTGACAAGTGTTTTGATTTTAGGTTGGAGTTGGTAGATGAATTTACTTTAATTCCCCCGAGCGCTTTCGGACCATTCATTGGTCATCATACGGGATTTTTGCAAATATAAGTAATGTTATTTTTTTAATGAAGAGTTCAAAAGTTCCTGGGACAATTTCCGTTGATTCATCTACCAACTTCAACCTAAAACCAAAGCACTTGTCAGGAAACGTGAAAGAACCCACATAAAATTTCATATACATGTGTCTTTATTATTTAATCAAACCTGCTTAAATGAAGGACTACTGCTCAACCACAAACACGTCCGCGCGCACGCACACACACACGCACAGACTATATATATATATATATATATATATATATATATATATATATATATAAGTGGAAGAAAATTCAACCACGGGGGAAAACTTTAACTGTAGTTGTGTTTTCTTCTAGTTTCATTATATACACCCAGTCTGTGAGTTTTCTTATATACAGCCGGAAAGGTATATATGATAATAGCCTTACATCGGTCACTCGTATAGATTTATATGAAATCCCTCATATATCATATATATGAATATTCCTCATCCAATGTCTTTGGACGCCTACGATACAATCATTATTTAGTAAATGATATATATAACGCTTATATTATTTAGCTTATAGCTTTATAACTCAAACATACACAGATAAACGGATAGATATCAAAATTCAGTGAACAGATTTATAGCGTATATATTACATAAGTAAGTGCTAGTGATTATGTATAACTGCTATCATGTCCGTGATTTTCCTCCCAGACTCTTTCAAAAGACGTGACCCGATGTTTTTGCAAAGATGTCGGCTTGATTACATTTGACTATTTGGACAACTTTTCAATTTCTTCGAGGAGCGGTAACGATTCTGCGAAAATACTTATCGTTGCTGGCTGAGATCTTTTTTAGAAGCAAAACGTATATTGATAGAACGTGTGTGGAATATTATCGATAGCATTAAGAAAACAGTAAATCAACGCATTTCACTCGTCAATGACAAAATGACATTTGTACAAGTGATTGCAAACATAGCCTGATAACGCTGGAGAGTAAATGGCGTCGCTTTAAATTTCCGTCGGTTCTTGAGACCAATTCTCAAGAGTTACCTGATCTGATATGAAACGCTCATCTGATTTTCCTCCGTTAATATTTCCTGCCTCTGGTGATATCTACATGAATAAGTTTTTATT
Source organism: Sepioteuthis lessoniana (assembly GCA_963585895.1). Classification (NCBI taxonomy): domain Eukaryota; kingdom Metazoa; phylum Mollusca; class Cephalopoda; order Myopsida; family Loliginidae; genus Sepioteuthis; species Sepioteuthis lessoniana. The sequence goes on from OY757905.1 coordinate 9,496,706, forward strand.
TATCTATCAAAATTTTATGTCATTCCTTTTATTAAAAATAAATATTTCACCAGCTACGACAAACTCGTTGAGACTTCCGTTCTCAAATAAATCCTGTAAATAGATAATGTCATCTCTTAGTTAAATGATGAGTTATGGTGACAGTAATACCAATAGTAGATGGAGGCATTAGAACATTCAGAGAAAGTAAGAAAAAGAGAATAGGTGAACTTGGAGAGGAACAACAACAACAGCACTACAAAACTCGACTCCTGAGAAGAGTCTCGGCAATTCGAGAAGAGACTTGCTGTCAATAAGACTTCAGTGACACCACCAGTTACAAATGGTGTAAAAAGCTCACAATAATAATAATAATAATAATTGGAAATCAGGGGACAAATCCAGACTACAACATTGTTAAGATCGGCTAGAATACTGAGAAGAGACTGGGAGACAAAAAAAATGTGCTCCACTTAGACTTCAGGTAAATACAGCCGGCAAACACTAATGTGAGGAACTGGCTAGAAATGAAATAATTAGTAAATGCAGCAAATAAACGCAAAGAGATTAAAAGCATATACGACTGGATGGGAAAGGTCATCCACTGGGAACTATGCAAGAAATACAAATTGGCTATACGAATAAATGGTATATGCACAAATCAGAATCTGTCCAAGAGAATGAGACACACAAATTCTCCGGGATTTTAAGATACAAACAGATCCCCTAATCTCGGCCAGACGACCAGACCATGTAACAGATTATTAAAAAAAACTACCGAAAAGGGGACCTTGCCGAAAAGAAGGACTAGTCCTTAGATCTTGCCAAAGAAGGAGAAATGGTATGTAACATACGAGTTGACGGTGATAACAATTGTAATTGGGCTTGGTAAGGTGGCTAGAAGAGTAAGAAATCGGGGGACAAGCCGAGACCATCAAAACTACTGCACTGTTGAGGTCTTTCATAACCCTGGAAAAAGTCCACGAGACTTGATGTAACTTGAGGAGACTCGTTATTACTCAGACTCCAGTAAAATACCATCAGTTAACGCTGGATGTGCCCGTGGTGTAATTGTTATCGTCTCAGATATTGGACACGGCGACTCGAGTTCAAATCCTGGACGAGACTGATTGCATTTCACATAGCACTAATACCCTTGGGAAAGGTATGAATCCAATTGTTCTCCCTCCAGCTATGGGTAAATAGTAGGACAGACTAGGTTCTTCAGCCTTGGTGAGGCAACTCGTCTAGGAGAAGGAAAAACTCTGAATTCAAACATGTCAAACTCCGCTTAAAAACTGACCTTGTGTCATATCCTGCCCGAGTGGAGGGGTTGGGTAAATAGCATCAGTTAACACTGAGCTAAAAAAACTCGCAAGGAATAATAATCATAATAATTAAGAATAGACACGACTGGATAGGAAAGGGGATATACTAGGAATTGTGCAAGAAATGAAAACTTGACCAGACTGACAGTATATGCACAAACCAGAATTTGTCTCAGAAAATGAGACATAAACTTCTATGGGACTTTAAAATAAAAATGGATCACCAAATCACAGCCAAAAAAACAGATTGACTTTTAATTAACAATAACAAAATAACTTATCGTCTAGTGGATTATGCTGTTCCATCGAACCATTCTGTGAAAATGAATAAAATTGATAAGGTAAACAAATGCTTGGATTTTCCAAAGATATGAATTGGCTGCAGGACATAAGGGTAATACCAATTGCTGTTGAAGCCATTGGAACAGTCTCCAAGGTCTTGGAATGGAAACTGGAAAAAATAGAAATCAAAACAATTATCGCGTCCATCCAGTCCACAGCACTGTTAAGATCAGCAAGAATACTAAGTAGAATTCTAGAAACCTGTAGAGACTTACTGCCACGCAGACTTCTGTGACAAACCATTAGCTAAAACTGATGTGAAAAATCACAGTAATGATAATAATAATAATTGTTGAAATCGGCCTGAATACTGAGAAGAGTCCTTGAGACTTGCTGTCATTCAGACTCCAGTGAAAAACTATCACCTAATGCAGGTGAGAAAAACTCTCAAAAGAGTAAAGTTATAAGGGAACAAAAGGAACAAATAATTTGCTCTACATTAATCAGCACATTCTCAAGGGAGCCAAAATGACCCGAAATAATATATTCATGGTATGGATTGACAGAAAAAACGGCCAACAATATGGTCCCGCAAAACTGGTCGTTAGATTTTCTAAAAATATTCAAGATATTCGAGAAAGTCAAAAAATTCAATATGAAAGCCATCAAAAACTGGAAAGTGGAATTAACAGCAAGGGGAAAAAGTTTACCCCAGGGGAACATCCACGGAGGTAGCTTCTTGGTAGATGTGTTTTTACCATTACTATTTGTAGTAGCGATGATTCCACTCAATCACATAGAAAATGCACAAGGAGTTATAAATTTAATAAATCGCAAGAAAAGGTTAACCACCGATTATATATGGACAACATTAAACTGTTTACCGAAAATGAAAAAGAATTAGAAAATTTAATACAAAAATAAGAATATACAGTCAGGATATAAGAATGGAATTTAGCATAAAAAATATGCAATGATAACAATGAGAAGTGGAAAAAGATAAAAATTGAAAAGAATAGAAGTACAAACTCAAGAAAAAATCGGAACACTCGGAGAAAAAAGAAACCTACAAATACTTTGAAATATTGAAAGTGGACACCATCAATTAAGTTGTGATTAAAGAATAGATAAAAAAGCATAGTAGCTTGGAAAACGAGAAAGCTTCTGAATACCAATCGCTGAAGCAGGAATATAATCAAAGGAAGAAGCACCTGGGATGTCCCCCACCACCCTTGTGAGATACTCGGGACCATTCTTGAAATGGACTAGGGAAGAACTTCAATAAAAATACCAGAGGACAAGAAAACTAACGATGGTGCATGCGGCCATACACCCGAGAGATGACACACAGATTAAATGTATCAAGAAAAGAAAGAAAACGAGGACTCACAATGATTGAAAATAGCGTACATGTATCAATACAATCACTAGAAACCTACATTAAAAAGATCAGAGAGATACTTATTATAGCGACCAGAAACAATACAGACAACATAATGAACCACAAAACAACGCCTGGGAAACAAATATGAGAAGAATAACAACTATACGGATATTTTCAGCAACAAACTGACGAAATATCGCACACAAAATGATCTGGAAATGTGTAAGAAAAGAAAAATTTAGAGAGAAACTGGTTCTCTTCTAACAGCAGCACAAGACAACGCCATAAGGACCAACCATATTGAAGCGTGAATAGATAAGATGCAACAGCAAGTGTAGATTATGTAGTGAAAGAAACACAACGATGAATAATATTATAAGCGAATACTGTAAACAAGCGCCAAAAGATCATAAGACTAGACACAACTGGATGGGAATGGTTACCTGCTGGGAATTGTGCTAGAAATTGAAGTGTGACCATACTACCAAATGGTACACGCACAAACCCAATTTTTTTTTTTCTGGAGAATGAGACTGGAATAGTCGGGAATCGGGGGACGAACCGAGATTATCCAAACTACTGCATTATTATGACCAACCAGAATACTGAGAAGAGTTCTCGAGACTTAAGAAGACTTGCTGTCACTTGAACCCCAGCGAAATACCATTAACTAAAGCTGGTGTGAAAAACTCAAAATAATACTGAGAAGAGACTTGAGGAGACTTGATGTCACTCAGACTCCAGTGAAAGAACATCAAGTATGGCTAGAGTAAAAAACTCGCAAGGAGTAATATAATCTCAATAAACGAATGCTGCAAACTGACGTGAAAGAGTACAAGACTACACATGATTGGGTGTGGAAAGTGATCCACTGAGAATTGTGCAAGAAAATAAAATTCGACAATTCTACCAAATGGTATATGCACGAACAAGAATCCATTCTGAGATGTAGGAAGTTGTTAAGGATTTTAAAATACAGATAACATAATCTCAGCCAAACGACCATACATAGTAATAATTAATTTAAAAATAAAGAGAGAGAACAAAACGAAAAGTAGATTTTTACGGTTCTGGCGAACCACTGAGTGAAAACCAAAGAAAGTGAAAAGATAAATAAATACTTTGATTTTGCCAGAGAATTAAAAGTGTTTTGGTACATGAAGGTGATGGTAATACCAGTTGTAATGGGTGCTCTTGGAACAATCCCTAAAGCTTAGTAAAGGGCTTGGAAGAATTTGAAAATGAAGGATGAGCAGAGTCTATCCAAAGTACGGCATTTTTAAGATGGGAATTCTGAGAAAAGTCCTGGAGACTTGAGATTTACTATCCCCCAGACTCCACTGAAAAACCATCAGCAAACGCTGGTCTAAAAGCTCTCATTCAGTATTTTCAAATATTAAATGGCCAGTTTCTCAATGATTTGTCAATTTCAGTAATTACGCAAATACACTAAATGATTCTTTTTTGTTTAGTTTTTGTTTTGAAAAACTTTCCAATTTATTCAAGGAGCTGCTACAAAACTGCATTAGTTTGATGTCTGTATTATATGGTTAAATGAAATATAAAAGATTTGCTTTAACTAAAATGACGGGCACATTAAACGCTTACATTTGGTTTAAATCTTTCCTTCGTCAAATGTCTTATTCGTACGCACAACTCAATGACTGATAGAGACAAACTAATTTTCTCTAGTGAAGGTTTTTTTTTGGGGGGGGAGGTATACACAGACACTTAAAACAAAAAATTTAACATAATTAAATACTTTTTTCATGTGGAAATGAGTGTTTCGATGAACATTTTCATTTTTGATTTTCAACTTTGAATAATTCGGATTTGTTTGGCAAAAAAGCTCTCGTCAAATCTTTCAAGATTTTTTAAAGTAGATTTAATAATAAAAGTATTCGTTTGGTTCGATTTTTTGTCTAATGGCATATCAACTCCTGATGGAGTACTTAAAACCAAAATTGTATTAATTTATATGCATTTGACTTATAGCTTATAAGTTATATATTTTCGATGCCCCGTTGCGTTTTATTTTGTTACACTAAAATATGTTTAGAATCAATTGTTTACACACTGTTAACTTCTGCCAACTATTCGTATCTAATGCAAATAATTTGCACATAGTCAAATGGTATCACGAATTTCTATATAACATGAATAATTTTATAATCATCTTTTTGCACATGGGGGCACTAATCATATGGTTTAAAATAACTATACCTATTTGATATTGGTATTTGTCACACGCCCCACCGAACAAGCGAGTATGGCACCAGGCCTTCTTAAGGTGGGTTCGGACCATAGCCAACACGCGTCCGCTTTTTTCCAACCCCTCCGCTCGAGCAGGATATGACACAAGGTCAATTTTTAAGCGGAGTTTAACAGGTTTGAATTCAGAGTTTTTCATCTCCTAGACTAATTGCCTCAAGGCTGAAGAACCCACTCTGTCCTACTATTTACCCATAGCTGGAGGGAGAATAATTGGATTCATACCTTTCCCAAGGGTATTAGTGCTATGTGAAATGCAATCTGTCTCGTCCAAGATTTGAACTCGTGTCACCGTGTCCATTTCCCACGACGATAACCATTACACCACGGACACCTATTTGATATTAATCATTTGTTTGCAAACAGTTATATTGTTCCAAATATTACTATCCCGTATTTATAGTTTTCAAACTGATCTTTTTGATAAAAAGATGGGCCCTGATTAGGCTCTACCACTCCCAGCCAGCGTGGACCTGGGAGTAATGGTAATGAAGGAGTACTCCAGACTCCCTAGAGCACCAGATCAGGTGTGGTTACGGCTAGATTGTTTAGTGTCATATCTAGAACATACTTACGGAGAGTTCTATCTGCAGAAGATGCAGTGAGGTCTTCTAAGCCCGACCGACAACGCGAGGGAAGGTTGGATTTCTCATGCCATATCACGAAAATCCACCGTATATTTGCGATATTGTTGTATTGCTTTTGGAGCGACTCTTTACGTTCCTGTCAACTTGACTCCTGATCATTGCATAATAATATAATATTGAATAGGACAACAAACCTGATCTTTTTGCTGGGATCAAACATCAGTTTCAGAGAAGGAAGATTAAATCACTCTAATGACCCCATAAAAAAAATATCATCTTGGTTTATGGCGTTCATCGATAAACACCAATTCGGAAACTTCAACTGCTTTCTATATTCAACAAGTGTCAATATTTAATATGTATGAAATTTTCATTATTATATTATAAAAAAAAGCATCTCTCTTTCCTCACAATCAATCACATAAGTGATAAAATAAACCCTTCTTATTAATATATGCATCGATTTCTAATATATACGCACTTGATTGACATGAAAAAATAAGGATAAGCCAAATAAGAATACTTCCTTATAACAATTCACTTTTTATTATTCCCAACAAGTCATTTTCAACAGGAAAGTTTTTCCTTAAGTTTTTAAAGGATTGAGCACGCCGCAAAAGATTCGGGATGCCATAAAAGAAATGGCAAAAAATGAACTGATGATGTAGCATAACAAATTATTGAATAAAAATTATTTTCTGGGCGTAGACTCTATGCTATGAAGATATTTGGGCGGTGTGTGTCTAAAATTAGTCGTAACTCTTTTAATCAAATATTTAAAAAAGGAATTTGTTTATTGAAGTTAGTAAGTGCCAACCCACATCTGTCTATCTATGTTTTGAGAATGGTTTCCTTTAATACTAAAGCCATTTGGGGTCAGTGTTTGAAGACGTTTTCTCTATTTATCTTTGAGTGTTTTTTTTTATTGCTGTGATATTGTCGAATGTTTTATTTTTCAATTCTTTTCATGATATTGAATTTCACATCTCTGTTAAAATCATGGCTCTTTTCAGCGATAATGTTCTTTTACCATTATGACTTTATTTTGATTGGATTCTGTATCAATAGATACTGAATGTAAAACAGAAATAGTCGTTCCTGATTCTCCACTATATATCTTTCTGCGGTGTGTGCAATCTAGTTAAGAAATTATATATATATATATATATATATATATATATATATATATATATATATGAATAATATCAGCAGGATGAATTTGATATTTCACATTATTTCAATTTTGGGGGGATATCAAATTCATTCTTATGATGCTATTTGAATCCCCGAATATATTCTGTTCTTTTTCTAATATATATATATATATATATATATATATATATATATATATATATATATATATATGTGTGTGTGTGTGTGTGTGTGTGTGTGTGTGTGTGTGTGTGATTTACTGTACATCATTTTGTGCTTATATGTTTATATTACAATAAAATGTATTAAAAAATACACACGAAATGATAGGTTTCATTGATTAAAAAAGTGTATGATAAAATAAAATTTTAATGTGATTATATTATGAAACATCTCTTACCATAATCATATTTTTAAAAAATAATCATATCAGAATAAGTCATTTTCCTAATATTTATATACATTTATAACGGGTATCCATATATTTTCGCCCGACCAAGAACAATAAAACAATTTTTATCTCATCTTCCTCGGCTTATCAGTTACTATTAGTTTCATGTTTTTTATAGAAAAGAAAAAACAAATAAACAAAACAATGCCTGTCCCTAGACAGGACTTTGTTAAAAGTATAATTTTTTATTCATATTTCTCTAGTTTAAAAAAGCATGAACTTTGTATAAACACAGACGTGCAAAACACACACATATACACGCAAGCACTCTCACTTAGACATGTACATATTATTATTATTATTATTATTATTATTATTATTATTATTATTATTTACTCATTAGAGTTTTTTACATCAGCGTTGGCTGGTGGTTTTTCTCTGGAGATTGAGTGACAGCAAGTCGCCTCAAGTCTCCAGGACTCTTCTCAGCATTCTTGCTGTTCTCAATAATGTAGTAGTTTGGATCGTCCTCACTCGTCCACCAACTTCCAAGTCCTCCAGTCCCTTTAGTAATCCTTTAGGTACTGTTCCAAACGCACCAATTACACTTGGTATAATTGTCACCTGCATCTTCCATAGTTTTTTTTCCATTCCCAAGCAAGATCGAGGTACTTATCCTTTTTTTCACATACTTTCTGTTTTATTCTGTGGTCAGCCGGGACAGCAAAGTCGACAATTTTGCAAGTTCTCTTCTTTTTGTTGATTATTATTAGGTCTGGTCTTCTGGCCAAGATTTATTATTATTATTAGGTTGACAAGAAAGCTCTTGTGGTTTTTAATTTTTAAATTCAGATGAACATATCTCGGCTCAAAACAGAAATTTATTGATCGAAATGAGCACTATCAGAATCAACACACTTCAGCCAACGCAAAACAAGTGTATTTATGCCAGTAACGTAAACATCTTGCGTTCTGGTGGCGATGAAGTCGCTGAAGGCGTTTTTGATATCGCTTAGGTTTTTGAAGCATTTCTCACGCAGAAAGTTGTCAAGATGCTTGAAAAAGTGGTAGTCGGTAGGTGAGAGGTCTGGAGAGTATGGCGGATGAGGTAGAGTTTCGTAGCCCAATTCGTTCAACTTCTGCAGGGTCGGTTTAGCAACGTGCGGTCGGGCATTGTCGTGGAGAAGATTTGGGCCTTTTCTGTTGCTGGGTGTTGTTGTCAAAGTTTCTGATGCATTTCATCCATTTGTTGACAGTACTTCTCCGCCGTAATGGTTTCGCCTGCATTCAAAAAACTGTAATGGATGAGACCGTTCGCAGACCACCAAACAGTCAGCGTAACCTTCTTTTGGTGCAACTCTGGCTTCGGGAAGTGTTGTGGAGCTTCGTCGGCATCTAACCACTGATCTGAGCTTCGCCGATTGTCATAAAGGCCCCACTTTTCATCGCAAGTCACAACCCAGTCGAGAAATAGGTCATTCTTGTTGCATAAAAGGAGGGAAGATGACACTTCTTAACGGTGTTTCTTTTGATTGTCGTTCAATTCGTGAGGCACCCATTTATCAAGTTTTTTTTTTTTTTTTGTCTTTCCAATCTCTCTCAAGTGGTTGGAAATCGTCCTATAGGTTACGTCTAATTCAGCAGCAAGTTCTCGAACAGTTGTGCGTGGATTGGCTTCGACTAAGGCTCTTAATTGATCATTGTCAACATCCGATGGCCGACCACAACGCTCATCATCTTCAAGACTCTCGTCGCCGCCACGAAATTTCTTAAACCACCATTGTGCTGTGCGTTCTGTAGTGGTTCCAGAGCCAAATGCTTCGTTGATATCGCGAGCTGCTTCAGCAGCTTTTCGGCCTAGCTTGAATTGAAATCAGAAAATTGTGCGAATTTGCTTTTTTTCCATCTTGTATTCAACGTTCTGAAAAAAAGACAAAATTGTTTTAAAACGATTGTAATTTAAACGATTAGAGAGAAAAACGCTCTTTAAAATGATATATAAAGTAAAGGTATTATAATGAAAACTTTTTTGAAAATATATCATTTGAAATCAAAATTAAAAATTGCGCAAGAACTTTCTTGTCAACCTATTGTTATTATTATTTACAAATAAATGCGTCCGTTAGATTTTTTTCATAAATTTTTTTTTTTTCTTCAAAACCAAAGATATCAGATTGTATCATCTCTTAGGATACTTAAATAAAATAAAAGCGAATATTGTGGATATCATCTAGTAACAAAGTCTAAAGCATTTGAACTATGTGGCTAAAAATATATGTTGTAATCCAAGAATAAGTACATTCCTTATATGTATTTATCAATACAATTCTGGTTTCGGTCATTCTATTTTATTTGAAATACCCCTACACCAACATATAAAATTCTCTTGGTGTTTGATCAATTTAGAAGTTTTTTGTTAGATAATCTTAAAGTTGTAGTATTTTAGGGTCCTAACTATGAGTCGAATATAACTGTTTAATGTTTTACTCAAATAAAAATTATTTAACAGTGGCAAATAGAATTATGTGTTCGATAGCAATACTTGAAAACATTTAAATGTGGGAAAACAAATGAGCCTTGCTCGATTGAAACTGTTAGCAACAAATTCTTCGCTTACAAATTATATACATATATATATATATATATATATATATATATATATATATATATATGTATATCATCATCATCATCATCATCATAATCAAGTCCCACTGCTTGCACTGATTTCCCTGATTCTCACTCACCATTCATCCCTATTATCAATCGCTCCCGGCATGTCTTCCACACTACATCCTGTGTTTGTACAAAGCTGTTGTACATAGGTTCACGTTGATTAGCCAACACTGGCACGTCCATGTGAGGGGTCCATAGAAGAATATTACTTATGAGTTCGTCCTTGCTTCTCCAGCAGAGTACTGCATCTTTTGTTTGTCGTATTTAGATTGTTTTAGTGATAGGAGGTAGGTAGCCGTCTATCTGCCGTTTCGTTGACTGTTACTTCCAGGATTTGTTCAATATAGCTCATAGCATTCTTTTTCAGTTCCGGACAAACGTTTTCTGTGGTACATCTGTACAGTAGTATTGACACAACCACAGTTTGGAAGAAATTCCGTTTTATTTTATCGGACAGGTCAGATTTCCATATGATTGATAGCCTATCGATAGGATTCCACGGTATTGTTAGGCGCATATTGATGTCACTTTCAGTAGATGAGATACTGCTACCGAGGTACATGAACTTGTTCTCTAATTTCAGAGGACCACCCTTTAAACTAGAGATGTCTCTTTCTTGTTTAAAGAACATGCTCTCCGTTTTATATGTATATATATATATATATATATATATATATATATATATATATATATATATGTATGTATATCTAGGCAGCATTTCTTCGTTAATGCAAATTTCATTAAACATAATAGACATTTTATGCCTACATATTCTCTTTTGGATCCGTTCGAATTCCCGTATAGCTTTTATCGTATTCGGGGGGAATTGATTTAGGTATTGTCCATAGTTGTATGTATCCCTAGTACTTTCTGCCCGACTTTGGGCCATCATCAGGGGAGAATCTGTTACAAAAGTGATGTAACTTTTGTTTTAGCAAATTACTACTGTGTAAGGACGTCTTTGCTGTTGGAGATTATGGCGCTTGCTTTTAAATGTAATTCTGTAAATAGTGCCAGTAGCTAAAGACATTTAAGTACGTTAGCACTGGTTTGAAAATTAATTCTATTAAGTGCTGGTTGTAGGTTTCTAATATATAGTGCTTCGAGAATCTGAAGTTTTTGTTTATTATTTTGATGTTCAAGTATTGTTGTGTTGTCGGTGAGAATTTTTCGTAGTTGTGTTGTTGGGCATGAATGTTTTTTGAAATGCTGAGCTATTGAACTTGTGTCAGAAAGGTGCATTGTAAGTCTCCTCCTAAAATTTCCTTTTTAGATGTTCTCATTGATACTAACAACAATAATAACTTCACTACCTCCACCTACAAAAAACCCTCTAGTAATAACTCCTGTACCCTCAACTTTAAAAGTGAATGCCCCTTCAGATATAAAAAAAGCAATTATTCGTAATGTAATACCCCGTGCCAAACTAATCTCCTCCTCCAAAACAATATTTTATAAAGAGGTAAAAAACATAAAACAGGCTCTCATCGATAATGGGTTTCCTAACTATATTGTTGATGAACAAATTAAACGTATGATCAAAAATGTTAACCAACAAAATAAACAGTCTACTACTCCATCCAGTCAATAAACATATATCAAACTTTTTTATCGTAACCAAATGCACTACAATTATAAATCCGATGAAAAAATAATGAAAACATTGATTCACAAAAACATACTCCCCACTGATCCTAATAAAATATAAAACTTATTATATATTATAATAAGTTTAAAACCTCGAATTTGGTCATTAGAAATAACTCCTCTCCCTCGATTGGGGTGTTGCAAAAAACCAACGTTATATATAAATCTAAATGTCCCCTAGGAGATTGTATCTCTGATAATAATAATATATATGTTGGTTTAACCTCAACTACCCTGTCGAGGAGACTTACAAAGCACCTTTATGACACAAGTCCAATGTTTAATGAAATATGCATATATATATATATATATATATATATATATATATATATATATATATATATATATAAACAGGCAATAAATAACCTACAATGTTTGATATGCAGTAAAACACAGCTAATCAAAGAATTTGAAATCATTTGATAGTGTACTCACAAATGAGCATTAGGTCGTTTAAAAATGTTACCTACAAACTATTCTCTTGCAAATTTGTATATATATATATATATATGTATATATATATATATATATGTGAAAATTGTATCTGTGAAACGTGCGTACGTGTTCTTCTTTCGAAGGCAGGGTATGTGAACCATATGAAGTCTCACATTGACAGATCATCGTCATCCAGTGTTCCGCAGCGACCTGATAGCACAGTGTGTGCTATCTGCGGTAAGGTATGCAGGTCGGCATCTGGACTGAAAAGGCTGTGCACAAAAACAGTATTTCTCATGCGAATCCAATCAACCCAGTTGACATTTTGACTTTTGTGTGTCATGTCTGTCATCGTCCTTGTAAATTATCTGCCGGCCTTCAGAGCCACCTGAGAACACATGAGGGGCTATTTGATGCGGAACATGAAACTTGAGACAGCAATCATCTGTGCAGATGCTGCAATCATTATATATATATATATATATATATATATATATATATATATATATATATATATATATATATATATATATAAACTGGACCATTGGCCTAATGAGTTGAGTGTTCGCCAATGGTCCGGGTAACCGGGGTTAAATCCCAGGTCGAGTCAAACCAAAGCCTTAAAAATGGTACTTGATGCCGCCTTCCTTAAAACTCAGCATTATAATGTAAGGATCAAGGGTAAAGTGGAATAATCCAAGAAATGGAGGAGCGCCCTCTCCTACATCTCGGAGTAGTAGCTATTGAAAGAGGAGCCTTCGGGTCGCCCTCGACAAAGGTTGCAAACTTTACTTACTTATATATATATACTGGATTTGTCGTTAAATTACACACAAGGGTTGATAGGCTCTAAAACATAATCAAACCAATCCACTTAGATTATCTTCTGGGTATTAGTCATAAATATCATTTTGTCTTAAATATACATCAATTGACGTTGGGTTCTGAAAAAAATGAATCTCCAATAATAATGCAGAACGAAAGTAAACCATTTAATTTCAAATCAGTCTGCAAAGATAGTCCAGTTTTGCTGATTTTGGATTTAATTCTGAAACTGTACTCGTGTTATCTTTATTGATTCGGCAATTGATACACAAATATTTGTCAGTCTACAAGATTTTCCTTTGTATTGCCGTTTAATAGTTTAAACATTCCCCCAGTTTTATTTCATGAGATTGATCATAAAATTCTATTTCTAAGTTACCAGAAGCGTCCACTATATGAAGAAATACAACTTCTCTCATCATTACTTTAATCACGTAGAGACATAGTGTATATATATATATATATATATATATATATATATATATATATATATATATATATATATAAAAATCTTCTAATGATAAAGCAGAACGAACGTAAACCATTTAATTTCAAATCAGTAAGCAATATACATATATACGAGGATCATTAAATAAGTTTCCAGACTTTTTTCGTATGGGCTCTTTATATATAGTATATATATATATATATATATATATATATATATACGTAGTGCATTCAGTAAATTAGGGTTAGGGTTACTATGATGAGGTTTGAAGGGAGTTCAGGAAGACATTCCGTCAGCAACTTTCAAATTGGGTTAGTGGCATTTCCACCAGGACAATGCAGCAGTCCACAACTCCGTCCTTGTCACAGACGATTTGACCAAGATGGGCATCAACACAGTTCGTCACCCTCCCTATAGGCCAGACCTTGCTCCCTGTGACTTTTGGTTATGCCCGAAGCTCAGAAGCTGTTGTTAAGAGACAACTGAGGAGATGAAAGAGGCTGTGACGAAGGTGATTGACACGCTCGCACAAGAGGACTTCCATGGCGCCTTTTAGAAATTGTTGGAACGGTACACCAAATGCATTGCAACTGGAGGAGATTACTTCGAAGGGGACTAGAGTTTCATGTGTGTACTATCAATAAAAGTGCCTACACGAAAAAAGTCTGGAAACTTAGCAAATGATCCTCGTTTATATATATATATATATATATATATTATATATATATATATATATAGTATATATATATATGTCGATTTCTTTCTATCGTAATTTAGTAAACACAATAAAAGAAGCCCCTAAACTCGCTACCCGACCACTTCATGGTCTACTAATTATTGCAGCAAGATATGAATAGAACTAAAAACTGAAATACTGTTGGCTGAAACAATAATTAAAGAAAAATACTTCTCATAGAACTATTTTTCTTGTAACATCTTACAAAATATTTCAATTGGGAATGTTGTCCTAAATTTAGGCGAACTTAAAGTGCGTAATGGTTACCCCAAGAAAATCGGGAAAAATGACAGTATTTTTAAAGATTTCTATCGATGGCATTATTTCAGGAATTGTATGAAATGTTTTGCGAGACAGGGACCAGACCGGGTGTGTTTAAGAGACCCAAAATAATACGATCAGAATATAATAAAATTCTCAGTATATATATATATATATATATATATATATATATATATATATATATATAAAGTAAAGTTGGCAACCTTAGTCGAAGGTGATCCGATGGCTCTCTTTCCAATAACTGCTACACCAAGGTGTAGGGGGGAGTGCTAGTCCATTCCCTGGATTGCTTCACTTTACCGTTGATCCTTACCTTAAAATGCTGAGTGTAAAGCAAGGCGGAATCAAGTACCATTCTTTGAGTCTTTGGTATGACTCGACCTGGGATTGAACCCCCTTACCATCTGCACAAGCAGATGTGACAAGTTAACGTTTATGTTGTGTTTTGCTGGTCTGAATAAGGACTTTTCTTTCTCTTAGACCGATTACTATACCAAGGTTAAAGAGATAATGTGACATACTAGTTATCTTTACTAGTGAGAATAGGTGTGTACATACCTTTTACAATGGTATCATATATCAATAATATATATATATATATATATACAATATTCATGAGGAAATTTTTATATATCAGAATGTATATATATATATATATATATATATATATATATATATATATTAAGGGAAGTCAATCGATTTTCATAATAAACCAAAGTGTTATTTTTGAGCAAAAAAGAGGTTCCCAGTAGCAATAAAATTTTAGTCTATCTGTTTGTATAATTTTTTTTTTTTTACTAATCTATACCTTCAATAAAATGGTGACCTGTTTTTTTTATCTTTGCAGACGATGATAAATATTTTTCCCCAAGATGATTAAAATAAATATGAAAAACCAATTGAATCTTGAATAAATTAATCTACTTTTGATCTATTTTCTACTCTGCTTAAGTTTTTAAATAAGAAATAAAATACGCTACTTTTCAATTTTGTATAAAGAATCGTCTCATTTTCGTCTTTATGTCTTTGGGTAATTTTTTTCAAACATTCAAGTATTAAATTCCTCCGATTTTATTTATATTATACATCACTTCATTAACTTTCACAAGCAAAGTATTATCTCTTTCTTTGTACACAATATGCCCGAAAAATACTGGCACTAATATAAACATCCTTGAATTCTGTTTTATGTTGCTTATTTTGCACAAATATATTGTCATAAACATTACTTTCTCTTCAAAATAATGACAAACACATCGGAAGAACTTTTATATACACAAAATATATTGTCTCGCTTAAGCAAAACAAACCCCTTTTTAAATGTATGAACTATTTTCTATTTTATTTAGATACTGAGACGTGTTTACGCAATTACAAATATTACGTTTTCTTATCAGTAAAGCTTTTGTAATTTTAGTTTTTAACAAACTCTTCACTCAAGTTAAAGAAATAAAATGTATTAAATTTGTAGAACTGTGTTTATTCAATTCTTAATATTTCTCTCTCTCTCTCTCTCTCTCTCTCTCATTCTTTATTTCCTCCTCTCTCTCTCTCTCTCTCTCTCTCTCTCTCTCTCTCTCTGTATATATATATATATATATAAGCATAAAAGTAAGCCTCTAAAACGACACATAAAAGCATGTTTCTCATGTGAGCCGTAGACTTAAAATGCGCTGAGATAATAAATACCTTTCAAATCCTATCTGCAAATGAAGGATTATTTGGTGGGGTTCAATTCGTGTTGACCTGATAAATACTAATTTTCCCAACCCTCGTTGAATAAATTTAATTCGTTAATGTCAGTTTGAATCTTTCTCCCTTTCTTAAATATCAGCATCAATATCATTAGAACCATTTTCCCATTTGAACACAATGAGTTTCACGGAGTGTCATAAAATTACTGAACCTAAATTAGTAAATATCGAAAACCCTTACGATACTTACTTGGAAATATCAGTGCAAATATCCATGATGGAATGACTTGTTTTCCTCTTTTAGGACGTAGAATCCGATTCTTCAATTGATGAAGGAGTAAAATCAATTTTAGCAAGATTCCAGCCCGTATCTTAATTGCTTTCAAAGCGCTAAATCTTATTAATCTCACTACTCACTATGTAAAACTGATCCACAATTTTGGACACTTTCTACGCTGTCTAAATTAGATTGCTTTTTGATAACTGTCAATACAACTCCATATTAAGGGAAACGCATAAAATTACGTCATTATAACGCTGATCCTAGGGTAGTCAGAGAACTTTTTTTTATTCTGATCGTCAACTGAGGGGATGTCTTCGAAGAATGGAATCAAATTTTCAATGAGATCGATGTTAATGTGCTGACATTTCATAAGAGGTTATCGTTTATAAGATCTGAGAAAAGGTCATCGAGACTGAGGTCAGAGAACAATGGTCAGCAATTCTAGTCCCACACGTTACTCACAAAGAATCTCTCCTTTCTGTAATTATTTTTTAATTAATTATAGGATGATAAATGCTACTAGAAGTTCTCTCCATTTAAGTATTATTGGGATTTTCCCAACTTTATATGGTAACAATATTGCGACGTCGGCAGGATGAAAGAAACGCAAGACGATTTAAAATGTTACAAAAAACATATATTTACATAGAAAGAGAGGAAAGAAAATATTGTCCTTGCAAACAGTTGGTTTGCGGCAAACTTTGCCGTTAAAGGCGTCCTTTTAACAGTTGGTATTTCTTGTGTGCTCTTGTTAGGGTTGAAGAAAATAGAGCCTTGTTTCTAGTGCTTCAGTTGCTGGAAAAATCCTCACAGGCGTGTATTGGCGTCTAGAAGACTGAGAGAACGAGCGGGCACGTCGTGATTCTGAGGAATCACACAAGCAAAAGAGGAAGGGCGTTCGTAGGAAACGCCCTCATAGGGGTTTGGAGAAAATCTAAAAAAAGAAAAAAAACGTAGCCTATGATTGACTGTTTTTCATCCAATCATTGGGCACCTAATTAGCGACTCCGTAAATAATTTCAAGAGTATTTCGATAAATCAGTCATTCACACGTAGATGACTATTTTCACCCGTCAAAAGATGTGTTTTTTAATGCATAAATTATGGGGTCATTAGGTCATTTGGTTCAGTAGCATACTAACCTTTAATGGTTATCCAATACCATATTTACCAACCCCTCCGCTCGGGCAGGATATGACACAAGGTCAGTTTTTAAGCGGAGTTTAACAGGTTTGAATTCAGAGTTTTCCTTCTCCTAGACCAGTTGCCTCACCAAGGCTGAAGAATCTAGTCTGCCCGACTATTTACCCATAGCTGGAGGGAGACTAATTGGATTCATAGCTTTCCCAGGGGTATTAGTGCTATGTGAAATGCAATCAGCCTCGCTGTGTCCATTTCCCACGACGATAACCATTACACCACGAGCACCTCCTTGGTTATCCAATACCAAACCCTGTTTATGCATATAAATGGATTTTTAAATAATAGTTTGTAGGTAATATTTGTAAAAATGCCAGAACTCATTTGTTTGCTCACAGTTAAATGTTTTCAGGTATTAAACACAAATATTTATATACGCACCAAGTAAATGATTTCAAGTATTGATAGCACTTATATTTGGAGGTGCCCGTGGTGTAATGGCTATCGTCGTAGGAAAAGGACACGGGGGCATGAGTTCAAATCTTGGACGAGGCTGATTGTATTTCACATAGCACTAATACCCTTGGGAAAGGTATGAATCCAATTATTCTCCCTCCAGATATGGGTAAATAGTATGACAGACGGGTTCTTCAGCCTTGATGAGGTAACTAGTCTAGGAGAAGGAAAACTCTGAATTCAAACCTGTTAAACTTTGGTTAAAATTTGACCTTGTGTCATATCCTGCCCGAGTGGAGGGGTTGGTAAATATGGATAGCACTTATATTTTTATTTCCATTGTTAATTGATTTCAAGTATTACTATCAAATACTAATAATTCATTTTAAAATCATTCTCATGTTACCACATAGTTAAATATTTTCAAGTATAATCAAGGATTAACAAGTTCTATTTGATCCATAGATTGACCCTAAGATCTGTTCTCGGTCATAGTCGAAACTCCCCACTTCCAAAAGCTTCGCGACTTGTACCTCACCATCATGGTTTAGTATCATATCCACGACACTCATTGTGGGTAGTCTTATATTTCTGAAGAGGTGCAGTCTGAGTATTCGACTGTGCCGGCCTACAGGGTAGAAATTTGAGAAGAAATATATTATATATGTGAAGAAATAAGAGGAAAATTGGATTAACTGAAACACAATAAACGAATTCAAAATAATCTATCATCTTTTTTTTTAAAAGACGAAATATTATTTTGAATCTGTTTTCTGTGTTTCGATTTATCCACTTTTTACTTATTTTTCACATCTTGTCGAATTTACCATATCTATTATTTCTCCATATATATATATATATATATATATATATATATATATATATATATATATAACGCTAGTAACAATGTAAATAGGGGGTTGTTTTAGGACTATTCAAGCACCACCTTCTTTCTATCAATAGCTATAGATCAGTGAGAAGCATGAGCTACATTACCAGCAGCTGCATTAAATAATTATTTTTTGTTATCAAATTAAAATCTTATTCTTTTTAATCTATTAAAACTAATTCTTTTCTCTGTCTTTGTTTAACTTCGCAACTGTTGCTCGTTCTCTGTCTCGACTCAACGTTAAAACTGTTCCTTTTTATCTGTCTCAGATTAAAAACGCTTACTTTTTTCTCAGTCTCTGCTCAATTTTAGAACTGTTGCTCTTTCCCATACTTGGCTAAACGTTAAAACTTGTCTTTTTTTCTGTCTCGGCACAACTCCAAGATTCATGAAGGCATTTCTTGCCTGGCGTAAGTGAGTAGGCTGGTAGATGGTGAGGCTTATGTAAAATTGGCAGGACTTCTTTACTGTTTCAGAAAAAGGAAATCCATGTACTTCTACTTTTTGATCTCAAATCAAAGTCTGATTAACATTAAAACTTATCTTCTTCAGAGATTCTCATAAGTGATCTATGTTTATTTTGCCTTTTAGACCAAGAAAGGAGATATGAATGAATACTAATGTGAATATTTACATAACTTTATACGATACCAAAAATAGGTTCCTGAAATGCTTCAACCAATAGAAAACTCGTTGAAATAACTGAGTCGAATGCAAAAAGAAAAGCCATATTGAATAAAAATAACGTTGCAATTATCATTCATTTCTCTCTTGGTAAATTCAGCTTTAGTCTATATACTTATTTGAACACAACTCGTTCCTAATACTTTTTATTGGACAAAAGTAATAATCTGATATTGCACACAACAAATTTCATCTTAAAGGTTATCCAAAATGAGACATATAACTTGAAATTAACGAAAACATGTTTGTTTTCTTTCTTTTTTGTTTATTTATGATCACACAAATGTATTCTGGTGAAAATTCTTTGAGGCAATATGTTATTATTGAAGACAACAAAGGATCCAAAATGGAATTTATATCCTTCCAATTCTGGGAAAACAATTACCATATCAAAAAGTCCAAAAATTGTAAGAATTTGCCAAAACAAGAGAACAAGGGTTTCACTTTCAATGAAGTAATATCATTATCTAATTATAATTTTCGTTGTTGTGTTTTTTTCAGTAAATTAAGTTAAAATTTCGACTACAGAAAAATATTTAACGGCTTCTTTAATGCCAATCTGCATACATTTAAAACGGACCGAACTATTTTTGTTACTACCAATGCAGTCGGAAAGGGTATCCGCTTTAAAAATGACATTGTATTGAAAACTGCCAATAGCGGCGAGGGAAAGTAAACATCTATCCAATTTTAAATATCGCACTATCGTTAGATCATCAGAATGTAGAGGGTATGTCAAAAATATGATACGGAGTCGGTTTAAAACGAATTGAATTGATTTACTTTGTAATAAGAGTTTTTTTTTTCATGAAAAACGTTTTATTACAAAATAAATCAATAAGAAGATCAATGCTCAATAAATATCTCGATTTAAACAGTGTTTGCCTACACGGAAATGAATAACGAATTGTAAACTAACTATATGGCTTAGCATTCTGCGCACATATTCCAACGGGTTTTTATGGGCTGAAGCACCTTGGAAATTCCTGTTTATATATATATATATATATATATATATATATATATATATATATATATATATACCGTTGCTTACCTTTTAATGTCCTGCACGTCTTTCAGATGCATTTTCAGTTTACCAATCAGAGAAACGTCAAATTCACAAGCCTGTGTTTCATCCAACTCATGAAAAAAAAGTGTTAGTTTTGAGACAAAATTCCTATGAACTAGTTTTGTGCTCCAAAAATATTTCTGTATCCCACGTGACCTTTGTGACTATTTCACGTTGGCAAAAATCAAAAACTCACTCTGTAGTCCAATCGCAGGATAAGGAAAAACTTCAGTTCTTTAATTGCTTAGTTAATTTCAAATTTTATAATTCAATATCAAAATGATGTCATGTGTGTACAACTGAGTCACTAACATAATAAAGAGATGATATCTAGATGTCTAGATGAAATCTAGACTAATAAATGCTAATTCTCGATAATTTTGATGAGCAGTCAAACATTTTTGTTTCTTCCTATACTTACATAATACATCCAGGGCTCACCGGATGGATGATGTTAAGTTGATCGCCTAATTCCAAGGGGTCTTCCTTCTAGGCACTGCCTTCTCTGCAAGGTTATGTTTATTCGAACCTCTAAATTTTAGCATTGCCGGAGGATCAAGCATTTTGATACAGCTACACAGGAGGTTCGATTCGTGCGTGAATCCCATATTCAAATGAACTTGTACCCAATCTGACAAATGGTAGGAGATTGGATAAATCCTTACCTAAAACAGCAGTTTTTCTCTAATACCGAGAATTTAGAAATAGCTAATGGCTGGATTCCTGGGAGTGTTCTATCAAAACAGCTCCTACCTCTTCGCCTAAAAGGGTTCGGAGCTGGATTTACTGCCCGGTGCCTGAAGCGTCCTACAAAGTGGATCCCGACGAATTTTGGCAATTTAAAACCCACTGCTGCGGGACTTTTGCATACGTCGTGACACTCAATACCAAAATGACCATGTGTCTATATCGGCTTGGTACAAAATCGGAAAAATATATTGCATTTTATAGGTTATCTCTCATTTAAGTGCTGAAAACACTCACCACTACTTAACTTCGGTGATCTCAAAAGGAATTAATTTACTAAATTTTCCCAGACATACCAGCAGGTCCCAGTTTGCTAACAGTAACTACTGTGTGCAAACAATAGCAATATTTGAAACCATCTGTTTGCAAATAATAGCAATACTTAAAACCATTAAACTGGGTGAAAATAAAAAGAATACTTGAAATCATTTAACTGTGTGCAAACAATATTAATAACTGAAACTATCTGTATGCAAACAATACCGATGCTTGAAATCATTTATCAGTGAGCAAACAATAACAATAATTAAAACCATTTAATTGTGCGTAAACAATGGCAAAAATTGAGGCCATTTAATTATGAACGCATTTTTTTGTCAAACGCAGGATTGATCAAGTGTGACTTTATAAGCACTTAGATGCAAATATTCAGGTGAAGTAATGTAAATGTATGTAGATGAGAGAATATCTCTATAAATATATAAACGTCTAAGCGTATCGTATATACACGTGATGTTAAGTGTACTTGTAGGAGTATATATAAGCATACGCGTTGCTGGTGTATATGTATGTAGAATACATATATGTGCATTTACATGTATGTGTGTATAATAATAGTTTAAATGGGTAGATGAATAAATTGGGGAGGTTGGCAGATTTTTAAAAATAATGAAATAGTGTTGCATTTGGCAATGAATCATACCGAATAATATAACTGTTATTAAACTTAACTTGTATTTTTCTTCATCCAAACTTTGATTACTCTTTTTCGTGGTCAATACCTGCTGCATTTACCACATGACAACAAGAACACGAGAAATGCACTCGATCAGATATGAAGCGTTAAAGACAATGGAGGTGCCCGTGGTGTAATGGTTATCGTCAGAGGAAATGGACACGGCAACACAAGTTGGAATCCTGGAAGAGACTGATTGCATTTCACATAGCGCTAATACCCTTGGGAAAAGGTATGAATCTAATTAGTCTCCCTCCAGCTATGGGTCAATAGTAGGACAGACTAGGTTCTTCAGCCTTGGCGAGGCAACTTGTGTAAGAGAAGGAAAACTCTAAATTCAAACCTGTAAACTCCGCTTAAAAACTGACCTTGTGTCATATCCTGCCCGAGCGGAGGGGTTGGTAAATATGATTAAAGGCAGCTGGTGCGAAAAACCAAACTTCTCCGGACAAATAAAGGAGGTGGGATTGAATCTCACTGGAAGCTTATTATTCTTTATAGTTATTTCCGGCACGTGCAATTGCTCGCTGTTGTAGAGATAATGAACGAAGTGTATTTTGATTTTGAAAAAAAAGGGATCGAAATTAAACGTTGGGGTATTTCCGTGATGTAGTGGCTAACGGACTGAACTGAAACATCGTAGTAAACAAGTTCGAACTCCAGCCGTGTTATTGTGTTCACTTTTGAACTAAACCTCTTGGGAAAGGCATGAAACCTTTTATTCTACCCCCACCCACCCAGCGATTGGTTGAATAGTACCACTGCCACTATTTTACTTGGATAAAGTCGACAATGAATAATCAATGAAGATTGATATATGATAAAACAAACGAAAACAAAGCAAGGCGAAATTAAGACAACAAAAAATGCAAGTCAAACTTTTATTTAAAAAATAACTCAGAAATTTCCAATAAAAAGTCAATTAAATGATTATCCGTTTTCTAATGTAAATAATAAAATCATGGTGTCTTTGGGTAAATATTTTTTCAAATTCGTAAAAAGTTCAGATATTTATATTATATATTTATATCTATATCATATGTTCATATTCATATGTGTTGATATCTATATTATATGTTCATATAACGCAGTTTCTTCCAAGCAGCGGTCACATCGATACTGCTATATGGCTGCACTACATGGACGCTAACAAAACGGCTGGAGAAGAAGCTAGACGGCAATTACGCAAGAATACTACGTGCAATCTTAAACAAGTCCTGGCGGCAACACCCCACAAGACACCAACTGTACGGCCACCTGCCCCCTATCATGAAAACTATTCAAGTTAGACGAACCAGACATGCAGGACACTGCTGGAGAAGCAGGGACGAACTCATAAGAGATGTACTCTTATGAACCCCCACACATGGCCGTGCAAAAGCAGGACGACCAGCACGAACATACATTCAGCAGCTATGTGAGGATACGGGATGTTGTCCTGAAGACCTACCTAGGGCGATGAACGATAGGGAGGAGTGGCAAGAGAGGGTCAGGGATATCCGTGCTACCAGCGCGATATGATGATGATGATGATGATGATTTATATTACATGTTCATATTTACGTTATTATTCATATATGTTCATACTCATATTAGGGGGTGTCCTCGTGGTGTAATGGTTAAAGCGATGGACTGCGGAATCGTAGTACGCGAGTTCGTATTCCAGTTGCGCTATTACGTTCACTTTCGGGCAAATACCGTTGGGAGAGGTATGACCCCCACCTTATCCTCCCAGCTATGGGTTAAATAGTACCACTATTATTCTTCTAGGAGAATGGCATTGGCATTAAATAACCTAAAAAGAGTTGATATGCCATTAAACAAAGAAACCAAACCATTTTCATATTATATGTTCATATTTATATTGTATGTGCATATTCATATTATATGATGATATTCATATAACCCATATCTCTATTATATGTTCATATTCATATGGTCATATATATTGTATGTTTATATTTTCATGATCATATTTATATTATATGTTCATATTTATATTATATGTTTATACATATATTATATGTACATATTCATATATGTTCATATTTATATCATGTTCATATTAATATTATATGTTCATACTTATATTTTATGTTCATATTCATATTGTATGTTCATATATATTTCATAATTTCGTATTCCTATCATACGTCAATATTTATATATGTTCATATCTATATTATATGTTCATACTCATATCATATATTCATATTTATATTGTATGTTCATATTTAGATTGCATGTTCATATCCATATATATTCATATGTATATTGTATGTTTATATTCCTATTAAATGTTCACATTTATATTGTATGATCATATTTATATGTTAACATTT
Organism: Sepioteuthis lessoniana; assembly: GCA_963585895.1. Taxonomy (NCBI): domain Eukaryota; kingdom Metazoa; phylum Mollusca; class Cephalopoda; order Myopsida; family Loliginidae; genus Sepioteuthis; species Sepioteuthis lessoniana. Next base: position 9,521,385 of record OY757905.1, read on the forward strand.
ATATTATATGTTCATATTTATGTGCCTTCAATAAGATTCAATACTTCTTTTGAACAGGCATTTAAAATTGTTGTAAACTCTTGAAAGTTCAGTAGGTTATTGCAATATATCTTATGAGATGACTGACTAATTTTTATGATTTCAAGTTCAAATGAACAGCTACAGCAGCAATTGGAATACACCCTACTGAAGCCTGATTGTCACAGCTGGTGAATTTCAAAAATGCAATCTGGACGTAAGGTCACTTTAGAAGAACCATATGCAATAAAATTCTGTTTTAAACTTGGAAAAAAAACACCACAGAAACATATGGAATGCTTCAAACTACTTTTGAAGCATCTTACATGAATTGAGCATCAGTTTTTGAGTGGCATAAGAGATTCAAGGAAGGCAGGGAGTCTGTGAGGGATGATGTGAGGTGTGGGAGGAGTAAGGAAGTCAGAACACCAGAGTTGATTCACCAAAAAAAGAATTTCATGGATAAGGACCGTCGTGTGTCTATAGAGACAATAAGTGCACAGTTTGATATCAGTGTGTGAACTGTACACACAATTATTCGCGAGGAACTGAATATGCGGAAGATTTGCGTGAAGTTTGTCCCAAGCAAGGGTGCTCAGAGAAGATCAGAAAGAAATACGTTGTCATGACAGCAGGGAGATGGTCGAGCTGATCAATTCAGATCCCGCAGTTCTTGATGCTCTGGTGACCTTCGATGAAAGCTGGATCTACTGCTATGACAATGCACCAGTCCACAACTCCATCCTTGTCACAGACTATTTGACCAAGATGGGCATCAAGACAGTTGCTCATCTTCCCTATAGTCCAGACCTTGCCCTTGGTGACTTTTAATTATTCCCTAAGCTCAAGGAAAAACTTAGAGGCTGTCGTCATGAGACAATTGAGGAGATGAAAGAGGCTTTGACGAAGGTCATTTACACGCTCACACAAGAGGACTTCCCTGGGGCCTTCTAGAAGTTGTTGGAATGGTACACCAAGCGCATTATTTATTATTAAGAAACTTATCTAATGAGCCTTGTAAGTTCATATTTGTATTATATGATCATATTCATATTGTATTTTCATATTCTATTTCAGATGAAACCATAGAATATGTATATATTTGATTTCAAGTTTTACGTTCCCTTTCATTCTCTCAAAAATTTATATATCTAAATGGAAAAATTTAAGATTATATATTCACCCCCCCCGCTACGAATAGGGTGCGACGCAGGGTAAATTTTTAAGTGGAGTAAAGCTAGATTGAATTCAGTTTCTTTCTTAAAGCAGAGTCATCAATTTATTAAATAGATTTTTTAAAAAATATATGCTTTTCATGATTTTCTTTTAAAATTGAAATGATCACTTAATGGTTTTAAATGATTAAGTTATTTTTAAAACTGAATTAGTTTAGTTTTTATTTTAAATCTCTCAGACACTTACGCCAAAATGAAAACGGATCAGTCCTGACGAAAGGAAAGTCATTTATTAAAATGTTTCTCCAACAAAAAATACTTAGGTAAATAAATCGAATAAAAAGTTTTTCCTTATTGATTCAATCAATATTAATTTTATTTATTTATTTTTCAACGGTTGTGAAACGGTTTTGGAAAAGAAAATGACAACCTGTATAAAAATACTGGACGAAGCTTTTTGTATTTCACATAATTCTTTTGGGAAAGGAACCTATTTAATTATTCTCCCTCTGGTCAGAGATAAATAGACCGGACTTTTTAAGAGAAGAAAAACTGAATTCAAACTTGTTCAGCTCCACTAAAAAAATTGACCTTGGGTAACATCCTGCTTGTACGGAGGGGCTGGGTACATATCTGTGTGGGTCTCTTTCCCTCGGTCTCTCTCTTTCTCTCTTCCTCTTTCTCTCTCTCCCTTTGTCTCTTTTTCTCTTCGTCGTGCACATAGCGCGACATAATGATAATCAAACAACGTCTGTTTCATTTCTACAGACGTGTATTGGTAAGTACTGACCTCTCACTACCAACACATTACCAACGGAAGTGTAAAGACGTTTGATGGGAAGATGAGGTTAAAGGTGACCTCGACTTGAAACAATCATGGAAAGAGTCTATCCTTTGAGTCTCGGCAGTTCGATTTCTAAGGTTATATTGATCAGATCAAAACGTATCAGAGGGTCCTTCTTTAGGGGCCCTGATAAAAGATTTCAATTGTAAAGACAATTCCTCTCTTTGTAGGACGGTTTTAAAACTCACAGAGATCGAGTTTTAATTATTAAGATATTAATAAACGTGAAAAGTAAATTGTAAATGCAGGTTTGTCCATTTATTTCGCTGCTTGGGATCAAGTGACAACTTTCCAAATCCACCTGCGATGATATATGTATACATGTGTGTTCACGTGCATGCGTTTGTGTGTGTGTGTGTGTGTGTGTGTGTGTGTGTGTGTGTGTGTGTGTGTGTGTGTTCATGCATACATAAGAATAAAATTATTTTATTTATGTTTGCAAATAAAATCTACCAGAAAAAAAAGCTATAAACCAGAATGGTAAAAAGGCATCATTCCAAGAAATAATTGATTTCTTTTGTGGTATCCACTCGCAGAAATACTCATAAAATTCATTGAAAACCACAAATTTTCTCCACACACCCCACACAGACATTTTTTTTTTTTTTTTTTTTTGCTTTTTTTGTGATTGCAGATGGCGCTCTGGCAAAATATTTCCTGCCCGGAAAGTCAGCCAATATAAAAAGGTTTTCAATATAAAAAGAGAAAATAAAATCAGTTAGTAATTGCGTTCTTTTAGCTTTTGATTACATTTTTGTGATGTACCCTACCAACAGACTTGACCCATGAACATGCTAGTTGGGTTTTTTTTGTTTGTTTTTTCTTCTTCTTTCCTGATTTTACTTTTAATTCTCCTGTATTCCAAGCCTGTCAGCTGGGTCAGTAGAATACGCCGTCTACACATCTGCAGAGGAGTAAGTGCTCCTCCACCTCAGCAATGAGTGCCCTGGCTATGACATTTAACCATTTGACGTCAGGTTCAAGTTCTTGAGCTTTGTTAAAGGTAGAGTACTTCTTTATAGTTATTATTCCTGAGTCAACTCTGTTCCGGTTCGGCTGTACCTGTGGGTCAAATAAAACGGTTCAATTATTTAATAAGGATTATTGTAATTAGTTATTTAAAATAATACGGAGAGCAAATTATTTATATTGCATTGGAATACCTGATAAATTCGTATAACTAATGCTTAAAAGCAATACTTAAGACCATTTAAACGTGCGCAAACATATAATTTATATTAAATAGAATTATTATTGTTAGATAGGACTACTAGAAACCATTTATCTGTTTTCAAAGAAATAAGTTCTAACAACACATGTAAGAATAAAATCACCTTCAAACTATTCACTTGCAAAACACTGCGATATATATATATATATATATATATATATATATATATATATATATATATATATATATGTATATATATATATATATATATATATATATTGACAGGATTTAGCATTGAATAAACTACAAGTGTTGAACGATAAAACACAAACCAATCATTTCATGTATTAAATAAAATTTTTATGGTTGCACGACTGAGAAGATAACCTTGTAGAATCTTTAAAAAAATAAATAAATGACGCACTTTTATTTTCAATGGGAAAAACCAAGTTCAGATAAAAATGTTCGAACTGGCTATTATAGTTTTTAATAGTTTTTTTTTTTTAGTAAACCAGTATACATAGTATTAGGCGTTATTCCTTGTAAGTTCGACTTATTTCAACAGGGGGACAAACATTCAGCTGAAACATATTTTCAAACAGCCCGGTCTGTCACATTAAAAACACTTTCCGGCTCGTTTCTTTTTATTTATTTCTTCATTTTCTTCATCTTTATGTACCATTGTATTTTATAAGTCTCTCTCTGTCTCTGTCTCCGTATGATTCACTCTGAGTATCTTTCGCCCATTTTTTGATATATGTGTAATCTATCTATCTATCTATCTATCTTACTCTCAAACACATACACACTCTCTCTCTCTCTGTCTCTCTCTCTATCTATCTATCTACCTATCTATCTTTTTTCTTTATATGATCCAGGGACGAAATCCAAGGTGTAAGCGTATCCAATATGAATGTTCAATCCTAACGGGTATTGATGCATCATTAATTTGGGATTAACGATGCATCAACACTCAACCAATATAGTGATTTTTTCTTTTGTATTTATGTAAAAGATATATATATATATATATATATATATATATATATATATATATATATATATATATATATATACTGGTTCACTTTATCGGGTAGATCATACTTCTATATGATTGATAACCGGTCAAAAGCATTCAACACCTTCGCAAGGCATATTCTAACATCACTTTCAGTAGATGAGATATTGTTGGTGAGGTATGTGAATTGGTACACGTATTCTCCTCATGGATGTTTACAAAATGCATGAAGAAAAGGCAAGATAGGAACTATTCAACATTGGAAAAACACGAGAAGAAACACCCTACAAAACAGTAGCTGTACGGCCAACTGCCTTCCATCTCACTAATCATTCAAGTATGACAAAGAAGAGGCACGGAGCCCGGCTGGAGAAGCAAGGACGAACTCATGAGCAATATTTTCTTATGGACATGGACATACCAGTGTTGATTGGACAGCAAAGACTTACATCAGCTTAGTGCGGACACAGGAGGCAACCTAGAGCGATGGATGATAGGGATGGATGGTGAGAGAGTATTTCGTGCTATCAGCGTGACTTGATGAAAAATGTATATATTTTCGCATGCAAGATAATTTTCTCTCTCTCTCTCTCTCTCTCTCTCTCTCTCTCTCTCTCTCTCTCTTACATATGCCTTTTTATGATAAATATGGGGGAGTCCTGGTGGCAGGATTGCGGCTTCGAAGTAAGCGTTTTCGACCTCCAGTCGTGCAATCATGTTCATTTTCAGACTAATATCATTGGGAAAGGTATAAAAAAAACTTTATCTTCCCAGTTGTGGGTTAATAGTATCACTGCTCTGCTTCTTCAAGGATGGCTTTAGTATAAAATACTCCAAGAAAGTTTATATGCCATTAAATAAAGAAAACAAAGAAATTAAAATAAAACAAACCTCATAAGTAATATAAAAACAGTTGAGTTGAATACGAATATTGTTTGTATAAATATATATATATATATATATATATACTCGTAACGCCCAATTTAGAATACGCTGGTAAAGACTCCTTAGCAGCCAAAAAATGGTGTGCTGAGTGGTAGTAAACTGTATCTATCGGCGAAACTCCAGTTCTTGAAATTTAGGGAGTATAGCGTACTCTTTTATTTCCTTTACTCTCAGGTCTACTCTGACCGGAATAGTTGTATCTCTTAGAGTCCCAGCTATCGGCTAAATAGATATGTTTGAAAACTATTCTTATTCGATACGACCGAGTGCCAAAAATCTCTAATAGAAAAACTTCAAAAATGATAATACAATGGACACGACTCCCTAACCTCAAAACATAAAACAGGTTGATATAACGTTAAAATCAATCTATTATTCAATAATATATATATATATATATATATATATATATATATATATATAGAGAGAGAGAGAGAGAGAGAGAGAGAGAGAGACATAAGGACAGACAGACGAGAGAAAAATACTTCAAATAGAAAACGAACACGATAGAGATTTACGAAGATTAATTTCGTCCAGTATGTGTTTCAGTCGAGGGAAATACGGGTAAGGGTGGCTGTTGTGGGTCAGACCTTTCATAGTAGACGTTTGCTGAGTTCATAAAAATAAATCTGTATTTGAAATACAACCTTTTATCTGAACTTAAACACCTATGACCGATGACTGATAACAGTGATCAATTTGTAAATATTCCCGCCATTAACCAGACAAATCTACCCATAAGATCAAGCTCAAAGATATATACATTTCTATTTATATATATATATATATATATATGGCACCTATTTTATTCATTCCATCAACATGTCAAACGGCTCGTATGGAGAATTAAAGGCATCAATAATATATATAAGCTGTGATAAAAATTATCGAGACAAATTGTTATTATTTTTATTTTACTTTACAATTCTAAATTTAAAAGAACTATGATTTGATTAATACAGAACTGTTTTGACATTTTACAGTGTGTAAACTAACTCTGTACTTGTTCTAAACTGAGTTAGCTGAAGTAGAACTGCTTGACCAAACTGAACAGCTTGAAATAGATTTTTTTTTTACAATTAAAATGTGTACTCAGGCTAAACTGAATTGTTTGAAATAGAACTCATTATTTTATAAAAATGGATTTGGCGTTAACTGACCTACAAAGATTGATATGCCATAAAACCCAACCAACCAAACCAAACTTGAAAGAACTTGTGGAAATTTGAGCAATGTATGTAATAAAGTGAAGATGTGAGACATCAAGATGATCTTTTTTAATCGGCTGTCTAACAGGTTTTCATCATCCCTTTTTTTCTTCCTTTATTGCGAAACGCAGGATTTTGTAAATGTTGCACAATTTATCTTCATGTCACGTGATCTCCCACTGAGAGAGGAGAGATAAAGAATGTCCCCTACCCCTCCGTGTTTAAGTTAGCAGGCCACCTAAAGAATGACGGTTAAGACAGATAGTAATATAGGTCAAGGTAAAGAATGTGGGTCAGAATGGAAACAGGCAGATGTTTGTACTCTATGACCGGATGGGTAAAGAATGGGGTACAGGGACATATAGTAGCCCTATCGAATCGCCTGACAGGGGAAGGAAGAAGATGGAAGCCAAATGATTGGCTTGAACCCAAAGGCGGACGTGGGAGCTGCTTCTGTCAGCGGAAGTAGGGAATAAGAAAGGCAGTTCTTTGGACACAGGTCATGGCGATCGAATCTAAAGCCAAGACTCCGGGTAAAGGAAGACGAAAGGTATCTTGGACAAGAAGGAGCCATACCTTCAAGCCAGGACTAAAAATAACGTAAAGTCTGTTAGCCCGTAAAAGAGGAAATATTCTCCACAGGAATCCATCGGAGTAAGATAAGTAAACTTTGAGACTGTTTCTCCCTATACCCAATTATATATCCCCTCTCTCTCTCTCTCAATTTGAGGAAAGACTAAAGAAGAAAGAAAAGAAAAGAAAGACATTTATGTTTATGTGCTATCCGTTAATAATATCGCCGACGCGTTGAATTTGTGTATCAGCGTGTGTAGTAAAAAGATTGACATATTTTCATATTCCCACGTGTTGAAGTTGTTCATTTGTGTCATCTATTACCCAGTTATTATTTCATGTTTCTATTTCAGCTTCTATTCGCCTTATCCTCGCTTAATTTGTCCTATTTGAATTCCTTTTAAAATATCACACGGGAAACCGGAGTTGTCGACTACTAAAATTAATATTATTACTTCTAAACCTAGTGGTCCATATCTTCTATTGTTCTAGGGGAGGAAGAACTAGTGGCCTTGGTGGGTGTGTGTATAGTGTGAAATTTGGAAACCCCTTGCCAACGGCGGTCAGTCTAGCCATAAATTAACCACCACATAATATGCTAGTTCCTACATGCCCGAGAAAGGACTCTGATCGAGGACTTATTCTACAAGGGATCAAGTGCCAGTCTTCCCCGTCTTCACACGTGCGAAAAATAAAGTCCCGTTTTGGGATTTTAGCAAATTTGCCGTCACACTCACTAGCCCTGATTCTGAGCGACTTTTTCTGTTTTACTCAACTGAAATATCTTCTCAAGGGTAAGATTTAAAAACGCAGAAGGGATTAAAGAAATATGACGGCACAGCTTCTTATACTATAAATGAAAGAAATCCAGAGGTGCTTTGGTCAATAGGAAATGTTGTTATATAATTAAGGAATGATTTTCTTATTTTAATCATTTTTCATAAATTATATTTTATCTTTCAGTTTGGTTGGGCTTTGAACTATTCGGGTTTAGAGTTCAGGTGTGTAGTCAATTGGTGCAGTTTACGTTCGCACGCAAAGGATATGACAATCAATAATAAACTCCAGACGGGAAATGGGCCGGTGTGTGGATGAAGTCATGCCCAGAAGAGATGGGCTGAGAATTTGGAAGATTTTGAAAAAGATTTAGTTAAGGGCCGACCATGGTGGTGAGAAGTTGGGGTCCGCCCATGCTGTTGAGAAGTTGAAGATTTGAGATTGGACCATGCAGGCAGTCAATTAAGTTTCTGCCATTGGGGCAGAGAATTGAATTCTCTGCCATAGAGTTGAGTTTTCTACCGTTGCGGCGGCGGTTAAGTTTTGCAGGTCCTGCCTAGCGAAGATGAATTTAGATCTAAAGCACCACGAGATGTGCCGAACGTTGGCGATATTGTTAGCATAGTATGATAGGAAAGACTTTTAAGAATATTGTCTCTCTCCTCGTGTCAAAGAACTGAAGTCAGAGGTTAATAAATGCGTTCGTATCTGAACAACGGAATCCGTCTATTGTGTTTTGTATTGGGCTGTATTTGTATATGTATTATATATGCATCGCGATATACAACAATGTGCTGCAATAAGTGTATTGAACTGTTTGACTATTTTGAAGAAAATCATCATCATCATCATCATCATCATCATGTCGTGGCGTTAGCACGGATATTCCTGACCGTCTCTCACCCCTTCTCCTTATCGTTGATCGCCTCTGGCAGGTCTTCAAGGCTACATCTCGTATCCCCACATAGCTGTTGTATGTATGTTCGAGCTGGTCGTCCTGCTTTTGCTCGGCCATATGCGGGGGTCCATAAGAGTACATCACTTATGAGCTCGTCTCTGCTTCTCCAGTTGTGTCCTGCATGTCTGGTTCTTCTAACTTGGATAGTTTTCGTGATGGGAGGCAAGTGGCCGTATAGTTGGTGCCTAGTGGGGTGTTGCCGCCATGACTTGTTCAATATTGCTCGCAACATGCGTCCAAGTAGTGCATCTACACGGCATTATCGACACGACCGATGCCTGGAAGAAACTGCATTTCATTTTATCCGTCAGGTCTGATTTCCATATGATCGATAACCTATCGATAGCTGTCCATGCCTTCGTTAGCCGTGTGCCGATGTCCTTTTCGGTTGATGAGACACTGCTTCCTAGGTAGGTGAATCTATCTACCAGTTTCAAAGAAGTTCCGACTAGTGTGGAAATGTCACCTGTTTGATTATAGTACATATATTCAGTTTTGTGTGCATTGACATGGAGGCCAATGCCTGCGGTGGTTCGTTCCAAACTACCAGTAGTGTTTCGGCTTGATTGGGTGTATTTTCCAGAATCGCTATGTCATCGGCGTAGTCGGCGTCGGTAATTGTTTTTGCGGGGTTACCTTCTGCTTCTTTTCTTTGTCAGATCGAAGCTGTTTTCTCTGATTTTATCAATCGATGTTCTAAGCACGTAGTCTAGACAGATGATGAAGAGGTATGGGGCTATCGTGTCCCCTTGTAGTACTCCTGCTACAATGTCGAAGTATTCTGTGTCTTCATCCGGTAAATGTACTTTCACTTTGGTATTTCTATAGAGGATCGTTATTGTTGCTACGGTTTCTTTTGGTATGCCGTGTACTAGTTGGATTTGTTCCATCTTCCCTCTGTGAATGGAATCGAAGGCCTTGGTGAAGTTGACAAATAGTAATGTCGCCTGGAGAAAGAAAATAGAAATTTCAATTATTGTTCCTTTCTATCTTGTTAAATTTACGTTCTATCCGAACATTTTTTGAAAGAACCTTATAGAAACCTAAATAAAAAATCTTATTAGTCCGAGCGGAGGGGTTGGTAAATAGTATCAAGTAAATGTGTTTACAAATCACATATATCTAATATATGTATAAAGAGGATTTGGCGTTAAATCACCAACAAGGGTTGATATGCCATAAACCCAACCAACCAACCTAGGATGTCATGTTGCTGCAAGGCATAACTAATACAGAATTTAAATTTCCCATCTTCAAAATTTGGTAATTTAAAAATCATTTAATACATTTTAGTCTCGTCTAATAGCAGTCATGTTAGCGATATAAACGTGTAAGCTTATGGCTTACTCGTGACTAGCAAACCGGACAAAGATGTTTAAATCGTTAATCTCTTAAGAGCGACTAATAATAGTGATAATTATAATAATTAATTTGTACGATCAGTACAGTAACTAAAGTATTGGTACAGGGACAGGAAGACTTATAATGAAGAGGACGAGGGAAGACTATCCATACTGCAGTATTATTAAGATCGGCCAGAATTCTAAGAAAGGTTCTGGAAATTTGAAGAATCTTGCTGTCCCTCAAGCTCCAATGAGAAACCATTAGCTAACGCTTGTGTTAAAAACTACCAAAAGAGTTAAATAATAAAGAAGTCCAGCTGAAAGAATTAAAGTAAGGTTGGGTTTTTTAACCTTTAGATCGTAGAAATATACCAACAAGTATACAGAGAAGAATATCAACAAGGGACAACACGAAGCGAAACGGTAAATACTGAAAAGTATGAAGCCCTTAAACGAAGAGAAACATAAAACAATGAAAACCGAAACACCACGCACCCTAAAACAACAAAATTAATGTTAACATAAGAAAATGAAATAAATGTAAAGCTTATAAAAACCTAATAGCGACAAATAAGATTGCATTACCATCTTTCAGAAACCAAGACTGGAAAAAAGTCAAGGCAAAAACCGAAAAGATAAACAAATTACTAAATATACCAACGGACAACATCACTGAATTAAACACTCTTATTTATGCAGGAGCAAAATTAGTCAGTGATAAAATCAGGGCTTCTCTAAGCAATCCGAAAAGAAATTCAAAACCTGATGGGGAAATTATACAAGCAGTGACGAAAGAGAAAAAAAAAGAAAATACTATCGCAAACGAACTAGAAAACTTCTCGAAAACAAACTCTGCAGCAGGAATCTTATCAAAGGGATAGACACCAACGCTGGTCTCTTTGTAAGATACTCGGGGACATTCTTGATCATATTTACCAACCCCTCCGCTCGGGCAGGATATGACACAAGGTCAGTTTTTAAGCAGAGTTTAACAGGTTTGAATCCAGAGTTTTCCTTCTCCAAGACTAGTTGCCTCACCAAGGCTGAAGAACCTAGTCTGCCCTACTATTTACCCATTGCTGGAGGGAAAATATTTGGATTCATACCTTTCCCAAGGGTATTAGTGCTATGTGAAATGCAATCAGTCTCGTCCAGGATTTGAACTCCTTTCGCTGTGTCCATATCCTGCGACGATAACCATTATACTACGGGCACATTCTTGATATGCACGAGGGAAGAACTTCAACATATGAACCTAAGTTTTTTTTACATGAGTTATTCTGAGTGACAACTTGTATCATCAGGTCTCCAGAACTCTTCTCAGTATTCTAGACGATATTAATAGTGCTTTGGTCTGGATGGACTCAATTCTTCCTTTGATCTCAATTTCCAACAGTCTCTTTTCCAAGCATTTGGAGATCGTAATAAGTGCTCCAACAATGACTGGTATCACCGTCACTCTTCATATTTCACAAATTTTTCTACGTTCCGACAAGATCTGTGTATTTTACCAGCTTTTCGCTTTATGATTCGACAAACTCCATTTGATGGCAAGTTATTTTCTTCTTGTTATCCAATTTTGAGTTTGGTGTTCGAGCTTGGATTTCGTAGTCAGTCAGTATGAAAATGTCCACGGGAAATTTATGGTTGTTTTTTTCTCAACAGATTTTATTTTTAGATTCAAAATTTGTCGGTAGAGCCACTAATACTACCATGTAGTCCAGTCCCGTCTCTCAGTGACTAAACTAGTTCCACTGCCTGACTTACCTGATCAGGAGAATGTTTAAACCATCGGCAGGATGACAAATAAGACCTGTCAAAAGATGAGTGAACCCACGTGTAGGGTCGATCGTGTACTCAAATCCTTATGGATGCCAATATATTGATAAACCGTACAAGACGACAGAAGGATATTTTGTAGCTTCAATAACATTCACAGATGTAAACTGACTTATTTGTTTTATTTCTATCAAATGTACTCAGTATTAAAATGATCTAAAAAGATTCGGGTTCTTGTTTGATTGTTTGATATAAAGCGATCAATGTGGATTCTATAAGTTATCACTGCTTTTGTTATACTTATAAAGGGTCCACTTAGTGTAATAGTTTATGTCTTAGTTATTTGAATCAGCGACTTGAGCTCAAATCCTGGACGTGGCAGTTTGCGTTTCACTTCGCGGTAATACTCTTGAGAAAAGCTCGAAACCATCAACCTCTGTAGTAAGTAAATTGTATAGAAGACTCAGTTCTTTATCATAAATAAGCAACCAGTTTAGGAGAAAGAAAACTCTGAATTCAAACTAGCTGAACTCTGTTTAAAAATTGACCTTGTGTCGTTTCTGGCTCGTTGTGGTGGGATTGGGTAAGTACACATTTATAAGGTAATATGTGCGTCTCTTTAAATAAAAAAGAATGGTCGGCTTCAAATTAACAAGACGAAAGTTCATTTAATTTTTTTTTATATTTGAGTGAGCTATGGGGCAGCTGGCAAAGATGTTTTTTTTTAAGATCGGGACGTCTTGCAAACAAACATGTTTACGACTCTTACATTGAATTACATAAATACCCGCCTTTGATGTAGTTCCGTTGCTAAGCTTCTTAATTATATTCCTAATTGGTTTGGATACGCTTGTAATGACGGATGACTGATATATATATATATATATATATCGGGTACAATGGGTCAGATATCGTCTAGATTACGCAAAAAAGAAAATAACACAGGTATCCCACTTCATCAGATATATTTACCAAAGTTACATGAAAATATCTTGAAGCACTGGAATAAATTTATTCAGAGAAACCATAATTAATTTCAACCGTAGCCTCCAGACGATTTCGGAATTTCCTGCAAGCCTTTCCAACCGTCTTCTTGTTTCAATCGGTAAATGCTACTGTTATTCTTGCCTTTAGTTTATCTTTGATATTGCACGGAGTTTCATTGGTCTCTCGCTCAGTCACGCCTCATATATCAAGGGGATAGTAATCTGGGGAGTTAAACGGTCAGATGTTAGAAGTGACGTGGTTACAGAAATTTTCTCATAGCCAACATAGGGTTCTCCTGCTTGTGTGGCATGGTGCAGAGATCTGTTGCTAGACGTAGAGTCTTCCAGCAGCCATCCTCTCGATCCAGAAAAGCCCCAACTCCTCCAGGCAATTGATGTAAGTTTCAATGTTGAGTCAGTGGCCATGATGTGGACTGTTTTTGATTTTCATCATTATAAATATGAATCTGACCTCAAACATTCTAAATGACAAGCAATACTGCATGCTGTTTCCAAATTTCAGGAGGATTGAATTGTTTATTTGGGCTACTTTCCTTACAGATAGTACACAAGTGACTCAAATTGCTGCACAGTACAAAAAACTGGGAAAAAATAAAACTTAAGCACGGAATTATGATTTAAAATTATGACAATTTACTCATCTGAATATATATATATATATAGCCTAATAGGAATCAATGTCAACTTACTTCTTCATGAAAAGTAATTAAAATTACTTTCATGTATTTTTACAAAATGATTTACTCATAAGATGAGACTTGGCATGTCTTATCAGGGAAATGTATGAATCCAACTATTGTCCCTCAAAGCGACATCTCCACACTAAACGGTAGCACTCTGAAACTAGAGGACAAGTTCACCTACCAAGGGAGCTATGTCTCATCAACTGAGACAGACATCAACACATGACTAGCGAAGGCATGGACAGCTAACGATAGGCTTTCGGTCATATGGAAGTCAGACCTGACCGATAAAATGAAGCGCAGTTTCTTCCAAACAGCGATCGTGTCAATACAGCTATATAGATGCACCACATGGACGTTAACAAAACGGGTGGAGAAAAAGCTTGACGGGAAGTACACAAGAATGCTGCGAGCAATACTGAATGATTCCCGGGGACAGCACCCCATAAAGCAACAGCTATACGGCCACCTACCACTAATCACGAAAACTATCAAAATTAGACAAACCAGACACGGGGACACTGCAGGAGAAGTAGGAACGAGCTCAAAAGTGATGTATTCCAGTGAACCCCTTCACATGAACGAGTAAAGGCAGGGCGTTCAGCTCGAACCTACATACAGTAGCTCCGTGCCGATACGGGATGTTGCCCTGAGGATCAGCCGAAAGCAATAGACGATAGGGAGGTGTGGCGAGAAAGGGTCATATCGCGACATGGTGATGATTGTCCCTTCTGTCATGAGTTAATAGTAGTCCAGACTGGGCTCTTTAATCTTAGTACGAAAACCGGTCTAAGAGAATGGAAGTCCTTAATTCAAACCTGTTAAAAATTAGCATTCTGTCTCATTCTGCTTTTGAGAAGGGGTTCGATATATATATATATATATATATATATATATATATATATATATGAAACATGGAATCCTATTGTTGTGACTACTATGGTATTAATATCTGTTTAATTCATTGATGTTCATTATTACGCTATTCTGAAATCAAGCCAATTTTCCTGGTTTAAAAACAAGCGAAAAAAGTGGTTAGAGTATCGCCTTAAAGAATTGATTTGTAATGAAGGTTGGGGAGGGGGCAGAGGGAAAATGCGCCGCGGGTAAGAGAAGCGGAAAATAATGTTATTGCCATCCAAATATGATTCTTGAAGATAATAAGAAATTAAATCGGCCCCGGACATTGGCTTGTTTATAGAAGAAAAAAGTACCGCCTGAAGATATTACTCGGGATAAATCACAGAGTAACACTTTAGCCGAAAGCAGGTTGTATGTTATTAAGGAAAAATCTGAGAGGGAGTGATGGGAAATATATTGTAACTTGGTCAAGAAGATAATCAAGGGGGTTTATTATCAGAAAAAAAAATTACACATTAATGCTAGAGCTGGAGTTTTTTATGTTTGTCAATCTTTACACACTTCTTGTGATCAAGTTGTCAAGGAAAAATGATAGATACATCATCATCTTCATCATCACTATCATCACCATCAAGTCATTCTAATAGCACGGAGTTCCCTATCTCCCTTGCCATCTGTTCATATACTCGATCACCTCTGGCAGGTTTTCTAGACTGCATCCAGTGTCAGCACGGAAAGAGACAAATAACACTGGTCAACAACAAATTTGTTGTCTGCGTTTTTTTAGCTGATTTCGGACGAATCAAATGCGCAGAATGAAAAAATTAAATTGGTTTTGCTCAATCAGATCCAGTTTTTGAGCTTTGGCAACATGTCGTTTTTTACGTTTTTGTTCACATGTACACATGTGTGGGGCATTTTAGAAGTTAGTGGGAGTAGAATGCCATGTCGAATAATTGTTTTGATTGGAAATGGTTATTTTAATGACAGGAAGTATTCAGGTCCGATAGTTCTGGATTGTTAAGTCGAAAATTGATCAGTCTGAAGTCATAAAACCTCGAAATCTTCCAAACATTGGTGTGGCAAAGCATAAAGTTAGTGGATCAACACTAAAGTTAATGGGACAGCCGCCCCCCGGAAGTGTATTGGAAACTCCACCCGCGCATGTACGGATGTTTTCGCTTCATGTGTGTTGCGGAATATTTGTGTTGTCGTGCTGGTGGTGCCAAATACGGAACCCTGTGGGCTGCGGTGGCACCAATTTATGACTAATTTGTACCTATTTTTGTTTTGCAGATGAATGAGATGGCTTCGGCCAGAAGATTGTGCAGAAATAAGCCCGATATGTTCTGCTACATATGTGGAGAATACACCATTGCTCCTCATAGGAAGCCAGTCACAAGTTTCATAGCGCGTGCTTACCATGCTTATTTTGGTATTAAACTTGCGGACCAGGATAAAGCTTGGGCGCCACACATGGTGTGCAAGGCATGCACCGAGACTCTGCGTGGGTGTACCAATGGCAAAAGGAGTCTGAACTTTGTAATTCCCATGGTTTGGAAGGAGCCGACAAACCATGTCACTAACTGCTACTACTGCGCTGTTGATGTGACTGGGATCAACAGAAAGGACCAGAGCAGCCTCAAGTATCTTGATCTTCAATCAGCACGTCGTCCTGTAACTCATTGTGATGAAATTCCAGTGCCTATCTTCGGAGAACTTCCTGAAATTAGTAACGCAGTAGCCTCCAGCGTTGAAGGACATGAAGACGAAGAAGTGGTTCTTCAAGATGAAGCTCCACATCCATTTTCCCAAAAGGAGTTGAATGATCTAGTTGGCGACCTCAGCTTGTCAACGGACTCTGCTGAACTCTTGGCATCAAGATTGAAGGAAAAACACCTTCTCTCTGACAGCTTCTTCAACAGGCATCAAGAGTACCTCCGTTTTTTTCTCTACAGTAAAGGACTTGGTGTACTGTACAGATATTGGGCAGCTTTTCTCAAGCTTGGAGTGCCACAGTACGAACCCAAAGATCGAAGACTGTTCATTGACAGCAGCAAGCGGTCACTAAAATGTGTTATGCTACACAACGGCAACCAGTTTACCTCTGTACCCATCGCTCACTCGACTACACTGAAGGAGAATTATGAAGCGGTGAAGTATGTGCTGGAGAAAATTGGTTATGATCAGCATAAGTGGTTTATTTGTGTTGACCTGAAGATGGAGAACTTTTCTTGGGACAATAGTCTGGCTTCACCAAGTACCCATGTTTTCTGTGCATGTGGGATAGTACGGACCGTGCCCAGCATTACAGGAATAAGGACTGGCCTTTGCAGGAGGAATTGGTGCTGTGCAAAGAAAGGAACGTCATCAACGACCTTATGGTGGACAGAGACAGAATATTCTTCCCACCGATGCACATCAAGTTCGGCTTAATTAAGCTGTTCACCAAGGCTCTGGACAAAGACGGTGACTGCTTCACTTACTTGTGCCAGGCTTTTCCAGTATTGACCATGGAGAAGTTGAAAGCTGGCATCTTTGACGGTCCTCAGATCTGGCAGCTCATCAGAGATCCAGACTTCGAAAACTCAATGAACGAAGAGAAACGGGAAGCGTGGAAGGCATTTATTCTGGTAGTGAAGAACTTTCTTGAGAACAATAAGGCGAGAAACTACGCAGAACTTGTCAGAAACCTGGGCTGCAACATGAGCGTCAAGATGCACTACCTATTTTCACATATGGACCGGTTTCCTGAGAAGAACCTGGGTTCCATGAGTAATGAGCTGGGGGAGAGATTCCATCAGGAAATAAAAGAGATGGAGACCAGGTATCAGGGTCGTTGGGACGCAGCCATGATGGCTGACTACTGTTGGAATCAAAAGAGAGACCTCCCTGCCGTTGAGCATTCCAGGAGTTTGAAGAAACGGAAGTTCAAGCCCTGAAGTTTGAACAATGGTGAAGCAACATGCAATTTACGTGTACTTACCTTTATCAATGCCCACCATTCAGTTTACAGTAATCGATGTTTCTATCAGGTAATCAATATATGTTGTTGGCAAAACATTTTTTCTCTTAAAAACATATTTAGAATGATATGAGTTGACAAGAATCAGCTGATAATGCCATAAAAATGTAATCGATTTTGTCAAAAGATCTGATTCTTTTCATATTAAACTCGCAAAAAAACCTGACCGGATGGAGAGAAATGGATGCCTTTTCCTGATTCAGTAGTGCAAAAATACCCTAAATCAATTGTAGAAATCTAGACAACATTCAAAAAGTAAAAAATTGTTGCCCAGTGTAATCTTAACAGGTTCTGTTATATCTGAGGTAATGTGGTTCTTCCTAAACCTCAATCAAAAATCATTGACTTTGTGATGTTTAATATTGTTGCCTAGTGTAATATAATAGCTAATTCAGTCATGTATATACAAAGAGTTATGCAAACATATTATGCAGAAATATCATCAATCCATTACAGCGGGCATAAGAGGGTTAATAACTTTCCGGAACGTATTAGTCCGTAAGTAAACGTGATACCAGAACTGGAGTTCGATCTCGCTAACTTCGAAGCTGCAATCTAGCACTTCAGGCACTATGCTACGGGGACTCCTGTTTGTTTGTTTGTTTGTTTGGGTTTTATGGCATATCAACCTTTGTGGGTTATTTAATACCAAATCCATTTTTATACAAATAAACAGTTCAAAAAATTCAGTTTAGCATAGATAAACAGTTTAATTGTCAAAAACATTTCTATTTCAATCAATTCAGTTTAGCATAAGTACGTAGTTTAAATGTCAAAACAGTTCTATATCAAACGATTCAGTTTAGTTTTATTTGACCCATAGATAGTGCTACCATTCCGGACCAGAGCAGACCTAGGAGCGATGGCAATGAAGCGGTACTCCGCATTTCCCAAAGCTCCACCATTACTGGAACCTCACTATCAGATTGTCTATTTTCCGATCCAGGACATTCGATGTGGAGCTGGTCTTAACCCTCTGCGGAGATGCTGTCGGTGTATTCTACAGTCCCAGCTGACTGAGCAAAAGGGACTCCTCTAACAATAAAATCGTAAGAACCACATGATCTTGGTACATTTTTCTGGATATATATACGTATACCTCTGCTTAATACCTATATTTTGAAAAGTCTATTTTTGGTGTGTTTCTTCTTATAATTTCCGTCTCGATTAAAAATATTCTATGATAATTTACGATAATTTCACAATCGTTTACTCGATTCTACGCCATTTTATAGCGCAACTGGAGCATTGCACATCGTGTTGTACACATAAATGTATACTAGTATTGTAGTGGATCTTGTTTTAATTTTAGGTATACCCACATTGTCTTGAGCTATAAGAAAGATTTATCAAAAGAGAAACAATGCATTGTAAAATCATTGTGGTATAGGCAGCAATTTTAAAAACTGTGGACAAAGATAACAACGCACTGAAAAAAGAATTGAAAAATGAACCTTGATTAAAATATTCCTAAAGAAAAATAGATGAGAAAAGTTAAAAGGGTTATAACAAAAAATGTGAATCTGTCAGTACGAAAATATTCATAGAATCTATTGATATGAATAGAAAGGAAACATATGGAATATTAAGGAAATTACCGAGAGACATGAGTGTTCCTAAATTACCATCTTTAAATAAGAATCACAAATAGAATTGTATCAATTAGTCGAAGAATACGTAAAAACTGATAACTCAACAATAATAGTTAATGATGAATGTAGAGTTACATTAGATCGACAAGACGGCATGGCTATATGTGGGGTCATTTGTAGACAAAGTCAACGATAACGGCACTCGAAGAAATTGAGAATATATTTGAAGCTAGTATTGTTAGCAGTAAAATTACTATATATTCCATTCAATAGTAACGATGAAGCAGAGATAAATTCAAACTATAATTATAAGTTCTTAGACAATACGTTATTTGAATCAGTACATGTTATAACATAAAATCTTTGCTAAAGATTTACAAGGTACATACGATAAGTTTCCAGACTTTTTTCGTATGGGCACTTTTATTGATAGTACACGCATGAAACTCTAGTCCCCTTCGAAGTAATCTCCTCCGGCTGCAATGCACATGTTGTACTGTTCCAACAACTTCTGGAAGGCCCCATGGAAGTTCTCTTGTGTGAGCGTGTCAATGACCTTCGTCACAGCCTCTTTCATCTCCTTAATTGTCTCATAAGGACAACCTCTGAGTTTAGGAAATAACAAAAAGTCACAGGGAGCAAGGTATGGACTATAGGAAGGGTGAGGAACTGTCTTGATGCCCATCTTGGTCAAATAGTCTGTGACAAGGATGGAGTTGTGGACTGGTGCATTGTCCAGGTGGAAATGCCACTAACCCGATTTGAAGAGTGCTGGCCTCTTCTGCCGGAATCTCTTCCTGAACTCTCTTAAAACCTCAACATAGTAGCCCTAACCCTAACCCTAAGCCTAACCCTTTGGCCAATCAACACTGGTGTATTGACTTCCTTACTTTTTCTCACACCTCTCATCATTCCTCACAGACTCCCTGCCCTCCTTGAATCTCTTATGCCACTCAAAAACTGATGCTCGATTCATGCAAGATGGTCGAAAAGCAATCTGAAGCATTCTATACGTTTCTGTGGTATTTTTTCCAAGTTTAAAACAGAATTTTATTGCATATCGTTCTTCTAAAGTGTCCTCACGTCCAGATTGCATTTTTGAAATTCACCAGCTATGACAAACAGGCTTTAGTAGGGTGTATTCCAATTGCTGTTGTAGCTGTTCATTTGAACCTAAAATCATAAGAATAGGTCAGTCATCTCATAAGATGTATAGCAATAACATAGTGAATTTTCAAGAGTCTATGACATTTTTAAATGCCCATACGAAAAAAGTCGGGAAACCTATCGTATGCACCTCGTACAAAATATTGGGGGCCTGCTTAGCAGAACGTTTATCGTCTGAAGAAATAGAATCGGCAGGATAAGGTTCAAATCAGTTTCCTTTTAACTTCGCGCTTATGTCTTTGAGAAAGACATAAATCCATGTTCCTCTATGGGCGAATAGAAGAGAAAACTTGTTGCCTAGCCAAAGCAAGGAGAAAAAAGCTGTACTCGTTGAAAAGTTGACCTTATGTCACATCCAGTTTGTTGCGGATAGATTGGCCAAATACATGCGTATTTTTGTCGTAATGAAAATAAAATATGATTTTTCGTCCTTTTTTTCTATTAATAATCAAGAGAAACAGATAGATAGATAGATAGATAGATAGATAGATAGATAGATAGATAGATAGATAGAATTTAAACCAGCTGTACTCCATTTAAGAATTGATCTTCCATCGCATCCCACTTGGGGTGGAGTACTGGGGTAAATACATACAAAACATAGAACCTTCATATTTTGCAAGATTGACAATTGCTCACTGGTTTTAAAATTTGCCAATTAATTGAATGACCTTTTGCTATTCCCAAACTGATACAGCTGAAAACCTGTGGTCCACCGGGAAAAGAATATGGGTGGTAAAACAATATTTAAGCGAAAAAGATGCATGTAAAACAACAAAATAACTGCTGAAAATAATGTTTAAAAAGCTGTATAACCATATTTACCAACCCCTCCGCTCGGGCAGAATATGAAACAAGGTCAATTTTTAAGCGGAGTTTAACAGGTTTGAATTCAGAGTTTTCCTTCTGGTAGACTAGTTGCCTCACTAAGGCTTAAGAACACAGTCAGTCCTAATATTTACCCATAGCTGGAGGGAGAATAATTGGATTCATTCCTTTCTCAAGGGTATGAGGGCTATGTGAAATGCAGTCAACTGTATAGCAGTTTGCAAAATATAAATGAAACCATATGAGCTAGTAAAATAATAAAATAAAGATTTATTCAAATATAGAAAATATTGTATCAATAAAATATATCTTCCCAATTTATATTGAAATTATTCATGAACAGCAAATGATTTTGCATAATAGAACCTGAATTTCCCATGATTAGGTATGCCTCCCAAATTTTTTTATCATAAGGGGAGGTATTAATGGCGGAATCTCACGCGGTATATTGCTCAATTAAATTTGAGTCTACTTTAAAAAAATTTATCTCAATTGGTTGATACCAATTTTATTGCAAATATAACAATGTGTTTCAAAAGGACACAATATTTTTCCTCTCAGCCCGTTCGTTTCTTACTCTGTTTCTACCCATCAATTATGCTCGATATATATGCATACAAATATATATATATATATATATATATATATATATATATATATATATATATATATATATATATATTACTCTGTTCCTATGTATATCTTCATATATATATATATTTTTTTTAATTTATATATATATATATATATATATATATATATATATTTGTCTGTTCATATATATATATTTTGTCAATTTCATATATATATATATATATTGTCTGTTCATATGTATATGTTCATATATATACATTTTCAATTTTATACACATATATATATATATATTAATTAAATTACCATGACAATAAACTCAAGCAAACACACGCATACGACATACAGAACACTGAACAGCTGTTTCAAGCTTATTGGGTCTCATCAGTCGTGCATACCATAATCTTCACCACAAGAAATCGAACTAGCAACCCCAGGTTGTAGAAACCGACCCTCTACCGTATGTCGCATATGGGCGTTTGCTGGATTTTCTGGTCATGGAAATTTAATAACTATATTATCAATTCCTCTATGATATATATTACTCTGTTTATATATATATATATATATATATATATTTCAATTTTACATATACTGACTGGGAAAAAATTTGTGACAAATAAAAAAAAAGGATTAGACGAACAGGAATGTTTTATAATAAGGTTTTTTTCAACCAGTTTTGATTTTCGGACTGATATCCAAGGGTTTTAAACTGACTGTTTTATTATCTATTAGTATCATGACCACCTGATGGCGATATTTAAATATAAAAAAATATTTGTTTGATATTTGCAGAGAATCTTTAAATTAGCCGTAACCGTTTTAGTTGAATATTTGACTTGGGCATTTGTCAATCTGGATGTATTAGTGGCAACACGTCTTTCCATTCCACTAAAGGGAGCAGAATTCATTTTGATGTTAAAGACATTTGGAGACAATCTTTAATCCATTCATCTTTGTAGGTTTCTATTGTCATCGTGACATTGCTCAACGTATTTCGTCATTCCTTTCTATGATGGTGAATTTAGCATCTCTGTTATATTCTGTTCAGGACAAATGGAACCATTGTAAATATTTTGAGATCCAAGCGTGCAGCATTGAAATAATTTGGTAACTATACAATAGTAATCTTGCTGGGCCTAACTGAACATAATTTTTCAATAGAATGACCCATTCAACCATTCGATATCATTTAGTGAGTGTCACAGTTACAGTGAATATGCATCAAATTTGATTTGAAATTTGGACTTTTCGTCCATGGATAATGTCAGTCTTTCCAGGATGATTCCAAGAGAGATCTCAAATTAGTTTTGGGCACTGGCTCTTCAAATTTTAACCAGGTTCCCATTGAAAGCAATGCACGTTTTGGAAGCAAGTCAACAATCATTCTTCACGCCTAGTGAGAGTTCAACAAAACATCGCTCCCACAAAGTCTCGAACTATTTGTTCTTTTTATCTTCTGCATTTTTCGAAAGGTAAAACTGGATTTAAAGCAAATGTCAAGCTGTGGAAGATAACACTGGTCTTTGAATTAAACGTTACAGAATTTTTCAAAAGGAAGAAGACATGCTAGGATAAGTAATTTAAGATTTGGATATTCTTTTGTATCTCGAAATCCCAGAAAACTCAAACCAATAAAAGTATAAATGTATATATTATGAATAGAATAATGATAAAAAAATATGACGATAATATAAATTATTTTACAATAATAATATATACGATGTCTATGTCGTGAGTAGTAATGTACCATATTCGCAATTAACACTATGTGCGAAATGGACATATAATGTTCATTACTATAGAATATATAAAGAACATAGGAATCTCGGAATTCGAAAACACGTAACGACTTCTTGTTCAGGTACGAAACCTTTTTATTAACTTTGAGTTAAAGGTTTCGACGTAAGGAGGAAAGACACAATCTTCTATGCTGTCTTATTCATTTGGCCCTCAACACGAGCGCCCCCCCCATAGGGCACAAGTTCGCCGAGCTCCAAAATCGATCCTTCTCGTTTGGTGTCTAGTGCCCGACTCTTATTTTCTTCAAATTCTCACACAAACTTCCGCGTGCTTCCGGTGCGTGACGTCACCTGCACCTTGTCACCCAGTATTGTCTCGGACTGTTATGACATCTGAGTGACACCTACATCCGCCCGCGCGCACCCGCATTAACACCTGCCACAATTGCCTCTAACTAATCCATGTGCTGAGCCGAAAGGTTCTCAGCCTAACTAAACTCAAAGGCATGAACCGAAAACCCTCGGCTATTTTATAACTGTAATTTACTAAGCTTTTTACTTAGATATGGTACAAGACCCTATAAATGGGGCACCCCATGAGAATCGAAACCACTCGTGAAGGTTTTCCTATGTTGTGAGTAAGGTAGATAGATAGTATAAAATAATATATCATCTTCGTGGGAGGTCTATAATTGTAAATAATGAACGTATCTTACACAAACCTAATTGTGAACGGATACTTCACATAGTTGAAATTCTCAAAAAAAAAAAAAAAAACGAAATGAAATATCTTTCAATCAGGGAAATAGTATTTTAAATATTTCATTCACTAAGAAAGACAATGTGTGCGGCTATATTTCATATCTTGACATTTCACTAGGAAAAACTAATTGAATGAATTTTTAAAATCAAAACCTTTCTCACGGGAAATAATTGTATGGAAATCATTACAACAGTTTTATTGATCTTTCTGACAGAATCTAATAACGTAAATTTAAAATCATAACGTTCTTCAAGAGAAACAGTTTAATAGAAGCAGTTCAACAGCTTCGTTTCTTCTGAATAACAAATAACACTTAAAATCATGTTTCGTTCTTGATAATGACCAGAGAGTAGGCGAAAGCGCACGATCAAAAGAAAGGAACCAAAGCAAAACACAAAAAAATTCTATGAACTATTTCTTAACAACTTATACGTTCCCTCGAAAGAAAACAATGCGAATAAATAATCATAAATTCACTACCTGTCAACAAACTTTGAACAAAGTAACAATTACTGTGTAATCTCTCACACACACACATACACATGGGCATAGGCTTCTCACAAACAAAACCCTGTCGGTGTGGTTTAGTATACACTGACTGTATCTCCTGCAAAGAAAAAAAAAGAGGAGTCCTGGCTATAAAACTAAGCTCCAATGTTGGAGATCTGGTGAGTGTGAAGTAAAACTTCATTGCCATTACTCTCAGGTCAACTCAAATGCGGATTGATAGTAATTGTTATTGTTCCATCTTAAAGATCATTGGTATTCGATAGAACCCTGTCAAAAAAAAACTCTTACTAAACAATTACACAAAAATTTCGGGTATGAACAAACAATGAACGCGATTCCCTGACCTATTGTCATAAAATAACTCAAGACAAGTGCATATGCCGTTAAAATTACTCTATCAATTAAGTAATCTCTCTCAAAGACACATAAGAAATGTGATCAAAAAGTATCAAGACCGATATTGTCATTTTCATTTTCTTTTGTCTTTTTTTTTCTTTTGTAATTTTAAAATTCAAATAAAGACGAATAGACAACTATGCAATTTATATAATAACGCACAGTTTGGTTTCTTTATTTCTTAACATAATATCATCCTTTGGGGATTATTTAATTCCAGTGCCATCTTTGTAAAAAAGGGTAGAATTACTATTAAATGAAAGCTTAAGGGGACAAGTGGTTTCATACCATTGGTATTAATCCAAAGGTGGGTGTAATAGCGAGGAGTTTGAACTTGCTTACCACGATGTTGCAGTTCAGCATATTAGCCACTATTCCATCGCTACTCCTACCATATGATATATAATATAATGTATAATATAGTACATATATATTTAGATTAAAATTTTTTTTTGCAGTTTAAGATACCAAGTATTCCAATATAATACAAATAATTTGCACACAGGTGTATGGTTTCAAGGAAATAATAATAATAATAATAATAATAATAATAATAATAATAATAATAATAATAATAATTAAAAACCTGGAGAGTGGAATTGACAGCCTGAGGGAGAAGCTTAGCTGAATCAAAGGTCCAAAGTGGTATATTTCAAGGAGATGCGCTATCACCGTTACTATTTATAATTGCCATGATGCCACTTAACCACATACTCAGAAACTGCACAACCGGATACAAACTTAGTAAATCCCAAGAAAAGATCAATCACCTAATGTACATGGACAATATCAAACTATTTGCAGAAAATGAAAAAGAACTGGAAACTCTAATACACGCAGTTAGAATATACAGTCAAGACCTAGGGATGGAATCTGGCATAGAAAAATGTACCATGCTAGTAATGAAAAGTGGCAAACAACACCTGACGGGCGGAATGGAACTACCAAATCAAGACAAGATTAGAACGCTGGGAGAAAAGGAAACGTATAAATACTTGGGCATCTTGGAGGCTGACACCATAAAACAAGTGAAGATGAAAGAAAAAATAAGAAAGGATATCTCGGGATAACCAGAAAGCTACTTGAGACAAAACTATATAGCAGAAACCTTATCAAGGGAATAAATACGCGGGACCCGTTTTGAAGTAGATCATAGAAGATCTTAAGAAAATGGAACAAAGAACAAGAAAACTAATGCCCATGCATAAGGCATTACATACCAGAGACAATGTTGACAGACTATATATATCAAGAAATTAGGGAGGAAGAGGACTTACCAGCATTGAAGATAGCATTGATTCATCAATACAACGACTTGAGGACTACATAGAAAAGCACGAAGGAGGACTGATTACAGCCATCAGAAACGATACTGACAACACAAAGGCCAACAAAATGACAACGACTAAGAAACAAAAGTGGGAAGAAAAACAACTCTATGGGCGTTTTAAACGTCTGATAAACAACATCTCACATGCC
This sequence comes from Sepioteuthis lessoniana, assembly GCA_963585895.1. Classification (NCBI taxonomy): domain Eukaryota; kingdom Metazoa; phylum Mollusca; class Cephalopoda; order Myopsida; family Loliginidae; genus Sepioteuthis; species Sepioteuthis lessoniana. The sequence goes on from OY757905.1 coordinate 9,547,838, forward strand.
AAAACCTGGAAGCGGTTAAGAAAAGAAAAATTTTAAATGGAAAGAGAATCTCTCCTAATAGCAGCACAAAATAACGCCATAACAACCAATCATATCAAAGCGAGAATAGATAAGACGCAACAAAATAGCAAATATAGGCTATGTGGTGACAGAAATGAAACCATCAATCAAATAATAAACAAATGCAGCAAATTAGCACTGAAGGAGTATAAGACTAGATAGGACTGGGTGAGCGGAGTGATCCACTAGGAAATGTGCAAGAAATTTATATTTGACCATACAAACAAATGGTATATGCACTAACCAGCACCTGTCCTAGAGAATGAAACACAAACTCCTATGGGATTTTGACGTACAAACGGATGACATAATCTCGGACAGAAGACCAGACCTTTTAATTATCAACAAAAAGAAGAGAATTTGCAAAATTGTCGACTTTGCTGTCCCGGCTGACCACAGAATAAAACCGAGGGAAAATGAAAAGAAGGATCAGTACTTTGACCTTGCTAGGAAATTGAAAAATTGAAGATGATAATTATACCAATCCTGATTGGTGCTCCTGGTAATGTCCCCAAAATATTATTAAAGGGACTGAAGGACTTGGAGGTTGGAGGACGAGTGGAAACCATTCAAACTACATTATTGAGGACTGCTAGAATACTGAGAAGATTCCTGGAGACTTGAGGAGACTAGCTGTCACTCAAACTCCTGTGAAAAACCATCAGCTAAAACTGATGTGATAAAATCTCAAGAAGTGGAAATACTACTTCTACTTCTTCTTCTAATAGTACTACTACTACTAATAATAATAATAATAATAATAATAATAATAATAATATTATAATAAATCCCGGTCAGACGACCAGACCTAGTGATAGTCAGCAAAAAAGAGAACCTGACGAATTCTGAACTTCGCCGTCCCGGTGGACCACAGAGTGAAAATTAATTATAGCTAAAAGGGGGATAAGTACTTAGACCTTGCCAGAGAGCTAGAACGAAACTATGAAGAGGACGATGATATCAATTTTAATGAGTGTGCTCGGAACAATCCCCAAAGACTGGAAGAGTTAGAAATAAGAGGACGAGTAGAGAACATCAAAACTTCAGCACTCAATACTGAGAAGAGTCCTGGAGACTTGAGAACTGCTGTCATTCTGACTCCAGTGAAAGGCTAAAGCTGGTGCAAGAAACTCACAAGGAGTAACAACCTTAGTAAATAATTGTATCTTCAAGTAAGTAGAGTGTTCGCCAATGGTCTGGGAGACCAGGGTTCAATCCCAGGTCGAGTCGTACCAAAAACTCAAAAAATGGTACTACATGCCGCCTTGCTTAACACTCAGCATTATAAGATAAGGATCAAGGGTAAAGTGGAGCAATCCAGGTAATGGGGTAGCGCCCTCCCCTACACCTTCGTGTAGTATCTATTGAAAAGGGAACCTTCGGGTGACCCTCGACGAAAGTCTTTTTTATCAATTCCAAATAATTCTCAAACAGTTTTATTTGATCCATTGATGGAACCCTTACCGGTACTACCACTCTTGGTCTGAGAGGTCCTGGGAATATTAGCAATGAAAGCGTACTTCAAACTGTTAAGATTTCGAAAACTGAAACTTCACCATTTGGAGCAGTTTAGTGATATACTTCGGTCAATCCTCTGTTTAAGGGGAGTATCTTTTTGCTCGGTATACAGTCAGCATATTCCAAGACCCACCAACAGGACGTAATGAAATTTGATTCTTTTTGCCCTATTCTTGGTATATATCGGTTCAGTATTGCCTTACCGATAAGTTATATAAATGCTAGGTCATTTCTAAACAGTTTAATATGTCTATTGTTGTTTTGACGATTTTAACATTTTTTCTTAACTATTTCATACCAAGAATAATTGACATCATACCTTACTGACAGATTTTTTTCGTCTGAAAATGGCGTCGAATAAACGAATAATCGTAGCAATTACCAAAAAAGCCATAATGGAGAAACGAATATTCTTTAATATGGCTACCATAAATGAAGTAAATAAACCATATTAAAAAATCTGTTTTCAAATCAAAAATATACTCTTATGATACATGTAGATTGTTGTCTGGATCAACATGAGCAATTACCGGTGATTTCAGTCAGCGTACAAAATTATAAAAAATGTAGTATATTGTCTTTGGAGATGTTAAACTTGAGTAAGTAAAATTTTATTGTGAAAACTTTTGATTCGTCTGCAAGAACAATTTTGAAGTTAATGTGGAAGTAACAATATACTGAAACTAAAAGAGCAGAATAAGTGTGGTTTCGGAAGTAGCTTTGTATTTATTTTTTTTCTACGAGAGATTTGCCATATAAAAACAAAAAAAAATATTGACCATTATAAACAATAACTTTGTTGTCGATGAAACACTAGTTTTATTCTCTAACTCCGACTTTAAAAGATGTATTTTGTGGGTGGAAACCGAACAGCAAATCAAGCTAAACCAGAAAAGTATTTCTCGATCAAATAATAGTAGTTTAGTTAAGTAAAGTTTTTAAGTAGACATATACACACACATACACACACACAAAGTTCAGATGTTTTAGCTTTGGTGCGACTGGTGTTTGTTTTCGTGAAAATCTCAGCCATGAGTAGACTTACTTTATACCTCAAAATGATTTTAATAATTCATCATTTTCTTATATAGTACTATTTAAGTCATTAAAACAAAATAAAGAGCTTGGGTATCAATTTTCTTTAATTTTGATTCTCGTCTGTCGGCCAATATTTGGGCACATTCATGATTCAAGAAAAATGTTTTAAAAGGATTTGCTTGTCTATATATATATATATATATATATATATATATATATATATATTTGTGTGTGTGTGTGTATATAATGATGTCAAGGACAGGGGAAGCTCTGAAGTAAAACCTGACAGACTAATGTGGACTTATCGTTTCATTTTATGTGTCTTTGGAGATTCTGCACATTACCTGAAAAGAGACTTGTGTTCAGTGCAAGCTCAATTCATTATACATCACCTTACGCACGAAACTGAGAGACAGCTTATATATATATATATAAGCTGTCTCTCATATGTATATATATATAGTGACTGTTGAAATAGTACAGACCATTTAGGTGTGATTTATTTATATATCATGAGCCCTTAAATAGAATTTAACATAGAAAAATGTCCCTTGCAAACAATGGGAAGTAGAAAAAGACAAGTAACGTAAGGAATAGAAGTAAATCAAAATAGGATCAGAACGCTCGGAAAAAAGGAAAATTACAAGTACATGGGACAATTAGAAATGGACACCATAAAACAAGCGGAGATAAAAGAGAAAAAAAAGGAAAAGAAAAGCAGAGAACTTATTGAAACCAATGTCTGCAGCAGAAATCTCATCAAATGAATAAGCACCTCGGTTGTCTTCTTTGTAAGATACACGGGGGCATTTTTAAATGAATGAGGTAAGAATATCAGCAAATGAACCAAAAGATAAGATAATAACAAGACAAAAGGTCTTACATCAGAGTGTTATAATCGGTGCTCTTGCAACAATTCTCAAAGTCTTTTTAAGGTGGCAGGAATAGTTAAAAATCGAAGGACGAGCCGAGACCATCGAAACTACAACATATCGGTAGAATACTGAGAAGCGTCCTGAAGACTTAAAGAGATTTACTGTCATTCACAATAATAATAATAATAATAATAATAATAGCAGCATAAATTTGAAATGTTTACGTGTTAATTCTAGCTTCTTGACTTACTTTAAAATTATTTTCTAAATATGAAACTAATATATGTTTTGGAAATATCTATAATTGATTTTTGAAAATTGTATTATAAGTTCTCAATCAAAATTGCTTTATTATATAAATAGAAAGGAAGAAAGTAATGTTTTTACATGCAATCACTGGTTAAAAACCTGATTTTATGTCAATTGAAACTGTGTAATTTTTTATCTGAAATGAAAATGGGCTCTGGTGATTCTTAATATAATCGATGAGGAAATCATAATGAAACATCTTTTTTGGCCTTCGTAATTGAAGTATATTCTTTCCCCTGGGTTTTTGGAAAAGAATCTTACCCAACAGAAATTCTTTTAACAGCAATTGATAAAATGAATTATACAATGTTATATTTAGAACCAGCGTCATATGTTTGTGGCTGTGCTAAAAACTGAAACTGTCTTAGCGTAAATAACAAATATGTCGGTCCCCTGTTGAGCCAGACATTATTTGTTAATGTTTCATTGTTTCTTTCTTCTTGGTTTCCTCTGTTGACGTCTGCTCTGTCCTGGGTTTGATATAAAACTATTTTGTGATGAGGCTCCAGTTGCGGAACTATGTAGAATGTGGATTTTCCCATTTCGTTGCTATTATGTATCAAGAATTGGCAGTGACTCGCCTAGACTTTGTCAAGACATCTAGATATCACTTTCTTATATAAGTTGATCACCTGAGCATTTATCTTCATTTCAGTTTTTTCTTAATTTATACCCATTTTCGTTTATTTTCTACGACACCTCATATACAATGTTGATCAATAAGTTTGTGTCCTCATTTCTAGTTATCAGTTTAATTGTGGTCTGTAATATTCACGGTATGATGTCCGATATATGATTAATATTCCTAATTTAATTAAGAAGACTCTGCTGAAAATGAAATACTTTTTTATTGAGTAGGCAGAGGAATGTTTCTGTACTTCCATCTTGGTTTGTGTTTCATGACATACGAGGTGCATACGATAAGTTTCCAGACCTTTTTCGTATGTGCTTTTAAAATTATCGTAGACTCTTGAAAATTCAGTATGTTATTGCTATACATCTTATGAGATGGCTGACCAAGTTTTATAATTTCCGGTTCAAATGAATAGCTACAGCAGAAATTGAAATACACCCAACTAAAGTCTGATTGTTACAGCTGGTGAATTTCAAAATGCAATCTGGACGTGAGGAAGAACGATATGCAATAAAATTGTGTTTTAAACTTGGAAAAATGCTGCCATAGAAACGTATGAAATGCTTCAGACTGCTTTTCGACCATCTTTCATGAATCGAGCATCAGTTTTTGAGTGGCATAAGAGATTCAAGGAAGGCAGGGAGTCTATGAGGGGTGATGAGAGGTATGGGAAAAAGTAAGGAAATCAATACACCAAAGTTGATTGGCCAAAGGGTGAGGGTTAGGGTTATTATGTTGAGGTTTTAAGGGAGTTCAGTAAGAGATTCCTAGGGAAGAGGCCAGCACTCTTTAAATCGGGTCAGTGGCATTTCCACCAGGACAATGCACCAGTTCACAACTCCATCCTTGTCACAGACTATTTAACCAAGATGGACATCAAGACAGGACCTCACCCCCCCTATAGTCCAGACCTTGCTCTCAGTGACTTTTTGTTATACCCTAAGCTCAGAGGCTGTAGTTATGAGACAATTGAGTAGATGAAAGAGCCTTGACGAAGGTCATTGACACGCTCACACAAGAGGACTTCCATGGGGCCTTCCAGCAGTTGTTGTTGGAACGGTACAACAAGTGCATTGCAGCCGGAGGAGATTACTTCGAAGGGAACTAGAGTTTCATGTGTGTACTATCAATAAAAGTGCCCATACAAAAAGAAATCTGGAAACTTATCGTATTCAACTCGTATCAACCCTTGTGGGTTATTTAATGCAAAATTTATATATTTTTTCTCAAGGCATTGAATCATCTTAATTTCTCCTCATCTCTCTGCTCTCATGGGTCTGGCATGATATCCGGCTCCTCTCCACCACCCAACCCTGGACAGTCTCGTGCAAAACCAGAGCTCAAAGCTACATGACATCTCGTAGCTGCCTTCCGGTTTTTCTAGTCTCCGCTCGACTCTGCTGGTTATGCAGTATTCCGGACTCCCACATAAATTCGTGGTCACACCTCCAGTCTGCCATCTACTCGTCGCACGTCGACACACCGCCTTCTAGCAATTTACGCGGCACTTCCGCTAGGGGAAATCTTGCGTTCTATATATTTTAGGTCTATTTCTTGTTGGTTTTCTTTTTGTTCTAGCGTGCGACTTCCTTTTAGTACGCGACCCACACTATTTACACGGCATGTCAAAAAAGATCTTCAAATAAATATCCAACATTTATGTCATCAATTATTCTTATCTAATACAAAGGATATGCAAACATTTGAAGGATTTCAAGTATTCCTATTTAATTCTAATAATTATATACTTTCAAGAAACTAATGATAATCCTTAGTAAACAATTATACCTTCTACTAACTATTCTTAATAGAAATATTTACAGCTTTATTTTATCAAGTATTCCTATCTAATTCATAGTTTCCACACCGTTATATGGTTTCAAGTATTCCTATGGAATACTTATAATTACATAGTTTCAGGAAAGTATTTCTACTTAATAAGAGTTATTTGTTGAACACAGTAATAGTGTTTCAAGGAACTAATAATTATCCAATGTGAACAATTATACATTCGAGTAACTATTCTTCATAGAAATTATTTATAGTTAAATGGCATCAAGTAATCTTATTAAATTCGAATAATTTTTAAATAGATCTATTTGGGACCTTCACGGGTACTAACACTCGGGTTTGGTTTGGTTTGGTTTCTTTGTTTAATGGCATGTCAGCCTTTGCAGGTTATTTAATGTCAAAGCCATTCTCCTAGAAGCACAGTAGTGGTACTACTATATATAAGTTTCCCCGAGGGTATTTGCCCGAAAGTGAACGTAATAGCGCGACTGGAGTAAGAACTCGCTTACTACGATTCCGCAGTCCATCGCTTTAACCATTAGGCCACGAGGACGCACTCCGTGTCACAGTAGATCTCGGAGTAATATCAGTAAATTGAGGCTCTAAAATCCCATGTTCACCTGAACTGGAGCTTCACCATCAGGTGCAATCTAGTGTTTTAGCCAGGAGTAACCGTTTCTTTTTTGTATATACCACTCAAAAGGGAATACAGTCAGGGTATTTTTATTCCTATCGAGAGGGCCGGATATTTTATTAATATTCACAACTGAATTAATAGCATTGATATTAAGATTTGAGATTGTATTGAAAATGAAATTTGGGAAGTCCCCAAGGCGTAATGGCTAACGTGCTGGATTGAAAGCTCGAAGGAAACGGGTTCGAACTCCAGTTGCACTATTACGTTCACATTCAGACTAATACCCTTGGGGAAAATATTACCTTCCACCTTATCCCTCCAGCTATGGGTTGAATAGTACCACAGCTGTTTTTACAAGTGTGGATTTGGCATTAAATAACCCACGAAGTTTGATATATCCTTAAACAAAGAAACCAGACCAAAATTACTTATGTTTATACATTTGTCTGAGGAATTATTGCTTTATTTGTTTGTTTGGTTTAGTTTGCTTTGGTTTTATGGCATATCAACCTTTGTAGGTTATTTAACGCCAAATCCATTTTTATGTAAATAATCAGTTCTATTTCAAACAATTCAGTTTAGCATGAGTACACAGTTTAAATGTAAGTACAGTTTAATTGTGAAAAACATTTCTATTTCGAGCTATTCAGTTTAGTCAAGCAGTTCTAATTCAGCTTATTCAATTTAGTATGAGTTAAGTTTTTTTACACACAGTTAAATGTCAAAAATGTTCTATGTTAAAAAATGCAGTTAAGTGTAAATACAGTTTCAATGTCAAAGAACAGTTCTATTTGAAATAATTCAGTTTAGCATAACCACGCAGTTTAAATGTCAAAACAGTTCTATTTTAAACAATTCAGTTTAGCATAAATACGCAGTTTAAATGCAAAAATCATTATAGTGAAAGAAGGACGTTTAGTTCTATTTATCCCATAGATAGGACCCATATTAGGTGCTACCACTCTGGGCCATAGTGGACCTAGGAGCGATGGCAATAAAGGGGTACTCTACACTCCCCAAAGCTCCAGCATCACTGGAACCTCACCATTAGATTGTTTAGTGTCATATCAAGACACTCGTTGGTGGGGTCTTACCCCTCTGCAGAGGTGCAATCAGTGTATTCTCCCGCCCCAGCCGACTGTGCAAATTTGTGTGTGTACGTGTGTGTGCGTGTGTGTGTGTGTGTGTGTATGTTTACCAACACATAAGCAGATGTTTGTAAACTACGAGAGAGAGAAACGTTTTACTTGTAATTCAACCTGTATAGATAATATTGTTATGAGAGGAATACTCGTTGTGTAGTGGCTAACGTGCTGAACTGTAACATCGTTGCAGGTTCAAACTTCACTCGCTCTATGAACTTTACTTTCGAACTGATATCCTGGGAAAAGTTAAGAACCATCTTATTCCCCAAGTTTTGGTTTAAGTAGTTATGAGTAGAGTGTTTGCCAGTGGTCCGGAAGACCGGAGTTCAATCCCAGGTCGAGTCATACCAAAGACTCAAAAAATGGTACTTGATGCCTCCTTGCTTAGCACTCAGCATTATAAGGTATAGATCAAGGGGAAGTGGAGAAATCCATGGAATGGAGTTGCACTCTTCCCTAATCCTCGATGTAGTAGCTATTGAAAACAGAGCCTTCGGGTCACCCTCGACTAAGGTCGAAAACTTTACTTACTGAGTACTTTTATTGTCCTTCTTCGAGAATGGCTTTACCATTGAATAATCGGCATGTTTGATATGCTATCAAGCAAATGATTTGATTTGATTTGATTTCTTTGTTTAATGGCATATCAACCTTTGTATGTTATTTAATGCCAAAGCCATTCTCCTAGAAGAACAGTGGTGGTACTATTTAACCCCTAGCTGGCAGGACAAGGGGGTTCATACCTTTCCCAAGGTATTTGCCCGAAAGTGAACGTAATAGCACGTCTGGAGTACGAACTCACTTGCTACGATTCCGCAGTCCATCACTTAAACCATTACACCACAAGGACATCCCGCAATTAAACAAAGAAACCAAACCAAATACTACGATTAATAGGAGCAAACCCCTCTTATAATGTGACGTAATATCATCTTCTGCTGTAGTTTGTCAATTTCCAGATATCTACTGTAGTTCATATTTACAGAGATATCTTACAAGATCAAAAAGTCACCACTATAAAAGTTAGATCAAATTTAGAACTATGATATTGCTAAGATTTCTACACGTTAAATGAAGTTATTTGCTTCAGGATAATTGAGTAGGGATCCAACACTTGACTTCCATTCATCACCTGAATATTTAAATAGAAAGGAAATGATTTTATTTTATTTGTAAGCATCATGTTTCATTGCTTCTTCAGTACCACCTTTGTTTGTTGCCTTCGCTCTCTTCCAATGAAAAGAACTTTAATCTATACAGCTCAATGTTTTAAACACACGGGCTCAGTCGATTGTGAAATTACGTGTGTCTTCCAAAATGACATCTGTGGCAAAAAAATCTACCCCTCCACCAACGACTCAAGCTGAAAAACCAAATCAGCACGTTCTCAATTTACTTTTCGCACCTTATTACCAGCATAGATTAATGTGAAAATAGCTTCTTCTTCTTCTTCTTCTTCTTCTTCTTCTTCTTCTTCTTCTTCTTCTTCTTCTTCTTCTTCTAATGGCTTATCAGCTTTTGTAGTTTGTTTAATGTCAAAGCCACCCTTCAATAGGAACAATAAAGATACAATTTAACCCATAACTGAGGGATATAAGGAGGTTAGTAACTTTCCCCAGTGTATTTGTCTGGAAGGGAACATACTAGTGCCACAGGAGCTTAAACTCACTGACTATAATGTCACAGTCCAGAACGTTAGCCACTACTTCACAACAACCCCTCTTGTACCGAAGGATGCTCCAAAAATAATACATTCTAGTTACTTCCACGGAAACAAGGATGGATCAAGTCCAGAATTATACCTTTGGATAGAGCTAGATTTCAGCCACAAAGATGCTAATTACTAATTTATGTAATTAATTTGTGCTAATCAGCAGTCAGTCCAGTCTCGCCAGCAAACCGATCACCTCCACGTTATAGCCAGCGGTTTGGACGGGTCAGGTCCTCAAAAAATAAAATCGCATCGTCTTTATTGTCAACTGTTTCAGCTTCTCTCAACTCTATCCCCAACGTAGAAAACGGACTCAGACTCTGTCACAAGTCACGTTTTCCCTCTTATTTTACAGAGAACCTCAAAATCAAGTAATTTTCCACAAATTCACCAGGACTCACAGCTTCTGCTCAATATATGAGGTTTCGCTTCCAGACAAAAATAGCGCTTTTCCCACTTTGTTCATCTAATTACAATAGATATTTTAAAAAATAAGATTATTGTGTGCTGACTTCAGTCTGCAAAAGAAATTTTAAAAATCCTTTAATTTCTATTAGATTAATGTTGAGATATCGTTTTCTATTATATTATTGAGAACCATTTTCTTTCTATTTTACTAACTTTTAAAATTTTGCTGAAATCACAACTTGTTTAACTACCATTTTAATACTGATCTAGCTATGAGTAAATTATCATCATCGTCATGTCTTTCTGCTAGCACGGACCCTCTCTCGCCACCCGTCTTTATCGTCCATCACTCTCGGAAGGTCTTCCAGGCTACATCCTGTATCGGCACAGAGTTGCTGTTGATAGTTTCTAGCTGGTCGACCAACCTTTGCTCATCCATGTGAGAGGATCCACTGGACTACATCGCTTTTGAGTTCGTCCTTACTTCTCCAGCAGTGTCCGGCATGTCTGGTTCGTTTAATTTGGACGGTTTTCGTGATGGGTGGTAGGTGGCTGTACAGCTGCTCTTTTGCAGGGTGTTGCCTCTTGAACTTGTTCAATACAGCGCTTAACATTCTTATGTAATTGTCGTCAAGTTTTTTCTCCATTCCTTAGTTTGACGTCTAGATGATTGCTAATAATTTTTGCCATAGGTTCATATGTAACTTTCAGAGGTTTACAAAGTAAATTCTCGAAATGTTGTTTCCACAGGTGTATTCGTTCTTCTTGGCCGGTAGCTTTTCAGTTTAGCTCTCGTAGTACTCTTCATTCTATTCACTTCTTTTACTGTATGCCATGCTATCCTAGATTGTCTATTTTTAACCGAATCTGTCATCTTATTGATCGGATTCGGGATGTATTTTGTTTGTGCTTTTAGCTATACATAAATTAGTTCATTTGATGTCTTCTTAAGTTTCTGTGCATTGATATTAGTTGTGTTCCTCCAATTGAATAGGGAAACGGTTTTCACGTCTGCACGTCTTTTTTTAACCATTGATATATCCCATGTTTTAGCTCTTTGTTTAGTTGGTATGCATTCTGTTGCCGTTTCTAAGTGAAAATTGAGGAAGTTCTTATATTCGTCATTCGGAGTAGGTGTTTCTCATATCTCCTAAAGTGCATCGAATTTGTTTCTCAGTGTTTACGAATTTTTTTCTTAGTGTTTACGAATATCTATCGCTAATATCCCTATTGTCAAGCATGGACCAGTCCACGGTTAATTGGATTCTTTAGCTCTGATAGGCAACCAGTCAAGAATCAGAAAGATCTGAATTAGAACTCAGATTTGTTCTGATTCTTGACTAGTTTCCTATTTAAAGCTGAAGAATCCATTTTGCCCTACTATTTATCCAACAGCAGTAATCTGTATAAAATTCAAACCTGTTAAACTCTGCTTAAAAATTGACCTTGTGTCTTATCCTGCCCGAGCTGAGGGGTTGGTAAATATCGTAATCCGTATAAAATTGACTTTGTGTCATGTCATGCTTATGGCCGAGTGTTGCAAACCCTTCAGAGTGTATGGTATATATTTCTCGGTTTAAGTGAAAGGTCTCTTATTCTTGGTCGTTCTGTTACATGTCCCTTACTCTACAACAGGGTAGCGCCCTTCTCCTTCGAGTCGTCTCGTGTCGATCTTGCGCCTCTTTGTTCTTCTTTCATCCACTGTAGTTCTAAGTTCTTCTCTACTTGGATGAGGAATGACAACAGGCCGAGAATTTCAAGTGCACATATTAATTTTATTTCTTGGCTATTTTTCTATCATTTTAATGCTCCAACTTAATCAGAGAATCAATGAGCCAGATGAAGCTTTCAACCACTTGAGTAGGGCGTCTTTCACTAACATATTTCAAACTCTTGAACTGTTTTGCTCACCTGAGTGAAACCATTCAATACAGAGCCGTGATCTCAGATTGACCTTGAGATTAATAGTTTTCAATCATACTGTCTGAAACCTGGGTGTTTTTCCACGAGTTTAACGGCTCTGGATTTAATTCAAATGTTGAACTACATATCAATAATAGATGTCACTAGCTTATTCTGTAATATGAGGTGTAGAGTAAATATACATCTGCGTGAATGTTATGCCCATATTTATCGATATTCAGAGATATGCGCCATTACAAATAATAAAATTCTGGTATCTTTGGTTTTAATCAAAATTAACTTTTATAAGAATAATTGATAGAGGCATACTTATTTATGAACGATATATATATATATATATAAAACAGCATCTAAAACTGTAAATGTCTCATTACTTGAGGAATGATTTTAGCGACTTGAAAGCGTTTAAGATGAGTTATTGAAATGAAAGGTAAATGAAAAAATAAAAAAAACTTTAAAGTAAGAAAGTGAAATGTTCTTATTTTGTTTTTCTCCTTTTCTTTATACGGAAGTCCATTAATAACTTGTCGGTTCTATTATTTTAATGAAAATGGGTTTTATTAATTACTTCGTATCTCATTGTTTAATCATTTCCGACATTTACTTGAGACTCTATGTACTTAGATTATTGAGGATAATTCTTTACACTTTCTGTCTATTTAGAAAAAAAGCAAAAATATATCTACTTTTTGATGCACTGAGATACAAACAAGATTTCAACTTGACAATAACAGTATCTATCTGTTAATTGTGTTTGTAACATGGAGATAAGCATTTCTGTATGGTGTCTTAAATTCTTTACTACTAGCATTTCATATGTCGCTGATATCCCTAGGAAAGTTATCAATCCAACTATTTTCTCTCCGGCTATTGGTAAATAGTCGAGCATATTGGACTTTTTAACTTAGGTATTCCAAGCAGTCTAGGAGAAGAACAACTCTGAATTCAAACCTATTAAACTCTGCTTAAATATTGACCTTGTGTCATATCCTGCTCCCGCGGATATATTGGGTAAATATATATTCAATGCTAATAGGTTTCTTTGTGTACCTTTTTCAAAGAAAAGTTTCTCTTAGGACATATCTCGCTTGTTCTTTGGAAATTAATTCAAACTTGGTCAGTGTATGAGAGGGACTTGGAATCCACATCGGCAACATGGTAAAAGTGGGTGGCATAACATTTATCGACTGCGGAATTGACACGATGGCCAAAGTTCAAATCTTGGACGTGTCTATTTGCCTTTCACTTTGTGCGAATGCCCTGAATCCATTTGCACCCCCCACCTCGCCAAATATGAATAAATAGTTTGACAGATTGGGCTCTTTAGCCTTCGAACGCCAATAGGTCCAGGAAATGGAAAACTCTGAATTCAAACCAGCTTTACTCCAGTAAAAAAATGACTTTGTGTCACATCTTGCCAGTGGAGAAGAAGCTATGTAAATAGATAATCAGACACTGGAAGCAAAATAATATTGATGTATAGAGCAAGTTTTCAGATACAAAGGATCATCTTTTGATTTGAACATCACCGATGATTACATATTTTCACTCGTGAACGCTACTTTCTAAAGAGGTTTATTCCGAGAATAACGCTCCCTATTTTATAATCTTATTCTACAACTAGATGCAGTTGTTGGTTAGAGGTTGAACATTACAGTCGACTCATTTTTATAACAGCTGAGTGGGGGTTTGGAAAAATTGCATGAAAGCAAAGATGTGCCATTGACTCTCTCCATGAGAGGACAGAAAACATCATTTTGAAATGCAAGACATGCTGAACGTTTACGGAGACCAAACAATGCATGTTAGGAGGGTGGATAATGCATTTCAGCAGTGTTGTCAATCATATGAGCATAAAATCACGTTTAGTCCCGAAATGCGGATCTGTCAATTTACAAAATGAAGAACGTTTTAAAGAGTTCAAATCTGAAGAGCTGCTTCAATACATAGGAAATGATGAGGGCAATACAGTTTTTGACTGTGGGATCCCAAAGATGCTCACTGCATGAGAGAAAGATCACCGTTCTTAGTCAGCCCGAGAACTTTACAGCAACATTCCATTCTTAACAGAAAGTGCCGAGGAAAAGGATAATAATGATAATAATAATAATAATAATGCGAATAAGAAAAATGCATACAAAATGTCCAATTAAAAATTGTTGTGGCAGCAAAACCCCTAAAATATCCATATTATGTATTAAATTAAAATTTCATGTATATCAAACCATAACCAAACTAAAAAAAGGGGGAAACGTGGCTAATCTTAAATGATTGGGGACATAGATTCCTGTATGTACATTATTAGCGATCTTTATTAATAACCTGATGTCGGCATAAATTTAAAAAAACACAACAAAGGTTGACATAGCTTAAAAGTCAACCAACCCCGGCATAAGATATGAAAATATATATGAACAATCGAAATATAGATACTATATAAAGTTTTTATATTAAAAGATTCTTTAAAATCACGGCTGTTGGTAATCTTAAAAATATTTGAAGCATTTTATGAAACCTTATAGCAACCTATTTATTTGATGACTGACTATATAAAAAAAATTTTCTTAGTTGCCGCGTACATTCGATTCGATTCTTTGTCTACGAAATAGTTTTGACGTAGTTTATTTTGTGTTTGCAAGGAAGAATGGTAATTGTTTATAACGTCACCATATCGGTATTAACTTGCTGAAGAAAAATCACGCTCTTAAATATCGGAAAAATAATACTGTTACAATATACAAAATGATTACGAGTGTTTCTTCTTTAAACTGTTAGGTATCAATTCTACTCGGTTATCACACACAACTCGATTTTCTCATACGTCTTGAAGCTTCTGTTAAGACCTTTTGATTATTTGATGTGATCTTTGAACTATTTTCTCAGGAAGAAATCTATGCTCTTTGTAAGTAATTGGTAGACAGCTGAAGGAGAGTCAACTAAAAGCAAAAGAAATCGCCTTTTAAATCTTGATAAAGATGTTTTCGCATCGAATTCCATTGAAAACACGGGTCTTCTGCAAGAAAATTCTGCTGAAAGACCAGACGAATCACAAATTGATTTCCATAGTCCTTACAAGCAGAAGGTAAGATATCGTCAAGCTGTAAATCTTGAACCCTGTAAATGATGGTTTCTGACACAATCGACAATTTCACAGCATCAAAGGAGGATCATTGCTCGTCCAAAAAAATTACGTAAATGGATGAATATATGTGGGTCTCTCAGTGTGTTCGTGGATGGGTGGCCAAAGAGGGGATCTTATCTCAGGCATCATTGAAGTAGTGCCCGAATGTCCAGAAGACCTTCTTTTGTTTGTTTTGGCGCAAAGACCACACAAAGCGCTGTACCTGCGAAAACCTGCAAGACCGGAAGAAGGTCTAAGGACATTAATCAGTCCGGTGCAGAGAGTCAGTCAGTCAGGAGTGAGTCTGCGTGGCAGTCAGTTGGGAGTGACACTCCCGAGCACAGAGTCAAGACTCAGAGCAATGAAGACGATGAAGAGATGAGGCAGCTGTGTGGGATTTTCGCTGAGACCTCATGATAGCCATGAACATACAAACATACATAGAATGCTAAAATGCCAATTTCACTCTCCTGCGTTTGTAGTTCTAAATCCGCGTTTGTCCGTTTCTTCCTTCCACCCACTGTTTGTTGTTTATTTATTTTTTAAAGATTTTTGGTACAACCTGTGAACGGCCGTGTGTGAGAATTAACAACGGTGTCCACACCACAAGACGAACGGCCAAACCAACAAAACCCACCATTTAGGTATTGTTTCACAACCACAAAACACCGATAGTCATATTTGACGTTAAAAACCTATACAGTAATACACCCGATGAATTAGAAAAACAAGCCCACTCATTTTGGATCGATAAATACCCAGAAACATTACACCCAAGATTCAACAAAAAATGTATCACAGATGCTATAGACCTAATCCCCAATAACTCCTTCCAATTCAATAACGTAAATTACATCCAAACGAAAAGAACAGCTCTGAGAACTAAAATGGTACCTTACGTTAGCATATTTAGAAGAAAATCACGGGTATAAATACAACATAAAAAGAGAATTTACTAATTCATGAAAAAGATACTTTGATGATTGTTTCATATTCTGGAAACATCCATAGGGAAACATTAGCGAATTACACCACCTACTGCAAACCTACACCCCAAAATGATAGTCCCTACGGAACACAACTTCAAAGAACTACCATTTTAGATATCTTATAGAGGTGCCCGTGGTGTAGTCGTTATCGCCGTTGGAAATGAACACGGCGATACGAGTTCAAATCCTGGACGAGACTGATTGCATTTCACATAGCACTAATACCCTTGGGAAAGGTATGAATCCAATTATTCTCCCTCCATCTATGGGTAAATAGTAGGACAGACTAGGTTCTTCAGCCTTGGTAAGGCAACTAGTCTAGGAGAGGGAAAACTCTGAATTCAAACCTGTTAAACTCCGCTTAAAAATTGACCTTGTGTCATATCCTGCCCGAGCGGAGGGGTTGGTAAATAGTACCATTTTTAGATATCCTCATAAAAAGCGAAAATGGACAAATCATCACAGATATCAACCACAAACCAACATAATCCAACAATACCTCCACTTCAATAGTCACCACCCCAAAAATTGCATAAAATCTATTCCTTACACTCTAGCACGAAGAATATGTATCATAATCACAAAAAAAAAACTCAGAAAAACTCACCTAAACGAGCTGCACACAACCCTACACTAAAGAGGATATCCAACAACACTGAATAATAAAGAATTCGAATTAACGAAAAAATACCCACAAAAAGAACTACGAAACCTAAAAAACATCATAAAAAACTTGCATAAGTCGCAAATTTCACGAAAAACAGCCCAGAATTATTCACAGAAATGATTTTAAAAAATCAAGAACTTTAAAACAACGTCAAAATCAAAGAAATACTAGTCACAACAAAAGTCATTAAAAACCAGAAGTCTTTTTAAATACTCATCTCTTCTACATTCGGGAAAAATACAACACAAGTAGATACTAAAGGCAAGAATAAAAATGTGGACTATGTGATAATAGAAGGAAATTCCGATATCTTCAAAAACCCGAAAGCAAAATTCATTATAAATAAAGATTTAAACTGCAACTCAAAAAAATGTTGTCTGCATAATCGAATGTAAAAAATGTTAAGAAGTATACATAGGATCAACAGGAGCTCTCAATATCAGGATATCACTCCACAAAATACCAGATAATAGAAAAATTAAATGTTTCTAAACACCTATACGAATATAACTTAAAAAGCTTAAAGCTTAAAAAAACAAGCCCACATAGAATAAGATATAAACTATACATGCACATAGACAAAAACACACAAACACAAACATACAGAGTGAGAGAGAAAGAGAGAGAGAGAGAGTGTGTGTGTGAGAAAGAGAGAGAAGCAGCTGTTTGTTGAATTCTAAACCACTTTATACGACCAATAAACTCTATTGCATATTACCTATACACACACAGACATATACACACACAAAGACACATATACACACAAAGACACATATACACACGCAATGACCTAAAGTATAACAACAAAAAAGTTTTATAGCATATCAAATATCAAAGACTAATTGGGGAAATAGAATAATGCACCCACAAGAAAGAACAGGAAACCCACTCTGAGAAAAAGAAAGTGAGAAAAAAGGAGAAAGAAAAGGAGGAGAAAGAATTAACCAACTCCTACAAGGAATCAATCACAAAATTAGAAAAAAACAACCTCGCCTATCAAATCAGTGACCTCTATATAAATCGAATACCACACCTGAAAAAATATTAAAAGTTCTCTGAAGAAAGCCACAGGCTGGAAACTCGAGTAAGAACAAAATAAATTATTTTTGAATAGATATAACTCTCTAAGTGTATCTATTCGTTGTTAAATATATATATATATATATATATATATATATATATATATATATATATTGTAGAAGTAAAATTGGCGATCGTAGTCGAGGGCAACCCGAAAGCTCCATTCTTATAGCTACTACACGGAGATGTAGGGGAGGGCGCTACTTCTTTCCAAGGATTGTTTCACTTTGCCCATGATACGTACCTTATAATGCTGAGAGTTAATCAAGGAGGTATCAAGTATCATTTTTTGAGTCTTTAGTATGACTCGATCTGGGATTGAACCCCGGTCTCCAGGTCCATTGGCAAACGCTCTAACCACCATATATATATATATATATATACATATATATATATATATATATATATATTGCTCAATATCGGTGATAGATTATATATATATATCTAAATTGGGATAGTGTCTACAGTCAAGAAGACTTATTGACTATCAGTTTCTCTCCTCATCGATCATGAGACGAAGTACGTTAGAGCTACATTCATATATATGAACATAGAAGCATATATATATATATATATATATATATATATATATATATATATATATATATACATGTGTGTGTGTGTGTGTGTGTGTGTGTGAATGAGGACCCCTTGCCATTCAACCATAAAGAAGTGAATTCATGATTTCAGACATTATAAGTTAAGATCTTATAATTGTAAGATTATGTATGTAAGTATACTTCAAAAAGTTGTCGGTCTCGACCAAAAACAAAGAATGTAATTAGTATTTTGACTTATAACTGTATACTAAATAGCCTTAAATCAATGTTAACAAAAACTCAACATTTTGCCTTGGTTAACAAAAGAGGAGGAGCAAATCTTTATGGTCATTAATTATAGACGTGTGACGGTCCAAAACAAATAATAATTTTAGGGTAATATTGCTGCGTATATATATATACGTATAGGTAATCATTGTTATCTTCGAATGTAGAGTTCTCGGTAAAATAAGAGGAATTATGGGATTGGTGCATCCAAGTCAATATTAGTCAATTGGATTATCTGTTTGTTTTTAGAATCAATCTCATAAACTACAAAGACAATTACACATTGATTGGGGGAGAAGAATCAACAAATGAGTTAGAGAATTTGAATCCCCACTTTGCACAAAAATTTTAATGACTCCCGAAATAGGAATGAGAACATTTTGTGTTTGTCGAAATTACTTATGCCCAATATTATCCAAAACTTTTATTAGCATTACGCAATAGAAACTATGGGTCACAAGTATTTGAGTTAAGTACATTGGAAAGGGGGAAAAAAGTGGTGCGATGGCCAACAACTATGGAAGGCAGTAATTATTGGCGATACGGTTACAAGACTCAGCATTCCTACCTGAGGTCGCGGTTTATCACCTGAAGACGGCCAGAGGTGAAATTTGGCCGAAACGTAGTGAGAAAAACAACAAAAAAAAAAATACCAAGATGAGGACAAAAGTCCGCAATACAATTAATACTCAGATTGGACAGGAAGTTGGTTATTTCGAAAAAGAAGAAGGTATCTAAGAAATTACAAAATAAATGCCTTTTTCACTGTGAGGCAACGGCTATATAAACGAATAGGCATTCAATACACATTCAAATGTAGAGTCTTCGGTAAGGGAAAAGGGATATATATATATATATATATATATATATATATATATATATATATATATATATAATTGCTAATTCGATTAGCTGCTTATTTTAGCATCAAAGAAATCGGTACATCAAAGCAAACTGCTTCCAAAAGTCGTCAGAGATTTCATAGAGGTCGATTTTATTTGACATTCATCAAATAATAAGTTGCCGCTCAAAGTGAATGCATCGTCCATATTATCTGTCATCTTATTTGACAAAACACCATAAAAAATAGTCAAATAAAATTATCTTTTTCAATATAGATAAAGAATTTTAACTAATGCAATGTTGTTGACTATTTGAATACCACATTTCGCGGAAGGCCGTGTGTCGTTTCTTTATATAAATGAAAGAATTTAGATATGATATTCTAAATGGAATGTTTTCTTTGATATAAAGCCGAACTCGTTGAGTTTCAATATGAATCTTTTGATTTGTTTCATGAACAAACAATACCTTTTCTGATAATAGTCGTCTTTTTATGTTTATAAATATAAGTTCCATTTCTCAGCGCACGGCAGGGAAGTAATGGTTAACAAGCCTTTAGAATATCAGTCGGTTGATTGGTTATGTTTAATGGCATATCAATCATTGTTGGTTGTCTAATGTTAGATTCTGTTTCTATTTATATATATATATATATATATATGTGTGTGTGTGTGTGTGTGTGTGTGTGTGTGTGTGTGTGTGTGTGTGTTGTGTGTCTGTGTGGTTAGGCAGCAGTCCTTCATTTAAGCATGTTTGATTATATAATAAAGACATATTTTGCTTATATAATTTTATTAGGATCCCTTCAAGTTTCCAGACAAGTGTTTTCGTGTTAGAAAGTAATGGTTAACAAGTCGTTAAATTAGTTGTAGCTTATCAATTTAGCGAGCTATCATAGTGGAGTTTTCAACTAGAATTTTCCAAATTTGGATTTGGGAATAGAGTGGCTTTTAAGATGTATGGCTATGGAGCTAAAATCATTAAGGTGGATAGTAGTGGTAAGACCAACGTACGTATTATTTACATTGGAGACACAGTCACCTATGGGAGATTGGAACATATATACGACGTTTGTCCTGTCAAAAGATTCAATGAAGGGTGAAGAGTTAATGGAAATATTTTGGTCGGATGTTTTAAATTTGTTATTGCAAATGATAATTTTAATTTTTTGGTAGAATCTGTTGGGAGAATATTTTTTGGGATAAAGTTTATTTATATATATGTACATATATCTTATAATTATTATGAAATTGTTTTTTGTGATAAAGGTTTATAGGTTGTTTATGGTTTAGGGTATTGTCTATGTTATGTTATTCAGTTTTATTAATGAAATGTCTAATTTATGTATCAACATTGTTGTTGGGAAACCCATAATCAATAAGTGTTTGTTTTATATTTTTAAGTTCATTAAGGAAAATAGCTCGAGAGGAAGAAAGTAGTTTAGCTCTGGAAATAAGTGTTTTTATAATGGTTCTTTTATAACGGAAGTGCCATTCACTATGGAAATTGAGGATGCAGAGATTAATGTTGGTAGTTTTTTACATGTAGAAGTGGTAAGTATAGAAATAATTTGTAAACAAATAGTTTGTAGGTAACTTGTTAACGCCCCAGAACTCATTTTTGGCACACAGTTAAATAGTTTCAATTACTGATATCTAACCCTAATAATTCCATTCAATAGTATTCATTCGTTTGCACCCAGTTAAATGGTTCCAAGTTTGCTTAGTTATACTAATTCAATTTTACGTCAGTCATTTATTTGCACATAGTTAAAAGATTTTAAGTATAATAAATGATTTAACAGATCTATTTGATACATATATTGGATCCTAACATGCACAAGCTCTCTGGGTCAGAGTGAACATGGGATTTATGGCATTGAAGGGTTTTATATATATATATATATATATATATATATTGGTTTATACACCTCTCCTTACCTACTCTTCCCTTCTCACACTCTCTTACCATATGACCCTTGACAAAACAATCATTATATGCTGAAAAAAGGTAACATGATGATGATTTTAATTTTTAATCGTCATCATCATTCAACAAAATCTACCACCAAACAAACATTTCATATTCACATCAAATAAACTTTTAACTACCAAAAGGTTAGGTAGGATAAAAAAAGAAAAAGAATTCATTCAGATTGCCACAATCCATTTCCCACCCACTCTTCACCCACTCTTCTCTTCTCACACTCTCTTCCTTCGTCTCATCCCTTTTCAACAACAGAAAGCGGACATATGTGTATATATGAAAAGATGCATACCAGTATATACACAAACGTACATACGTATGTACCCCCAGCAACAGCAAATACATGAACATACTAACATTCAATTGCTCTCAAACTTAAGCACACAAAACTCACTCCCCCTTATCGAACAAAATTTAACTTTATTAATCGCTTTTTTTGTAAACCTTCAGTCTGACGAATGCGGAAACCATGAAACCCAGGATCACAGACACTACCATATATATATATATATATACTTTCTTTAAAGAAAAAAACCAAAGACCGGTTATTTTAGGATTATAAATTTATTTCCATCCTGTTTTGCGTTTCTGATGTAAACCAAAAACACGAAGAAAAATATAACAGGATTTCTTCAGATCCAATGGATAAATAAAACAGAATAGACATGGCGGGAAGGGAAGGGAGAGATGTGAAGAGTTATTGCTCTGTAATATTAATTACATTGAGCTCTCTACCAGGAAAATTTAAATTATCAGCTCTTGAATGATTTTCTTGTCCTGAAGGAATTACTCCCAACTCTGGTTTAACTGGACCGAATAATACCTATATATATATATATATATATATATATATATATATATATATATATATATATATAATTTATATAATATTTAAATCTAATATATCTATTTATTATTATATATTCATTTATTATTATTATATTATATAATAGCTCTAAGTATTGATTTTATTGCGGACTTTTGTCCTCATCTTGGTAGTTTTTGTTGTTTTTCTCACTACGTTTCGGCCAAATTTCACCTCTGAGCGTCTTCAGATGATTAACCGCGACCTCAGATAGGAATGCTAAGTCTTGTAACCGTATCCCCAGTAATTACTGCCTTTCATAGTTGTTGTCTATCGCACCACGTTTTTGACCAAGTAACCCTCAGAAATTAATACTCAGATCAAGAAGCTGCATCTCAAAAAAAGGATTCCCAGTAAAGACAATAATAGCCCTATCGTAGATATTGAGCACTCTCCATATTATATTGCACTTGATTTGACACAAACTCACAAAGGGATTTAGTGACAACCAACACTGTTGTATACAAATAGTTTGGATGCAAATTTCTAAACAAGCCAGAGCTCCTTTTTTCTTACATAGATGGTTTCAAGTATTTGCAATAAAACATTAATAATCTTATTAATATCAATACTTTGTTTGCTGGCCAAGTCAGCTGGGGATTCAGAATACACTGACTGCATCTCTAAAGAGAGGTAGGACTCCCCCCAAAGAGTGTCCTGATATGACTCTAATCAATCTGATGGTAAGGATCCAGTAATGTTGGGGCCTGTCAATGGGTCAAATAGAACTAAACTGTGTACTTACGCTAAACTGAATTGTTGGAAATAGAAGTGTTTATATGTATTAAAATATATTTGGCATTAAATAACCTACAACAGTTGATGTGCCATAAAACCGAACTAAACCAACTGCTTAATAGTAAATAAAAATATTGGAATTAGATAGAAATACTTGAAACCATTTAAGTGTGAAAATAAGAGCACATTTACAAATGTTATGAATAAAATATATATGTATAAAGAAGATGGTTGATATGCCATAAAACTCAATCAAATCTTTGTTTGCACTCAGTTAAATAGTTTCAACTATTTGCTATCAAACACTAATTATTTCTTTTAATTTGAATCCTTTGTTTGCACACAAATGCGTTCGAGTGTTTCGATCAAATGCAAAGAATTCAATTAAGTATTAACCATTTGTTTGCACACAGTTAAATGGTTTCAAGTATTGTTATCTAACATCCATAATTCTTTTCAAGCATTACTCATTCGTTTGTACTCACTTAAATGGTTTCAGGTATTCCTATATAACACTAATAATTCTATTTATTATTAATCTCTTGATTGCACACAGTTAAATGGTTAAACAGTTATATTTGATCCAAATATGTACTACCGCCCCGCGTCACAATGGACATGGGAATAATGGTAATGAAGAGATATTTTAGGTTACGTTTCATAAAGGTCCAGGATTGGGCCTCACCATCAGATTCCGTTTTGTGTTATACCCCAATATTAGTTCCATTTGACCCAGAAATTGGATTCTATCGTGTACTGCAACTCAGGTCCAGTGTAAATTTTGGGGTAGTAGTATTGAAGCGGTCCTCCAAATTTCCTAAATCTCCTGGACTGGAATCTTTCGATCTGATGGTTTAGTGTCATGTCCAATACACACGTTGGCGGTGGATTGGTTGTGGCTTCTTACCTCCATGCAAAGATGCATTCAGCATATTTTACTGAGCCAAACTATTGAGCAGATTAAATTTTGTTAAGTATTGATTTATAATTATTTGAATGGGTCACTTTTTTGATTTTCTTATATGAAAGTTCATTAAAGAAGAATAAAATGAACTTTTTCAAAATTAAAAAAATATAATTGGATATTTCCAGTCTTTTTCAAACTGAATTAATTTTAAGAACTGCCAACGGATTTTTAAGAAAACAATTTTACCAAAAAAATTATGCACGGAAATTTTCAAAAAAATTTGTCTATTTCCATTGTTTTTGATTTTAAATTAGTCAGAATCTATAAAATGAGAGTTTTTCAAGGGTAGACAGTTGAGCTTTAGCTATAAAAGAGATACATAGGTAAAAAAAGATTTTTTTTTATTTTGTACTCTTATTTACTGCACATTCTGTTTGCTGATTCTGCAGATTTTCTAGATACCAAAACTTCATTCTTTAAATCTTTGGATGTTGTGTCTTGCATACCAAACGAAACCTAAACAGAAAGTTACTTATGTTATATAATTACGGAATGATTTTTTATATTAATCATTTATCGTTAATTATATTTTATAATTCAGTTTGGTTGGGCTTTGAACTTTTCGACTCTTAGTTCAGGTGCACAGACATTGGGTACAGTTTTACGCTCGCGTTCAAAGGATATGACAATCACAATTGTCATAATAAACCCAAGATAGGAAATGGGGCTGCAGTGTGAATGATGTCATACCCGGAAGTGATGGTCCTGAGAATTTGAAGATTTTGAAAAAGAGTCAGTTGGAAGGTTGACTTTGGACGATGTAGGCAGAGAGTTGAAGTTGGGGTCCGATCATGATGTTAAGGATTTAAGATTGGGCCATGTAGACAGACAGTTGGGTTCTCTGCCATTTGAGCAGACAGTTGAAGTTGAGGTCCGACTAGGCAGTTGGTAGTTGACTTTGGGCCATGTAGGCAGACATTTGGGTTGTCTGCCTCAATGGCAGTTGAAGTGAAATTCCGACCATGGTGTTGAGAAGTTGCAGTCCGACCAGGCAGTTGGGATTTTGAGATTGGACCACGAGATGTTCTGAGCATTGGGGTGTTAGCATGTCATGATATGAAAGACTTTTAAGAATTGTGTCTCTCCCCTCGTGTCGACGAACTGTTCGTATCGGAACAACGGTCACCTGTGTATTTGAGTCTACCTATTGTGTTTTGTATTTGCGTGTATTACAGTTGTTATTGATTGAATTATGGTTATGGCTATACAACACTTAGTACTGAAATGATTGTCTTCATTCAACGGCCTTTAAACGAATAAATAAAAATATAATTCGACAGAATAACAGTAGAAAATTTGACAAAATCGTAATTTATTGAAAGTACTCAGAAGGGTAAATAGAGTTTATATTTTGAAAGTTTGATATTTATTTTAGCTGGTTGAATACTTGTCCCCAATTTTCATCACTTAGTCACTTGAACTAAAATCCAACTTTTTTCTTTCTTTTTGTCCAATGTGTATATTTACATGATACGAAAATACATTAGGTGCTGAGGTTTCAGTTGTACGTATACAGTAAAGAAACAATTTAACCCATACCTGGTGAGGACAAGGAGGTTTATACCTTTCCAAAGAGTATCAATACGGAAAGTATTGGGAAAGGTATGAATCCAATTATTCTCCCTCCAGCTATGGGTAAATAGTAGGGCAGACTAGGTTCTTCAGCCTTGGTGAGGCAACTAGTCTAGGAGAAGTAAAAACTGACTTTGTGTCATATCCTGCCCGAGCGGAGGGGTTGGGTAAATATGATCAATACGGAAAGTAAACGTAATAGATATGATATAGAGTATATCTATCTAATACTGTCTTCTGTGTACAACACTAAACTGGATCTGATTGTGAGGCTAACCCTAACCCTAACCCTTGCTTTCTGCGAAGTGTAATGTACATTTTAATTGCCATTACTTCCAGGTCGACTCAAGCCTGAATTAGTAACTGTTAGGGTTCCATCCATGGGTAAAATAAAACTGTTTAAAAATAATTCGTATTTAATAAGACCAAGTGCAAAAAAAAACACTTAAGAAGGAACGACACAAACGGTATAAATATAAACATATGATGCTCACGATTTCCTAAGCTCAAGATGTAAAATTATCCCAGATGGATTAACACGCCGTTAAATTCAATCAATCATCTTCTCTCCTTTATAAAATTATCTGAACAGAAAGGGGTAGTCTCACTGCGCAGTGGCTAACGTGGTGAACATCCACATCATCGTAAGTGAGTTCGAACTCGAGTCCAACGACTACATTCCCTTTTGAACTAATGCTCCTTGTGAAAGGTATGAACTCTCTTATCTTCCCATCTGTGGGTTGAATAGTATCCCTGCTGTTCTTCTATAAGAATAGCTTTGGCATGGTTTGGTTTCTTTGTTTAATGGCATATCAAATCTTTTTTGGTTATTTAATGCCGAAGCCATTCTCCAAGAAGAACAGTAGTGGTACTATTTGATATTTATCACACAAAGCATATATATATATATATATATATATATATATATATATATATATATCATCATCATGTCGTGCGGCTAGCTCGGATATCCCAGACCCTCTCGCTCAACGTCTCCCTATCATTCATCGCCTCCGGCAGGACTTCTGGGTTTTATCCCGTATCATCACATAGCTTATATATATATATATATGTGTATGTGTGTGTGTGTGTGTGTGTGTGAACTTATTCGCTTTCAAATAACTTTATTTTGTAACATACCAACCTTCGTTGCCAAAGCCATCCTTGTAGAAGAAAAGAAGTGATACTATCCAACCAATATCTTGGGAATTAAGGGAGTACATATCTTTTCTAAGGGTATTAGTTGGAAGGTGAATGTAATAACATGACTGCAGTTCGAACTTGCCAACTTCGCTGTTGCAGTTTAATACTTTAGCCACTACACCACGGAGACTCTCTACTTTATCAACTGCTGAGTGTTAATTACATTAATATCTGAGATATTAATCTACAAGGATATATATATATATATATATATATATATATATATATATATATATATATATATATTTATATATATAACTTCAACCATTGACAGATTGTTTAGTATGTTGCAGCCGGCAAATTCCCCACACGAGTGGTCAAAGCACAGTCGTGAAGGAGCATATATACTGTCATATCAGACAGACTGTTTCTTTGTCTCACAACTCTTCAGTGGGACTAGACCCGTGACATGCTTCAAGCCGAGACTGAAACCCAACTGACTTAACGCCAATCGGATAACTTCCCCCAGAACCATCGTAATTCTCAGCCTAAGCGAAAGAACTTTTTGCGTATAACTTTTTATATATGCGTTATCAGCTATTGTAGTGCTCAATTTCCGAGAAGAGTTATATATATATATATATATATATAGTGTGTGTGTGTGTGTGTGTGCATATTCATACTCATATACGACAATGGTCAGGGAGACCTGGGTTCAGACCCAGGTCGCGTCATACCAAAGACTTTAAAATGGTTCTTGATGCCTTCTTGCTTAACACTCAGCAATATAAGGTACGTATTAAGGGTAAAGTGGAGCAATTCATGGAAAGAAGTAGCACCCTTCTCTTATACCTCATTGTAGTAGCTACCGAAAAGGGAGCCTTCTAGTCGCCCTCGACCATGGTCGCCAACTTTACTTTACTTTATATGCATAAGTACAGAGGTCATTCAAAAAGTTTTAAGTGTTAGCTAGAAGATGTCAGGAAAACAAACAGTTTTTCACTACTTTTCCGTATAACCTCCAACCCTGACTAGACATCAGCGCATTGGCCCACTGGTTTTTCAAAAACACCTCCACAGCACACATGACCACATTTCCAAAATGGTGACCACGTAGGTTCTAAGGAAAGGGAAAAAATCAGAGGGAACTAAATCCAGTGAGTAATGGGGATGGAGTTGCAATTCAAAGCTTCATTTGACTGTTTCAGCAACTGTCACTTTAGCCATGTAAATGGGTACATTATTCTGGAGCAAGATCATATTTGCCATCAGCCTTCTGGATCCAAGAAATTGAAACCAATACCTTACAAATAGATACTGCCTGGTTGTACTTCTAGTTGGAGAGGTTCTGTTTTCTCTGTTTCCTTTATTTGCTGTGATTCTTTGATTAAGGTTCGAAATAATCTTCGGTGGAAATTCTTTGGGTTAGCTGGAAGCGAGTCAGAAATATTCTGGAAATATCAACTCTTTTTAGTTAACATTCTGTCGTCAACATTCATAGGAGCCATCTTGTAGGCAGCTTGCGTATCCCTAAGACATCAGTTGAAACAGTGTGGACTGAACCTGAAGTAATGTCTGTGGTCTTAGCTATCTGCTGGACTGTAATGTGTCTGTCATCGAAAATCCTACGGTGAATGGCATCGACTTGTTTATCTGGAGTTGAGATGTCTGGACAAATTAACTGTTGGTCAACTTCTATGCTGTCTTTGACACGCTTAAATTTTGCAACCTTATTCTTTACATAGGAAGAGAAGTCGTTAAAAAAGTACTTGTATCATTTCTTTTGCATATAATCTATGACTGCTCGAACTTCTGCTTTATCTATTTTTTTAGATTAGCCGTACAATTCACACTTTTGTATCGACCTCAAATGCACAGAAATAAAGATAGAAATTTGCATTAGTTTATCTAGATTTATAAGAAGGGGTAGTATTTTGTCATAAGAAAAATGTTCAGCTATGAATCTTCTTTCAGTGAGAGACAGAAAACCTTTTAGCAAATCTCATATGTAAATAAATGCATATATACATGCATAAACAAATGTATGCATGCATGCACACACACACAAACACACACACACACACACATATATATATATATATATATATATATATATATAAACACAATTTTAAAATTCTCTTAGCAATTAAGGTTTTATAAAATCATATATATGTGTGTATGTGCGTATGTTTATATACCTATGTAGAGACATGCTGTATGTACATATATATATATTGTTGTGTGTATATATGTATATATAGTTGTATATATAGTTGTATATATATATATATATATATAGGAGTATAATGGTCAGTATAATCAATTCATTATATATATATATATATATATTAGTGAGTGTATATATTTTATATCTACATATATGTATATGTATATATGTATGTGTGTGTGTGAATATATATGTAGTTGTTTGTATATATATACTTATATATTTATGTTGTATTTTGACCTTCGACCAGGCCAAAAATGCCATTCCAAGGTGATGCACCGGAAGGAAGTGACACATTCCAATGGCAGTGATGAGAAGAAATCGAGTGGGCGGAAATTGGCTAACAAAATGGAACAAGTTAAAAACCCCATGGTACTCTCATAGACTGATGCACTGGAAGAGAGTAACCTGTGAACTGCATGACAGTTATTTCCGCTTGATGACGATCAAACATGCCATTCCAAAGATAGAGTAGGCGATTGAGTGGTCGTTGAACTATTATATAACTCAGTCAAGACTGAAGTCAAACAGTTGGATTTGGAGTAGAGACGATGCGTGGTAGGGAAAGCCACAGCAAGCCGATGGGGCCCTTAGAGCATCTGATGAGCTGAGGTCCAGAGAAGTTACTGATAAGATGTAGTAGAGAAAGCCAGCAGAGTCGGCCTCTGGGCCGCCGGTTGAGCATCCCTGGAGAACGAGAAAGACACAACGCTGACCGCCATAATAGTGTGGGTCAATATATTGCAGTTCTGTTCGGTCTCCAACTCCCTCTCGCAGTAAAACCTTGAATAACCTTTTCGAACCCTTACAATAACATGAGAGGTACATATTCTTCTAAAGAAGTCTTCGCTCGTCTGTTTATTATTGCGTCGGTATGTATCCAGCATATGTATGTATTATGTGTTTGTATAGTTAATTATGGTCATGGTTATTGAGTGGCTATACAACATTTATACGAGGATCATTAAATAAGTTTCCAAACCTTTTTCGTATGGGCACATTTATTGATAGTACACGCATGAAACACAACTGCCCTTCGAAATAATCTCCTCCGGCTGCAATGCACTTGTTGTGTCGTTCCAATAACTTCTGGAAAGCCCCAGGGAAGTCTTCTTGTGTGAGCGTGTCAATGACCTTCGTCACAGCCTCTTTCATCTCCTCAATTATCTCATAACGACAGCCTCTGAGCTTAGGGAATAAGCAAAAGTCACAGGAAGCAAGGTCTGGACTATAGGGAGGCTGTGGAACTATCTTGATGCCCATCTTAGTCAAATAGTCTGTGACAAGTATGGAGTTGTGGACTAGTGCATTGTCCTGGTGGAAATGCCACTGACTCGATTTGAAGAGTGCTGGCCTCTTCCCAAGGAATCTCTTCCTGAACTCCCTTAAAACCTCAACATAGTAACCCTAACCCTAACACTTTGGCTAATCAACTCTGGTTTATTGACTTCCTTACTTCTCCCTCAACTCTCATCATCCCTCACAGACTCCATGCCTTCCTTGAATCTCTTATGCCACTCAAAAACTGATGCTCGATTCATGCAAGATGCTCCAAAAGCTGTCTGAAGCATTCCATACGTTTCTGAGGCATTTTTTCCAAGTTTAAAACACAGTTTTAATGCATATCGTTCTTCTAAAGTGTCCTCACGTCCAGATTGCATTTTTGAAATTCACCAGCTGTGACAATCAGGCTTTAGTAGGGTGTATTCCAATTGCGCTGTAGCAGTTCATTTGAATCTGAAATCATAAAAATTGGTCTGTCGTTTTATTAGATATATAGCAATAACATAGTGGATTTCCAAGAGTTTACGACAATTTTAAATGCCCGTACAAAAAAAGTCTGGAAACTTATTGAATTCATCACATATATGAATATAATGGTCTGTATAATGAATTCAATATATATATATATATATATATATATATATATATATATATATCTTTAGTGCGTGTATATATCTTTATGTGTATATATATGTATAGATATGTACATATATATATATATATATATATATATATATATATATAATGTGTATAATCAATTCAATATATATATATATATATATATATATATATATATATAGTACGTGTGCGTGTGTGTATGTGTGTTATATGAAAACTTTATAGAAATTAATAAAACCGAGACTCGAGACAGTATCGCCATAAATTTGTTTTTCTTGAATAAGAAATAACACTCTCTCCTTGTGCTTCTGCGTGCATCACTAAAACTTATTTTGTTTAGTTTTTCTTTGTCTCCCATTTTTACTATTATCCGTGCACTCATTCACCGCTTTATGCCTTCTGCACGATACAACTCTGCTTCAATGAATCCTAATTGGTGAAAAATCTGCAAAAATTTGTGTTTGCCTTTTTTTGCGAGTAAAGGAATCAGAGAGTGGTGGCAGTGGGGGTGGGTATTGTTCGTTTTCAGGCCACACACTATTCAGATGTACCTCCCTATTCATATGTACCTCCCTATTCAGAACCAACACTGCGTATTCAGATATCATTGACAAGCCAGTTTTGTGGTATATACAACCCGTTAGGATAGATGTCTGTTTTTTATTGAGCCAAACTCTTTACAATGGAAAAAAATATATTATTACATAGAAAAAAGGTCTACGTAAAAAAAATAATTTGATGATTTGCTATGAGAGAAAAAGTTTATTTGGGATATTTTTGTCATCAATCTACTTCAATTTTATCCGCCTCGCTGTTTTTGTTTTTGTTTTTGTTTTTTGTTTTTTTTTCTTTTAGAAAAAAGAAATTACGATATTCATAAAATTGAGATATTAAAAATAATTCAATAGCTGAAACCTCGTCCTACGAACAGGAATCTATAAATTGTATCAACGTACCATAGACCCAGCAATCGTGCTTTTTATTGCAGCATTAAACACAGCTATAACACTGCAATGTTTATGTGATGATCTATAAGCTGATAAACGTCTTGAAAGGTTAGTGTTTATAGCCCCTGGTTACCATTAATTATACAAAAAATGTAAATCTGATTTTGTAAAATCTTCATTTTCAAGTGACCAGAAATAGTCAAAGGAAAAATACATTTGAGTAATAAAATGTCCAAACATTAGTTTCTGAATCTTAACATTTCAGCTAGGCGCCTACTTAATGAGCTTGTGGATGCTCGCTCAGGTTGACGGTTATCGTCTAAGGAAGTAAAATCAAGTCATTTCCAAATCGCTGTATTATAACTGAACATTCAAAAAATTCTATATAATGTTATTTTGTTTATTTTCTACAAGAACAATCTCATAGAACTTCAAACATATCCGTGAATATTTTTACATGCAATAACTAGTTGTTATATAGGTGTGAGGTGATGTCTAAAAATTAACGATCTAAAGTAAACAGACAATTATTAATGAGTTAGATTCTAACAAGGTGCCTCATAACTCTGATGGGGTGCTCGTGATGTAACGGTCATCGTCGTTGGAAATGGAATCGGTGAGACGAGTTCAAACCTTAGACGAAGCTGTTTGCGTTTCACTTCACACTAATGCCCATGGGAAAGGCATGAATCCATCTCTTCAGTGAATTATGGGTAAATAGTAAGATAGACTGTGTTCTCTAGTCTTTGTAATGCAACAAGTTTTAAAGAAGGAAAACTCTAAATTCATTCTAGTAACAATCTCCTATAAAAATGACATTGAATCGAATCTTTGCTTTAACGGATATCTCGGGTAAATACATACTTTATGCCATAAAACAATACGATAAAGCTTAGGTTTAGCAAATCTAATGCTTCTTTTAGCATTATACTTACATTATAAATAGACCACTTTATGCTATTATAAAGTGCAAAAATATATGGGTCTATATCTCAAGTTGTTCCTGAATTATGGACAGACAGAGAAAAAACGCTCAACCCTACCTTAGAATATGCTGACTGTTTTCCTGTTATATAATAAAGGATGCTTAGTAATTATATTAGTTTAATATTCTATTTATAGTAAGAAATCATGAGTTAGCTAAAAACCTTGAATTAAAGAGTAAGTCACATTCGTGAAAGGTCAAATGGTGCTCGTGTCACACGAATAGAAGGATATGAAATAGACAGGTTGTTTTGGAAATCATATGAACGACATATTAAAGATTTGTTTTAAAATCGGAGGGTCGGTTGCTGTTGGTTGCTGACAGTTGGAAAAGGTGTGTCAGGAGATTCGGGTTGAGAGACGGGCCGCACCGGTCCGGGGTGACAGCTGGTCGGAAAGAAGAAATGAATACGCCGTGTTTTATTTCGTCTGCCATCAATGAAACTTTATGCGTTTCTAATAGACACCAGTCGTTCTTTCATTCTATTTCTCACGTTCGTTGACGACCGAGGGAACTGTTGCTGACTCTAATAAATGTTCATATCGAAAGAAACAACGGAGTCGCTTTGTGCTTGCATAATGTGAAACCTATTCATATTTGTGACTAGTAACGTAACAGTTTGATTTATATCTGCGTGTAGAGTCTTACTTTCATTTATATTTAATATATCATTAAATCTGATCCCTTAATATTACCTTCATTGATGCTGTAGTGTTGTATCTCTTGAAGAGGGGTATGCTAACATTAAAAAAAGGATTCTCCTTGGTATGACATTTACTGCATATGATGATGAGGATCAAGTTCTGAATATCTATGGAATGTGAAATATCCCTTCATTGTCATTACTCCCTTGTTCCCTGTGAGTCGGAATGGTAATATCTACTAGGATCCAATATGGGGGTCAGATAGATATGTTTAAAAATTATTCGTAATCGATTGGACTGTTACGCAAAAAAAAAACTCTTAGAAACCTCAAATCAAAATAGTTGATAAACGTATAATAAATGCGATTACCTATACCTCTTGTCATAAGATAACCCTAGGTGGGATGAGGTGTCGTTAAAATCAGTTTTAAAAAAATACTCAATAATTCAACATGATTCATGTGAAAAGACAAAAACTAGTAATCGCTACCTTTTTCGAAGAGCACAGTTTAAAAAAAAGGATATTCGTAATGGCAAGCATAATAAACGGGGTCGTTAGATAAAGGAAGTTGCCCTCGAGTACTGGTGTCTCGAGGTACCCTCTGTTCTATAATCCCTGTGATTATTGTACCCTTGATGTACAATCACCGACTTGATTTGTAAACGAAGATTTTAGTCAGAAAAACTTTTAGTGGACATGGGACAGTGGAAAAATGTGCGTAGTAGTGCTGGTACCAAAAAAATCCCCGAAAAACAGTATAAATACTTGGATCTTGATAGAGAGCTTAAACAACTGTGAAACACGAAGTTGGCGATGATGCCAATCATAAGAACAATCATTATAACAATTTCCAAGAACCTACAAATAAGACAAATTGAACGAGACATCAACGGAAGAATCAAAACCATCAAGACCACAGTACTGTTAAAATTGATTTCCGCTACTTAGAAAGGTCCTGGAGATTAGATAAAATTAGTGTAAAAAAAGATGGAGGAACCTCAACAAATGGAGCTGAGAATGATAAAAATAATGTCGATGCATAAGGCCTTATATCTCAGAGATGACATAGACTATATGTGCCAGAAAAAGAAGGAGTAAGAGGATTCGCCAGTATTGAAGATAACATCGATGCATCGATACGACGACTCGAAGTCTTCATAAAAGAAATAAAGAAAGACTAATTACAGGGATCAGAAACAACACAAACAATATAACAATAAACAGAACAGTAATAACTAAGAAACAAAAATTGGAAGAAAAGCAACTGCATAGATATTTCAAGCGATAAACAAGTGAAGACTTGGACATGACAAAGAAAAGCAAACTTGAAGAGAGAAACTGATTCCAGCCAAAAAAAAAAACACCATAAGGACCAACTAAGTCAAAGCAAAAACAGATAAGACGCGAGAGAATAGCAACTGAGGTGAGGAGTGATAAAG
Organism: Sepioteuthis lessoniana; assembly: GCA_963585895.1. Classification (NCBI taxonomy): domain Eukaryota; kingdom Metazoa; phylum Mollusca; class Cephalopoda; order Myopsida; family Loliginidae; genus Sepioteuthis; species Sepioteuthis lessoniana. Next base: position 9,582,830 of record OY757905.1, read on the forward strand.
ACAAAACTATCCATCAAATCATAAGCAGATGTAACCAATTAGCGCAAAAAGAATGTAAGACAACACACGAATGGGTAGGAAAGGTGATCCACTGGGAACTGTTCAAGAAATTTAAATTTGACCTTACTGTCAAATGGTATTCGCACAAACCAGAGTCAGTCCTTGAGAATGAGACGCACAAAATTCTCTAGGATTTAAAGAAACAAACAATTCACTTAATCTCGGCCAGAAAACCAGACCTAGTAATAATAGTAATTTTAAAAAACAGAACTTGCCAAATAGTAGACGTTGCCGTCCCGGCGGACCACAAAATGAAAATCAAAGAAACGAAAAGAGTGATAAGAACTTGGACCTAGCCAGAGAACTAAAAAAAGCTATGGAACATGAAGGTGACGGTGATACCAATTGTAATTGGTGCACTTGGAACGATCTCCAGAGGCTTGGTAAAGGACTGGAAAAGTTGAAAATCGGAGGAAGAGCCATTACCATTAAAACTTCAGCATTGATGAGGTCGGTTAGAAAACTGAGAAGTTTCCAGGAGATTTAAGAAGACTTGCTGTCACTCAAACCCCAGTAAAAGACCATCAGCTAATGCTGGTGTGAAAAACTCCCCAGGACTAATAATAATAATAATAATAATACCCCAACTTACTTTTCACACATCCCTCGTCTTATATTCACCTTTATAGAGAAATTACCAACTGTTTCTCAACCTCAATGAACACACAATATTTATGTGTTTATAAGGGCAAAGAAGTATCAAAAACTTACGTTGCTTAGATCGAAAATAGTGAAGGCCATTGGGCCATTTATTGATTTGCATGGATAACAGAAACTTTACTCCATGTTGCGTGAATTAAATATGAAAAATGTTACTCTTTATTCCCTTACATTAAACCAGACTTTTGGAATGTCTCAAAACAAAAATAGATAACGATGCGAATACGCATAAAAAGTTATGTTGGAAAAGACATGCGACTATACCGAATTATATATATATATATATATATATATATATACATTTCTTCTTTAAAAAAAAAAAAAGCAATCGGTCACATTAATCTTTTTTTGAAAAAACAAATTTTTTTTTTTAAATTATTTGCTCTGTGGATTTTATTTACATTGAGCTCTTTACCAAAATTATTTAAATTTGATATTCTATTTTCTAATATTTTATTTCTCCTGATAGAAATTATTCCTTATTCCGGATCTACTGGATTGAATAATATCTTATATATATATATATATATGTGTGTGTGTGTGTGTGTGTGTATTTACCAAACCCCCAACATGATCAGGATACGATACAAGGCCAATTTTTAAGCGGAGTTCAATTGGTGTGAATCCAGAGTTTTCCTTCTCTAAGAATGGTTGCTATACCAATCTTAATGGCCCCAGTCAGCCGTACTCTTTATCCATGTAAAGAGAATAAATGTATTAATACTTTTGTCTTGGGTATTAGCGCTATGAGAAATGTAAACAACCTTCTCCAGAATTTGACCTTGGTTCGCCGTATCCATTTCCTACGACGTTAACCACACCTCCAGAAGAACCTCCTCTCTCTCTCTATATATATATATATATATCTTCAGACCCCAGCACAATATGCATCAAGTTGGATTTGGTCGAAAGCGAGAAGTTTTCAGTATGAAGAAAATACACTCCGAACCACCATTGCCGTGTGATTACGTAAGAAACGATTACTGTAAACGCATGATAACATCAACGGCCGAAAGTAAATGCGTTTTTTTTTTTAAATCAAAAACTGCACACTAAAAATGAAGATTAACGTCCAATGTAGTCTCTGCTCTTAATTGATCTGGCATATATATATATATATATATATATATATATATATATATATATATATATTTCATCATGCAACGTGTGAATGCTCGTGCGATACCCTGTCCCAGCCAACCAGGGGTGATAACACAGTTTCGGTAGCTCAAGGTAGTACTGCCATATATATATATATATATATATAATTCTCTTAATGCCCTGTCCGGTGGTAAAAGCTGCTTGGTAGCGCCAGGAGAGGTAGTACCACCTTGAGCTACCTACTGGTTGGCAGCTGGTGAGGGCAGGATATCGCACGTGCTTCAACACGTTGCATGATGAAAAAAATAAATATATATGTATAAATATCAGGTTGTGTTAGTGGTTGTGGGTGGTGTTCTATACTGTGCCAAAGAAAACGGAGAGTCAGGAGGAATATATCAATAATCAATAACATAGATATTTGCGTTAAAGTGTATTTATATTAATTTTTTTCTTTATCCAAGTCCAGAAAAAAAAACCCGAAATAGAAAGATATTCGTCATATGTAGAAAGATTGTGAGTAATAAGCAAAAAAAAAAAAAAACAAAACTACTCGACACCAACCTTTGATTTGATTGCCGATATATATGTGGTTGCGTGCTTGTGTAAAGGTCAAGACATATTTACGATAGTTAGAAAACACGCTTGTTACAGTGGACAAACAAACCAATACCTTGGTATCGTGAGTTCGAGTTTCGCTCGGAATTCAGATTCTCAAGATTTATACCAGACTGCATTAATCTCAGTAAATAATTGAAATGATGCCTCCTGAAACGTGATGGTTAACAAGTTCATATCGTTGACCATTTAGCTAGGGAATTTGAGTTTCATTTTGGGGCCAACAGTTGTAAATTTGAATCAAACTCTGCAGATTTTTGTAAAATTTGGATGTACTTAATATTTGAGGCGCCTGTTGTAGTGCTCTGCTTTCACACACCTAGTTAAGAATACTAGATGATACATTTAAAAGACAAAGTTATTTTCAGCTTTGTTGAGCTTAGATTTCATACAATGCCTCAAGTAATGACCACCAAGTAAATAACTACTTATTTTAAGATGTGTTTTGAAAAGACTATTATTGAATAAAAAGATCTGTCAGCCAAGTCTTCGGCACCAATTTTCGATAACAAAAAAGTCTCCTGTTATTTCATCATCAAACAGGACCTATCTAATAAGCAACATCAATATACATATGAAATAGTACTAGCGGAAGTAGAAGTAGTGGTAGTCGAATTTGAAGTAGTAGTAGCAGTAGAGTCATACAATGAAAGTATTTGTTCTATTGTTATTTGCCAAATTTTACAAATTCTATAAGCTTGTAGGGGGACATGTTATATGATAGTTATGTTTAGTCCACCAAACTTTAATGTTAAAGTTTTATGTAGGTTTCGTTTATGTTTAGAAAAAGGTAGAATAGGCCCATGGAGACAAATGAATGAAGATATGAAACGGCGCGGATAAAAGGAACATTCAAAACAAGGCGACAAACAAAACATATTTGTACTCATTACGAAACATGCATTGATACATTAAAAATATTGCTAATTCTATGTAAAATAGTCCTGTGTGTATATGTGTGTGTGTGTGTGTGTGTGTGTGTGTGTGTGTGTGTGTGTGTGTGTGTGTGTGTGTGTGCGTGTGTGTGTAACTAACACAACCAAAAACTACGGAAAAGGTTAAATAATGAAAGCGTCCAATTCAGGTTGATTACATATTTAAAATGCTTATTTCTTCTTGTGGTTTGAAACAGTCGGTTTTTCCGAGGCTGGAAAAAGTCATAATGTTTTGAAGAAATGAATGTCTGCTAGGCTTATCCATTTTTTTGGCTTTTTACTTCTGTTGGTGAATAAGAGTGTCACTTGGAGTGAGCGTGTCAGCGCTGCAATGGAGATTGGGATAAAAGAAAGAGTGTTTGAAGACGACGTATTTATAGAAAATACGTGTCTTGAAATAGGCTCCAAAAAACGCGGGACGAAATTTAAACGCGGACGTAGTTTTACACAGGTCACGTGGTTCTCCTGGCCAATGGTTTCCCGAGATTGAATATTTGTGTGCGTCCGCCATCTTTGTTGTGGGAACAAGTGGCATACCGCCCAAATTAAATTATAGGAGTGTAATGTCCTATAAGCTCTTCCCTGAATAGCTCAACCATCTATATTTTTAAGGATTTGTTTTTGTTTGTACATTGCTGTAACGTAGCTAAATTGTCACATCATAGCGAGATTTTTGTTGGAGTAACAGCATTAAATTACTTTCAAAGAAAAGAATGCAATTTTTAATCAAATGTATAACTTAATGATAAAAGAGTGTGGTCTGTATTCAACCTTACTCAAATCCTTTCCCTTTTTTTTGTGGTGGGGTTTGGGGTAGGATGGTTTACCAAAGAAGCAATAGGCTTACAAAAATGACAACAATAATTTCGTAACTGAAATAACACAAGCCCTTTTAAGCTATTCGTATTTTGATTTTTCAAATTAGATAAGTATTATTTTTATTTATTTATTTGCATTTGATTATCATGTAATTTTTATCAATAAGATGTGATTCGATATTGAATTAAATTGCTATCAAAGCATATTAACAAATAATAATAATAATAATAATAATAATAATAATAATTGCTAACTAATGACCAATGTTTATTCCAGGTGAATATTTTTGAGAAGACAAAATAGATTTGTTTTAAATTTAGCGCCCTAGCTCCGTGACTAGTGTAATTTTTAATTATTGGAATATGTGTAGACGAAAGGGAATTCCAACCCCCAACCCCAACCCCCCAAGCTCCCTAAAACCCTCCCCAACCAAACATGACTGACTTACAATTAAAAGCAAAAAGTAATTTTAGTAAAAGTAAAATCAAAGAAGGAAAAAAGATGAATGACCGAACCCTCCCCATTCCCCAAATATAGGCTTGGAATGGAATATTCTCGAAGTAACACGTGCTAAGCAATTGTTGAAATGTATATAAATGACCACAGTAGTTTAAAAACATTGGTGAGATCAGAGGAAACATATCTATTGCTGTAAATGTCTATTCAAAGGTATATTTTGGTTACTGTCTATTTAAGTCACTGATTTTTCGCGTCTCGTAAAAATCGTTTGCTTAACATTTGAATTTAAATGAAGACTTGCTAACTAATGACCAATGTTTATTTCAGGTGAATATTTTTGAGAAGACAAAATAGATTTGTTTTAAATTTAGCGCCCTAGCTCCGTGACTAGTGTAATTTTTTAATTATTGGAATATGTGTAGACGAAAGGGAATTCCAACCCCCCCAAACTCCCTCCAAAAAGCTCCCAAAAAACTTCCCCAACTAAACATATATAGCCCCCATCACAATCTTTATCACACGTGACTCTTCTTTAACCTGAAAATCTGTATTCGATTGGGACTGAAAGTATTACAATGTTTCCATTCTCATATTAGATAAGTATCCCAAACTAAATTTAAATTATTACTAGCTCAACAGGAAATTGACCATCGGAAACAGGAAGTTCACACAGGAATGATATCTTATGAAATAAGAATAAGTAATTTGACTTTAACTAAGTTAAAACTTAGGGTTTTTTTTGTTTTTGTTTTTTTTTTTGTGACCCGCTGTCAATCATCATGACTGTCTTCGGTCACGTCTGTGTCAGGTGCGCAGATTTTAAATAACCCCTGGGTCTGGTATAGCCACAATATACCACCCATGATAAAAATGTCAAATTCATATTTTACACAAAGTGGGACCCAGGATTCGGATTTGGGTGTCATGATCGGCAGGTGTTCTCTTGATAGCCAACATGGGAGACCCGATCGTCATCCTGCGAATGTAGGCTGTTCTCTTTTCAGGTACTCAAATAACGACTCGATGAACCCCACCAACCAGAGACCCAAACGGAAAACATGGACTAGGGAAGACAACCAACTTGCACTACACTGTTATTTCAAGAGTAACCCTACACAAAGAGGATACAGGAAAAGAATGATGGAGATATGGCAAGAACTTTCTATTTTTCAGACAACTAGTCAGAGACTTGCTGATCAAGTTAGAACGATAATAAAGAAAGGCTGGTTTTCAGAACTCGAAATAATTGAAATACACCAAAAAAATAAATGATCAAGAAAGGAGAAATACATTACCTGACACACCATATATCAACAAACAAAACCAGCCCATCCAAAATGAACCAACTTCGGAAAATGGAAACACTACCCGACAAAACCCCACCCAACAAAACACTACCCAACAAAAAAACCTAATACTAACACAAGAACAAAAGTTAATTTTTAAAAATTTAAAGAGAATTTTAAACAGTGAAAAGATCACCTTACCATCATTAAGAAACATTGAATGGAGAATAGTTAAGGCAGAGACGAATAAAGTGAATCAAGTACTGACATATATAACAACAAATAACATAACCGATTTAAATGAACTAATTTACGCTGGAGCAAAATTAGTTTGCGAAAACATTGGGATCCCCTCAAAAAACACGAAAGCAAAGTCAAAACCAGGATGGGAATTTCGACTAGAAACTCAGATAGAAAACCTACGAAAACAACTGAAAGTGGTTAAACAAAAGAAAAACGCTGAAATAAATAGGAAAGAGAAGACAACACAGGAAAAACTTACGGTACAACTTGAGGAAATACACCAGAAAGTACTAGTAAAAGAAGGAAGGTTAAAGAGATATCGACAAAGGGTAAAACAATACAGACAAAATAGGACATTCCAGAAGAATGAAAGAAAATTCTATCAACAATTGGGAGGGGATAACAATAAAACACATCAACAGCCGAATGCGAAAGAAACAGAACGGTTCTGGACTAAAATATGGCAACCAAAACAACATAATGAAAAGGCTGAATGGATAAACCATATCACAAGAGAACTAGAACAACTCGAAGAAGGCCCGAAAGCTGAAATGCACACTGATTTACTCAGAACGACACTTAAAAAGGTATCAAACTCGAAAACGCCAGGCCATGATGGAATACATGGTTTCTAGTTCTAGAAGTTCACCTCAATTCACGACAGACTAGTATTAGAAATGAACAAATGCCTACAAACAGCGCACGTACCCGAGTGGATGACTAAAAGAAGAACCAAATTGATACAAAAGGACCCAAACAAAGGAACCGCCGCCAACAATTACAGACCCATAACTTGCCTACCAATGATGTGGAAAATATTAACAGCACAAATAAGCGAAGAGATTTACCACTCTCTAACAAGCCGCGGATTGTTCTCTGATGAACAGAAAGGATGCTGCAAAGGATCCAGAGGCACAGCAGAATTACACTACATAGATAAACACATCCTAGATGATGGCAAGACATGACGGAAAAATCTAGCTATGGCCTGGATTGACTACAAGAAGGCATATGATATGGTTCCGCATAGCTGGATAATAAACAGCCTAAAAATGTACAAAATATCAGACGAAGTCATAAACTTCATTGACAAAACTATGAAAACCTGGAGAGTCGAACTGACAGCAGGAGGAAGAAAATTAGCCGAAGCAAAGATCCAGAGAGGGATCTTCCAAGGAGATGCTCTATCACCCTTACTATTCATAATTGCCATGCTGCCACTTAACCTCATACTCAGAAAATGCACAACCGGATACAAACTCGGCAGATCACAGGAAAAAGTTAATCATTTAATGTACATGGACGACATCAAACCTTTTGCAAAAAATGAAAAAGAACTGGAAACCCTAATACACACAGTTAGAATATACAGCCGGGACATAGGAATGGAATTTGGTATAGAAAAATGTGCAATGCTTGTAATGAAAAGTGGCAAATGACATCTAACTGACGGGATAGAACTACCAAACAATGATGAGATAAAATCACTCGCAGAAAACGAAACCTACAAATACTTGGGCATCTTGGAGGCTGACACCATCAAACAAGCAGAAATGAAAGAAAAAATCCAGAAAGAATACCTCAGAAGAACCAGAAAACTACTCGAGACAAAACTCAATAGCAGAAACCTCATCAAAGGAATAAATACTTGGGCTGTACCTCTCGTTAGATATTCCGGACCCTTTCTCAAGTGGACCCGAGAGGAACTTAAACAAATGGACCAAAGGACAAGAAAACTAATGACAATGCACAAGGCATTGCATCCCAGAGACGACGTTGACAGACTATATGCATCTAGAAAAGAGGGAGGAAGAGGACTTGCCAGTATTGAAGACAGCGTTGACACATCCAAACATCGACTCGAAAACTATATACAAAAACACGAAGGAGGACTCATTACAGCCACCAGACACGAAACTGAGAACACGATGAACAACAGAATGACAGTAACTAGGAAGCAAAAATGGGAAGGAAAAAAACTTTATGGGCGCTTTAAACGACTAATAAACAATATCTCACACGACAAAACTTGGACATGGCTAAGAAAAGGAAACTTTAAGAGAGAAACAGAATCTCTCCAAATAGCCGCACAGGACAACGCCATAAGAACGAATCATATCAAAGCGAGAATAGATAAGACGCAACAAAATAGCAAATGCAGGCTATGTGGCGACAGAGATGAAACCACCAATCATATAATAAGCGAATGCAGCAAATTAGCACGGCGGGAATATAAGGCGAGACACGACTGGGTCGGTAAGGTGATTCACTGGGAAATGTGTAAGAAATTTAAATTTGACCATACTAAACAAATGGTATATGCACAACACAGCACCTGTCCTAGAAAATGACTCGCATAAACTCCAATGGGACTTTAATATATAAACGGATCACCTAATCCCGGCCAGGAGACCAGACTTAATAATAATCAACAAAAAAAAAGAGAACTTGCAAAATAGTCGACTTTGCTGTCCCGACAGACTACAGGATAAAACAGAAAGAAAGTGAAAAGAAGGATAAATACCTCGACCTTGCTAGGGAACTGAAAAAACTGTGAAACATACAGGTGAAAATTATACCAATTGTAATAGGTGCGTTTGGAACAGTAACTAAGGGATTACTAAAGGGACTAGAGGACTTGGAGGTTGGCGGACGAGTGGAGACCATCCAAACGACAGCATTGTTGAGAACTGCCAGAATACTAAGAAGAGTCCTGGAGACTTAAGGAGACTTGCTGTCACTCAGACTTCAGTGAAAAACCATCGGCTATTGCTGATGTGAAAAGCTCTAATGAGTGAATAATAATAAATGGGAGGAAAAACAACTCTAAGGCTGCTTTAAACGTCTAATAAACAACATCTCACACCAGAAAAAATGGACCTGGCTAAAAAAAAGGAAACCTTAAGAGAGAAACGGAATCCCTCCTAATAGTAGCACAGGACAACGCCATAACAACCAATCATATCAAAGCGAGAATAGATAAGACGCCACAAAATAGTAAATGTAGGATATGCGGTGACAGAGACGAAACGATCAATCACATAATAAGCGAATGCAGCAAATTAGCACAGAAGGACAATAAGGCGAGACACGACTGGGTCGGCAAGGTGATCCACTGGGAAATGTGCAATTTTACCATACTAACAAATGGTATATACACAACCCAGTATCTGTTCTAGAAAATGACACACATAAATTCCTATGGAACTTTAACATAAAAACGGATCCTCTAATCCCAGCCAGAAGACCAGACCTTATAATAATCAACAAAAACAAAAAGAGAATCTGCAAAATTTTCGACTTTGCTGTCCCGGCAGACCTCAGAATAAATCTGAAGGAAAGTGAAAAGAAGGATAAGTACCTCAACCTTGCTAGAGAAGTGAAAAAGCCGTGGAACATGAAGTACCGATTGTGCTAATTGCGATTGGTACTTTAAGCACAATAACTAAAGGATTATTAAAAGGCCTGGAAGACTTGGAAGTTGGGGGATGGGTAGAGACTATCCAAACGACAGTATTACAGGGAACAATCAGAATCCTGAGACGAGTCCTGGAGACTTGAGGAGACTTGCTGTCACTCAGACTCTAGTGACAAACCATCAGCTAACGTGGATGTGAAAAACTCTAATGAGTAAAATAATAATAATAATAATAATAATAATAATAATAATAATAATAATAATAATGTGATACACTGAGAATTGTGAAAGAAATTGAAATTTGACTATACTATCATATGGTATATGCACAAAGTAGAATCCGTCCTGGAAAATGGGGCGCATAAAATTCTGTGGGATTTTAAGAAACAAGCGGATCATCTGATTTTGCCCATATATATATATATATATATATATGGGGGGTGAGAGTGCAGCTTTCTTTCTCTTAACATTTTACTCTAAAAATTACGGTCAACGTTCTTTTTAACAATTTCATGGATTTCTTGTGGTCATATATAAAACTGAAGCAAGAAATCTTGTAAGGCACACAGGAAAAAATATATAAAGCTAGAAAATAATCTTGTCTGTTTGTTTTTTTTAACAAATACATGTTTTAGAGAATATATATATATATATATATATATATATATATATATATATATATATATATATATTCTTTAGCGCGAGCAAGATGCAATACATGGTCAGTTTTTAAGCGAAGTTTAACAGGTTTAAATTCAGAGTTTTCTCTTTACTATACTAAGATTTAAGAGTCAGTTTTTTATCATTAAGGTTTTTCGGACTATTGTCTTCATCTTTATTTTTATTACCACAATGTTTCGGCCGATCTATCCTCCGGCCTTCTTCAGGTGTTTGTCGAACTCGAGAACCTACACAGAACTTCGAGCAACGTCCTTTATTAAATTCAAGGAGGTCGCCTGTTTTGATTCTGTTAGATATAACCATATTTACCAACCCCTCCGCTCGGGCAGGATATGACACAAGGTCAATTTTTAAGTGCAGTTTAACAGGATTGAATTCAGAGTTTTCCTTCATCTAGTTGCCTCACCAAGGCTGAAAAACAGTCTGCCCTACTATTTACCTATAGCTGGAAGGAGAATTATTAGATTCATACCTTTCCCAAGGGTATTAATGCTATGTGAAAATTTGAACTTGAATTTGAACTCGTGTCACTGTGTCCATTTCCCACAACGATAACCATTACACCACGGGCACTGTTAGCCATAACCGGGTATAAGTGTTAAGTATTCCTGTATTGTTACTCGCCTCCAGTCAGGATAATTGTCTCCTTAGAAGCTTATAACCAACGCCTATAACCGTTAGGCTATGTGTCCAGCAGAATATTAGAAATTTAGCATCCAACAACACTTTTTTTCTAAATACAATCTCTGTGCAGATTAGCTCAGCTGATACTTGACAACTGATCATTCTGCAAATATCAAAATGTTTTTCTCAAGAAGTTTTCAAAATAAATTTTTTGACATAGATTTCAGTTTGTTTGGAGTGTTCATTTTTTTAACCCAAAATAACTAGCCATGTTATTTTTCTATCTTTTTTTCTTTGTGTTATATTCTCATGCATACGGTCAGCAAAATTTACTGTCAGCAAAATTTATCTCCATCAACAGCTTAAGTCAGGAAAAGGAAACAAAGCAATAAAACTTAGTGAGTTAGAATAATTATTCTTGATGGATTGACCATCAAGAATAATTATGTTAACTCATGTTTTGAACCAATGACTTTTTGAGAAAATATTTATTGCTTCGAAATATATAGACTTGAGAAAATAGCTAGAGTTGTTCGGGCTCACTCGGAAAAGTCCTACCTATATATGTGTGTGTGTGTGTGTGTGTGTGTGAGAATATATCATGATCATGGAAAGGTTTGGGTTTGTTTTTATTAAATGGTGTGTGTGTGTGTGTGTGTGTGTGTGTGTGTGTGTGTGTGTGTGCTTCATGGCACATCAACTTTTGTGAGTTATTTTATGCTAAAGCCATCCTTGTAGAAGAACAGTAGAGTTACTATCTAACCCTCTGCTTGAGGGATAAAAGTGTTCTTAGCTTTACCCAGAGTATTAGTCCGAAAGTTAACGAAATGTCATGACTGGAGTTCGAACTCGCTTACATCGCTGTTCATGTCTGGCATGTTAGCAACTATTTTACAACGATCCCCCTCCATCATAAAAATAATCGAAAAAAACACATACCATTGAGTGTCTCTGAACTCTGGGCCCAAATGTCTTAAACATTAAAAGAAACCTTCTTCAAAACACCGCTTGGAAACAAGAGGAATAGATTTGGGTTCAAAAATAAACATGTAAATAACCATCCTGCCATATTTAAGATATATCTCCTAAATGGTGAGCTCAATGCCTGGTGTCTCCGAGAACAAAGATCGTATAATCTTAATTAATGAGAGGTGGATAGCAGAAAAAAATTTATTGTGGAAATGGATATTTCAAATTATCACTTCATTTTGCGTCCCTTCTTTTATAGCTAATCAACTCTTCAAAAACTTTTTAAAACTTATTTCAAAAAAACTTTCCTTAAAAATCTATTCCCTTGGCGATGATCAAATATCGAAACTAATTGAGACCAATGAAAAAATGAATAACATAAAAGAAGTATTCTTATTATCACTTTTGTTCCTTAGATAGATAGATAGATAGATAGATAGAAGAATGTTTATGTATTTACCAACCCCTCAATATGGGCAATATATGACATTAGTTCAGTTTTTTTTAAGCGGAGTTTAACAGGTAAGAATTTAGAGTTTTCCTTCTCCTATTCCTGTTGTCATACTAAGGTTAAAGAGCCCAGTTTGTCCTAATAATTATCCATTGATGAAGAGTTGGATTTATACCATTTGCAAGGGTACCAGCGCAAAGCAAAATGTAAAGAGCCTTGTCCAGGATTTGAATTCGCATTGCCGTGCACGTTTCCAACAATGATAAGGCACCTCAGTGATAATGTAGTGTAATATCGTGACATTAAAAACTATCAAAACTTTCGAAAATAATCATTTCTTCTAATGAACTTTTCTCTGGATGATAAGCTATGAATCGAAACTAGTTAAGAACAATCCAGCAATGAATAATGCAAAATAAATATTCTTACTCGTCTTAAGACTTTTATTCAAAAACACACACAAACACACACACATATATATATATATATATATATATATATATATATATATATATATATATATATATATATATAAAGCAATTTCTGTGATTATATACATAAAAACTAAGATGTTTACGAAATTGACAGGCCTCAGTTATTAATTGACAAGTCACAAATAAGCCGAAAATGGATATTTTTTCTTTTATTCGCATTTATCACTACAGACAGCCACTATTTTATCTGATTCTGAAGCAACTTTCAAGATATTTCTAATTAAAATTTCTTATCATAAAAATGGCGTCACTTTCTGCCAGTTTTGTGACATCAATGTTGAGGGCAATTGCAAGTTATAAAAAGACAATAAAAAAGGAAAATGTACGTCAATAATGATCAAAGGACGGCATTACATGTTGTACAATTTAAAAAGTATGTTAATAAAAAAAGAAAGCTTTTTATTTGTTGCACAATATCACAGACTAATTTAGTTCAATAGACTTTGCTTCATAATCCGTTGTTTGAAATAAAGCTAAGTTTCTTTTCCTAATACGAATTTTAGATTGTCTTTTCTAAATCCCCCCACACTCTCGCTGAATAAATACCATTTACACAAACGTGCACATATACACAAAACAAAACAATGTGTTCCATTAAGAATGAGATGAAATTCTCGAGCTGTAATGGCTAATGTACTGAACTGTGACATCGTAGTAAGCGAGTTCGAACCCAAGTAACGCAATTACATTCACTTTCGGACTAATGCCCCTTGGGAAAATGTATGAACCCCCCTTATTCCTCTAGCTATGAGTTAAATAGTACCACTACTGTTCTACTATAAGGGTGGCTTTCACGTTAAATGATCCATGAATGGCTATAGGACATTAAACAACAACAAATATAAAGAAAACCGTGTACTGAGAGCGTAGAATTTACATGAACATAAATTTTATGATTGTTCAGTCAGTTATTTTTATGGTATGTCAACACCTGTCTTTATTTACCTCTTTAACAAAATCATCCGTTTGTTTTTATTCACTTCTTAAATAAGCAAATCATCAGTTTGTTTTTATTTTATTTTTAAGCAAACAAGATTCATTTGTTTTATTTTTAATAACTCTAAGACGAAATATAATTTTTTGGCTTTTAATTGACCCTTTTAGAAACTAATACAGTTTCTTTAATGGTAGGATAAAATGGTACTATTTCATTATTGAATAACCATAATAAGGGATAAGTTATGGAATTAATTGACAAAAAAATTAGAATTATATCTTACCCCTCCTCGAACTTTTATGACTGTCGGAATTGTTTCTGGCATGGATTTAACTAATTTACATTGGATCGAGATCCAAACTATTTGCTGGCAATATCATTTATTGTATGTCCCTTTTAGGAAGAAAATCTTAAATCCTCTTTGCTTATTGATAAGATTCATTATCATCCTGAATAATAACATCATCACTAACAAACCAATTTTCTATGGACGAAATTATCTAGGATTTCAATGTATTGATGTGAGGTGACTGTTGAGGTAATTATTGTCATTATAGATTCGAACCCGATTCCGGCCGGGGTCACTGTACTGGTCGTTGTCAATATAACATAAACCTCTCACTCTAAACGCATCGTAATTCTCATCGACGTGCAGCTCAGTTCGGACTCCGTCCCAAAATCTCAGTCTCTTCAAAGCTCTAGGAATGGTGGGAATTCAATAATTCGAAAAACTATCTGGATGGCAAAGCTTCAGTCGTCTAGCTTGATATTTCCTGTGTTGTGATTCTTATAGATTAAAAAATGGATGTTTCCTCAACCGATAAGACATGATAATCTCCACTGGTGGTGAATGGCATAAATTGGTCCCTTCTCTGGAAGAACAATAATGACAGTTGATTAAATATAACTAGTTTTAATAACAGTAAATTAAGTGAAATACAATCAACTATCGTATAGCAACTACAGTTAATCAAAAACGAATACAGCGCCTGGATTATTTATATGTCGATCTTAACTTAAATTTGGCGACTTGGTGAAGTACTTGAGACATTTACTCATGAATACATATGTGAGTTGGCTAGCTAGTGACTTATTCGCCCATACGGAGTTATATCTCAGCCGATTGCTTTCAAAATTGTGTGTGTGCTCTGTATTAGTTTGAGAAGATCCGTCGTCTTTGCAATCCAAACCCCAACTAACTTGTGACGTCAAAACCCTGTCATCCTATGCACATCTTTTGTATCAAGTGAAATTATCCAGATCTATTCCCACGCTGAAGATACATCCCAAATCATTTATTGTCTAAGTCAAGTCCAAAGGTCATTTCCTTACGTTAACCAACCCAAAACAATATTTCTATTATTGTCAAACTATATCTGGCTGTTACCTGTGGCCAAACTGTCAACTCAACAACACAGATTGACCTCTTGTATACAGTATGTCCTAGTTATTAATATTTTTTTTTCACAATAACTCAACCCAAACAGCTTTGAAAGAGATTATAACTATGATATTTTCAAAAACAAGTTAACCCTATTATATTACACTCATTTAAATCGTTATACCATCTGCAGCTGTCCTTTGAATGATTTTCAACCCCATATGAATTACTTAACATTGCCCAGTCGGCTGGGGCTGTAGAATACACTGATTGCACCTTTGCAGAAGGGGTAAGACCCCCCAACTAGTGTCCTGGATATGACAATAAAAAATAGGATGGTGAGGTCCCAGTAATGCTGGGGCCTTGGGGAATACGGAGCACCACTTCATTGCCATTGCTCCCAGGTCCACTCTGGCCACCTGATAGGGCTCTATCTATGGGTTAAATAGAACTAACAGCATACCAATGCTAAACTGAATAGCTTGAAATAGAAATGTTTTTGACAATTAAACCGTACTTACATTTAAACTGCATGCTTAGGCTAAACTGAATTTTTCAAATAGAACGTTCTTTTGACATTGAAACTGTATTCACATTTAACTGAATTGTTAAACATAGAACTGTTTGAACATTTAACTGTGTGTAAACAAAATCTGTACTTATACTAAACTGAATTAGCTGAATGAGAACTGCTTGACTTAAATGAATAGCTCGAAATAGAAACGTTTTTCGCAATTAAACAGTACTTACATTTAAATTGCGTGCTCATGCTAAACTGAATTATTTGAAATTGAACTGTTTTTGACATTGAAACTGTACTTACACTAAACTGAATTTTTATATATAACTGCTTGAATAGTTTGAAATAGAAATGTTTTTGACAATTAAGCTGTGTACTCTTGCTAAACTGAATTGTTTGTAATAGAACGGATTATTTACATAAAAATGGAGTTGGTGTAAATTTCGTACAGTTTTATCATTAGAATTGTTTTTTAAACCATTTGTTTTTCAGTTATTTTGTTTTACATTTCCCATTTTATGAAAATATTGCTTTGTCTTTTCAATCCTGATGCTAAAATATTTTTCGTGGTCTCTCAGTATGTTTTCCTTTTTTAACCACCCCATTTCTTTTCAACATGTACCATATTTTAGTCACAACTGACCACGAACAACCAACGTCTTTCACCGCATTCCACTGAGGATTTCTTTCTTGAATAAGTTTATTATCGTTTCCATTGTTTCAATTGACAGTTATTTTGTTGCAGCCACATTTCCTTTCAATTCGGTATGCCCAACCACTTGTTGAGGTTTGTATTATCTGTAGACCGATTTCTATCTTTAGGATTCTGGTTGATTCCTTGTTTGGTTGGTGTTTTATGGCATATCAACCCTTGTGGATTATTTAATTCAAAATCCCGTCAGTATATATATATATATATATATATATATATACGAAAAGTAACAAAGCCAGAAGTAATCAACCAAGTTTTCACCTTACCTGATCATCAGGATAATTCTGATATATATATATATATATATATATATATATATATATATATATATATATATATAATTTGTAAGTGAATATCTAAGATTCTGCAATACTTGTTTTCTTTTTTTCCTCTTCGTGGCTTTGAAAAAATTATATCACTAATTCAAATGATTTAATCAAGTTTGTTTAAGGAATATTTTATGAAGTCACCGGACATTGGTATAATGGTTAGAGTGTTTACCAATTGCCCGGGAGACCTGGGTTCAATCCCATGTTGAGTCATACAAAAGATCTAAAAAATGGTACTTGATGCTACCTTCCTTAACACTCAGCATTATAAGGTAAGGATCAAGGGTACAGTGGAGCAATCCAGGAAAAGGAGTTACGCCCTCCCCTACACCTTGGTGTAGTAACTATCGAAAAGGGAGCCTTCGGGTAACTCTCGACTACGGTCGCCAACTTCATTTGAATTATGAAGCCAGAATCTTCAGTTATTATATAAAAATGTTTTTTGACTTTCTATTATTAGTTTATTTACCGTTAAATAACAAGAAAAAATGAAGTAAACATCCTTTGTGTGTTAATTTCACTATTTTTGTCAGAGGTAGTAATAATTCCAGTGCAAATGATTTTATAAGAGATTTATTTTACCTGTAGAGTGGATCCTAACAGATCCAAACATTTCGGATCAGAGTGTACCTGGAAGTAATATCAGAGAATGGAGACACTTACAATCCCGTTAAAGCCAGAACGGGAGCCTCACCACCGGATGCAGTTTAATGTTATACCTTGGACACCAATGGTTTTTTTTAAACAACGGGTTTTTTGTTCTCCCTGTTTATAAAAAAAATAACCTTTTCCTTGAGACCAGCGACCTTTTTTTCCTTCTTTTTTCTTCTCTAATTTACTTTTTTCTTTCGCTTCTTTTCTTCTATCTTTCTTACACATTAGTAATTAGTTTCTTTCTTTCGTTATTTTGTTTGTTTTTCGATTGTTTTCATTCACTTTGCTTTATTTTCACTTTCCCCAGGCATCAATTACTTTCTTTTTCAGTTGTTTTCTCTTTTCCTTCTCTTCTATTTTCCTTCTTACTTTTTTCTCTCTCTCTTTCCTTTCTTAGACGACTTTCCTTCAACAATTTCTTTTGTGCTTGTCTCGCTTTCTTTTTAATTTTTGTTTGTTTCTTTTCTTTCCTTTTCTGTGTCGAATTTTCTTCAATCGTTTCTTTCCATCTTTACTTCCTTGCTTTTGTTCTTCCTTATTGTAGTTTTTCATTCTTGTTTCTTTCCTTCATTCTTTGTCTTCATTTCTTCAACCCTCTCCGATTAGTCTTTTCTTCCTTTCGTTTCCCCCTTTTCTTTTCCTTCCTTATTTTAGTTTTTCATTCTTGTTACTTTCCTTCATTCTTTGTCTTCATTTCTTCAACCCTCTCTGATTAGTCTTTTCTTCCTTTCGTTTTCTCCTTTTCTTTTCCTTCCTTATTTTAATTTTTTTTTTATTCTTGTTTCTTTCCACGATTGAGTTTTTTTCTATTTTTTCTGAAATTCTTTTGTTTCTTTTCATTTTTACTACATTTCTTTCTTTCTTTCTTTCTTTCTTTCTTTCTTTCTTTTGTTTATATTCTCTTTCCTCCTGTCATTTCCTAGATATTTTTACTTATTATATCATTCCTTTACACGTGTTAAAATTCATCGATTTGTTGCAGGTTTCTAATTTTTCCTTCCTTTCATAGTTTATTTTTCTTTTTTTCACTTCCTTCTTTCTTCTTGTTTTTTCCTTTCTTTATTGATGTATTTTTTTCTTTTTTCTTTCTGTTTTCTTTACATGTTAATATTGATTTTTCTTTTATTCTTTTCTTTTTTTCTCTCTCTCCTTCATATGCCCTATTTCATTCGTTTTTGAATTAATTATATTTTTCGTTTATGTTTTATTCCTTCCTTTCTTTCTTTCTTTCGCACATTTTCATTCTTTTACCAACAATGCTTCATTCATGCTTGTATTACTTACACTTCTTTCTTTCTTTCTTTCTTTCTTTCTTTCTTTCTTTTATTCTTTCATGACTGCATATTCTGTGTTTCGTTTTTTCTTGAATTAAATTTTTTGTTTAATTTAATTTCTTTCTTTCTTTCTTGTACACATTTCCGTTGTTTTACAAACAGTGTTTCTTTCTTTCTTGAATCCTTTTTTCGCACAATACAGTAAACCAAAGTGGATTAAAAATTACTATTCTTTTTTCTTATTTTGCAGTTCGTGCCAAACGTGAATTCGATTTTACATTTCAAGAATCCAACGGGATCTTATAACTTCAGATATATATGTATTTTGTCATTCTAAACTTGGCTGGTAAGCTCTTGACCAGAAAGAGAATTTTTTTCGACAATGAGTAATTATATGCCTTATTCCCTAAAAAGCTTGTAGCAAAGATCATCGTGCATGACGTGATGAAAAACAATTACGAAATATAAGCCTGAAACTGATTTCAAGTCTATTTAAGTTTTTGAGATGTCGACGTGTATCAAACTATATAGAGTATAGAAGCAACTCTATTAAATTTTTAGTCTGTTTTAAAGAATGAAGTAACATTTTCTTATGTATCATATCATTCTTTTACTTGTTTGTTAAAATCATCCTCGAGTTGTTGCAGCTTTTTAAAGACAGCAAATATAGATAGATAGATAGATAGATAGATAGATACATACATACATACATACATACATAGACTCAGATAGACAGATAGATCGATAGATAGATAGATAGATAGATAGATAGATAGATAGATAGATAGATCCTTTGTAGCAGCTCTCTATAATCATATTGATATTTCTATTTAGGAAAGAGTGAAGGATTCTTATTTGTATTCTGTAGTTATAATGTAATTTTGGTGGTTAAAAAACAATTTTCAGTGTGAATAAAGTGTCCACTGTGTTATCATTCAGATAAAATTTGGAATAGAAAGTGCTTTATTATCTAAGTCCATTTTAAATGCATTCCTCTAATAAACATTTCGTGATATTCTCTTTTTTATTTTTTTAATTTGATTTTTAGTGGATGGTAGGCATTTTTTTGCGGTTACAGTTGCATATCAAGAAGCAGATGGGTATTTTAATTACAAGTAAAGTAAGTAAAGTTGGCGACCGTAGTCGAGGACGACCAGAAGGCTCCCTTTTCAATAGCTACTACACCGAGGTGTAGGGGAGAGCGCTACTCCTTCCCCTGGATTGTTCCACTTTACCCTTGATACGTACCTTATAATGCTGAGTGTTAAGCAAAGAGGTATCAAGTACCATTTTTAAAGTCTTTGGTATGACACGACCTGGGATTGAACCAAGGTCTCTCAGACCATTGGCGAACACTCTACCCACTCGACTAATGAGGTGAACATTGACAAAATCAACCCTAGAGAAAGTGGGGTCAATAAATACGAAATCGTAGATATTAGCAAAATTGAGGCTTTAAATTTGAGCCGCACAAAGTGTCTTTAAGAATGATCTCAACTGAAGCTGTATTAACTTACTGAAATATTCAACAAATAAGAAGTTACATTTTTTCAAAATAGTCTCCTTAGCACTTACCATGCTTGTTCCAGAAAGTCTCCTATTGGTTGAAGCACATCTACATTAAATTATTTGTCTTAATGGCATATCAACCCTCGATGGTTATTGAATGCTTAATCCTATTTGTTATATTTTTATATAAGCAAATAGTTGGTAGGCAACTTTATTTTTAAACGAATTAGATTTCACTTGTTAACACACAGTTAAAAGGTTCAAGTATTGATATCTAATATTAGTAGTTCTATTAATCAAGTATTCCAATCTGACTTAATATTTATTATTTTTTGCACACAGTTAATATTATTAATCATTTGTTTATATACAGTTAAATGGTTTCAAGCATTGCTGTTCAACATTAGTAATCATATTTATCATGTAGTCTTATCTAATATGAATAACTTGTATATAGCTGTATATAGTCTCAAATAACTTCTAATAACCCCTTGTTAAAGACTGAACAATTCTATTTGATCTATAGATGGAACCCTAACAGGTACAACTACTCCGGGTCCAAGGGGGTTGTTCCCGTGGCATAAGAACTAAAGTGCTAGACTACGACATCGTAGTAAGCGAGATCGAAACCATCCGGGTTCAAGTGGACCTAAGAGTAAAGGTAATGAAGGCGTACTTCACATTTTCTTTACTTCAAGACTGGAGCCTCACCACCAGATGCAGTTTGATGTCATACCCAGGACACCAAAATTCATCTGAAACCCCTTTTGCGATATGCTCTTAAGGTTCACGTCATTCTTTTAATAAATTCCGAGTAAATATGGAGAATGCTATAATTGTCTGATCATGTGTGTCACAAAAAAAAAAATAAAATAACTGCGAGCATGAATTGCAACGTATAAGTCAACTTTTTAAAACCAGAAAAAAATTCTACAAATTTAGGTGTCGATTAATATTGTAGGGTTAAAATCCATAGATTTACCACAAAATGATAAACTAGTCGCTATTCACCAATTATTGTAACACCTGCAGACTGCCACAAACATTTCCAACTTCGTGTTCGCTGAACATATCAAACAAATTAACTCAGATTAATACAAAAATGAAAAAACTGTTAAACAAATTAAGTATTATTGACGTTATATCACTCGCCTTTTCCATCAGTTGATGCACTGAATATAAAAACTAACGAGAGGATCACAACATTAGTTGGCCACACAGACAACTACGGTATGTTGTTTATTTGCACAATTTCAGAATAGCACAACAGATTGTGAATTCATATGAATATAAAGTTCTAATGTGTAAGACTTGCATGTTTCATAGATGTTTGATGTCATTCTGATTTCAGAGAAAAATTACGTACATAATATATTACTGGAATAATGACAGTTTTATAAGACAATATTAGTTTTTTGAATAGACACATCTTGGCATTATTACTGGATTTACATGGCACAAGTTTAGATAAAGGTTACTTAAAACTTATTTTATTGAGAATTAAAGCCTTGATTCTAAGATACCCACAGTAATTGAAAAATATTTACTTATATACATTTATAAATTTAAACAGCAATATTAATATGCTCAAAAATTACTATTTGACAATCAAATGAAGAATCTTTGAAAAACTATCTTTAAAATTTGTCCATCATCTATTGTCTAGCGAATATTTGGAGGTCGACCTATGAAGCAAATTTCGCTCTTATCAAAACTTTTGAGCTAAAACTGTCGCGATCGACTCATATGCCAGATCGACTTGTAAGCCTAAATTTAAGGCAATCAAAAACTATTGAGACTAGCTTCATAATTTCCTTTGTTTTTTTTGTTTTTTGTTTTTTTTAAATTAACACAGACACGTCTGAAAAATTGTTTTGGTTAATATGCATCCTTTTTTTAACTATGACTTATTCATAAACAAAAAGGGGGGGGGCAAAATGAAAAAACAGTAAATTGTGATTGGAAAGATCAGTAAAAATTATGCAGCATAATATTTACACTCCGATATTTTTTAAACAATCAGCGCTAAGTATGTGGAATAAAAATTATGGAAAAATTGGATCCAAGACACACTTGTTCTCGTAACAATAATATTAAAGCGTCAAAATAGAGCAGTTTCGGGAACCTGATCGGACAATGTAGTCACGTGCCGGTGTTTTTAACTATGATTTGAATTTGTCCCACGCCAAAAAAAAAAAAAATGCGTTTGGAGCCAGTGACGTTACCAGGATATATTCTAAACCTTCGAAAGCAACTTTCTTCTTTTTCCCTTTGGCTCTCTTGCATCACAGCCTACGACGATGGACCACAACTTGAGACTGATTGGCAGAAACACAACAGCAAAACATGGGGGAACTCACAGTTATTGAAAACAACTTAGTCCTAAAGAAAGTAGCATGCTTACCATCTTTTAAACGATGCAACTTTCCTTGGACTTTGACGTCGCCTCTCACATACTGAAACACAACGCCTGTTTTTAATCTTCTCTGCATGTGATCTGTGGAATTTCGATTAGTACAGCTAGTATAGGAATGAGTATATATATGTATATATATGTATATATATACATATATGTAATATGTGTGTGTGTGTGTGTGTGTGTGTGTGTGTGTGTGTGTGTGTGTGTGTGTGTGTGTGTGTGCATTTAAATTAGTACATATATCGCTGTGTTTGCGTGTTGTATCAATTTGTCTATCATCCTCCCTCTCTACCCCCCTCTCTCTCTCTTATATTTCTTTGAAGTGAGCAGAAATTTTCTGAAAAACAAAATACGTAATTTTTTAAAGCGTAGATATTTTTCATAGATATGGTTTCAGATTCATGAATGAAGTAAAGCATTTATTGATAGCTTAAAATAAAGGGAAAATTTTTGTGAAAAATTTATCTATCATTTATTCTCTATGTGAGAGAAAAAGTTTATTTTTAGCTTAAAGAAAAACTAAGTGAACTGCTACTGATAACAAAAACGTAAATGTAAACAAAAGTCGTTTAATTTAAGAAAAATTAACCGAGTTGAAATGAAATGAATTCTTGAAAGTAGAAATAAAGATTTATTTCTTTTGAGTGTAAAATATTTAAGTTTTAAAGATTTATTCTAATAAGAAAACAAAACTGACCACGTGTTGCTGTAAATTTTAAACAGAGTGGAGAAGGGAAAGTGACCATAGACAATAAGGTACTAAAAAGCAGTCTCCCACCATTTGTCGGCAACTACTAACAATCCACAGTCCGAACTCGAGTGCCAGACTGTTAAGACAGAAAAAATACCAAGCAGATAGGTTTCGTTACTCGCTTCTTGAACAGACGAAAAGTTTTCAAATAGGCAAGAAGCTTTCCGAGAAATTTAACTGAAAGTCAACCTAAAGATAACTTTACTGAAATTCAACTAAATTAAAAGAAAACTGAAAATTCAACCCGAGAATTCTGCTAAAAACCAACTTTACAGAAGACTCAAGTAAATTAAATGAAAGATGAAAATTCATCCTACTATTCAACGAAACCACAAAACTACTTAAATTCAAAGAACTTTGTTTCCAGAGACTCTTTCACAGACAAGTCCCTCAAATTATACCAAATTTTGCATCGCTTTATCCTTTGCAACTTTTCTTTTTTGTTTCTTTTGTATAAATTTTGTTTCCAAAACTTTATTGTATGTATTATCTTTTTGAACCTCAATCCGAAATATAAAACTGTGGTTGTCTAGTTGGCTGGGGCTGTAGAATGCACCGACTGTTCCTCTGGGGCTGTAGAATGCACCGACTGCGCCTCTGCAGAGGGATAAGACCCTCCGCCCAACGAGTGTCCTGGAGAATGACACTAAACAATATGATGACGAGGTTCCAGTGATGCTGGGGCTTTGGGGAATGCGGAACACTTCTTCATTGCCATTGCTCCCAGGTCCACTCTGGTCCGGAGTGGTAGCACCTAATAGGACCCTATCTATGGGTTAAATAGAACGAACAGCATACTTATGCTAAACTGAATTGTTTGACTAAACTGAATAGCTTGAAATAGAAATATTTTTGAGAATTAAACTGTACTTACATTTAAACTACGTACTGATGCTAAACTGAATTGTTTGAAAAAAACTATTTTCATAAAAATGAATTTGGCGTTAAATGACCAACAAAGGTTGATATAACATAAAACTCAAACAACCAACCAACAAAATAAAACTGCAGAACTTAATATTTAAAATTACACACTAAAGTCTCCTAAAAACAATATCCCTTTATATAGCATATTTAGCATTTTTATTGTCATTTCCTTTATATCATAAATTATTTTAAAGAAAGTAATAATTCATTACTTACCGTTAAGTTGTTTAAGTAGAGACAAATCCACACTTACGGAAGAAATATTTATTTTTTGCTCATTTATACAATTTAGATTTGGTCGAAATTAACTAAAAACTTGATTTATCTATGAATGTTTTTGGCTAAGAAATTTTGTTTTCTAATATTTTGGGAGGGAAAAGATTTTTAAATTATTTTGGGTAGTGATCTTTTAAATTTGTTGTGGCATTGTCATCTGCGAAGTAATCGGTAATCTAAAAACTAGCGCGAATTTGCCGGTTGGTTAATAGATACAAAAATACTGATATCAAAATAGCAGCTTGTCAAGCCTATTTTTTTACACAGTAAACTAATCCTTTTTTTTAATGAAAATCCCTACAATTCACCCATATCTTTCCAAATATTTCCGTTTGGAAGCCAACAACCAACGAAGACGTCACCATTATTCCTGAAACCAATGCTTGAAGTCTTCAACTGACACTGTTTACATTTTGATCTTGATTATCTATAGCATATTCTCAACAGTCTCTAAATGGTAACAGTATACGTCGATTTTTTGTTTTTATTTATTTATTTTTTTTCATCGGGCGTAGTTCCTTGTTTGCTTTGGTGGGGGGAATAGGAAATAATCCTGATATATAGAAAGATATACAGCTTCATATTTTGTACTTATTTTTTGTGTCATTAAAAGTTTCTCTGAATATTACTTTTCCAGTATATGAAATAATGCTTTGCTAATGATAGATGAGAACGATTTTAAACATGGATGAAATACTGCATTAAAAGCAGTAATCATGATATATTGAAAATTAATGTTCTATTAAAAGTGAGTCACAAAAGTCTGGTCGTTCACATTACTTTGCTAAGTTTAAATTAATTCCCTAAGGAAAAGTCTAACATTAAACTTGGGTATTAGACTAATTGAAAGCTTCGATTGTCTATATCTACAGATGAATAGGCAGAGTTAAAAGCGTGTAGGTAGAAAAATGTCCTTTAGTGAATCAATAGTTTAGAAAAGTCATTCGCAGAACATTTTACTTCATAAGACTAAACAACAGGTAAGTGCTATAATGAAATGCAAGTGCATTAAGTTAGAGAAAAACTTCTAATATAAGAAAGAGTAAAAACATCTAGGTCTACTTTGGTTTCGTTTATTTGTTTTACGGCATATCAACTCCTTATGGGTTATTCAATGGCGTAACTTGATTCACATGTAAATGGCTTGCTTCAATTAATATTTTGAAAAATAGTAATCATTTGTTTACACACTTGAATTTGGTTGAATAATTGAAACTAACGTTTCAATTATTCTGATCTAACATTAGTAATATTATAAATCAAGTATATTGTTTCTATCGAAAAGGGAGCCTTCGGGTCACCCTCGACTATGGTCGCCAACTTTACTTTTACTTACTTATATTGTTTCTGATACTAACAATTTGTCCATAGCAGTATGACTTCAAATAATCCTTTGTAAATAACTAAAATTCTATTTGACCCATAGATGAGTCCCTAAAATGTATTACCATGCTGAGTCAGAGTGGACCTGGGAGTAATGGCAAAGAATTGGTACTCGATATTCCCCAGAACGCCAGAACTCCAGAACTGAGCCTCATCATCTGATGAAATTTAGTGTCATGTCACGGACACAAATTAATCTCTAGGGTTGTGATAATTAACTAAAAGATACACATGAATAAGAGGATTTAAAAAAATTCAGAGTAATAATGAAGACTGAACAAAACAATATTTTTCGAGGTAAAATTTAGCATGATGAGATCGAGAAAAATTAGGACGAAAATGTGTGTGAAAAAAGGAAAGATAATAAGATAGAGAAAAATTATAAATGAAATAATTGTAATAATGATGAGTGAACCAATACATTTTCTGTGACATTTTTGTGTTAATATTGCAGTGAAAAATTTGCTAAATGCATAAACTTAATATCTCATAACAGCAGTACAGAATAATGCCTTAAATATGACAAAATAGATGATACGGAAAAAAGAGTTTATCCGAAAGTTTATGTTTTCTGCCGTCTAAGAGGGTTAAGAGACAAAACAAAATTCTGTACCTCAATTGTTTAGAAGAAACGTCAACAAGGCCCAAAAGGCTAGTTTCAGATTTTGGCATGAAAGATGGCCGAAATCAGACACAACGGAATGGAGTGCTTCACTTAAGGACCCAGGTGTCACCGAATTGAGAACAATAGAAATATGATTATTTATCTAAAACGCTGTGTGAAACATACTAGTGAAATATTTACGATAGAAAATTTTGAGAAAATAACGAAAAGTTAAAAAAAATAATTTGTCATAGATAAGTGGATTGCCATTGTGATTAACGAGCGTCATACGTTATTGTAGGATAATATCCATTGGAAAAGTGTGTTTGAAAGTAATGGTTAAAGATAAGAACAAATTGTTATGGTATGGACAGAAAAAAATAGTAAATGTTTCGAGAAACAATAAAAAGGTGTTGATGGAAGGCAAACCATAAGAGCCAGGGTAATACAATCACCAAGCCGATAATGATAATGTGTAATTTTGTCAAAATGGGCAGCGCCATGTGGTTAGACAAAAAGAAAGGAGGAAATAAGGTTCCTTATTTGAAAAACATTAGGGAGAGCGTATGAGGATAGATTCCTCTTTGGTTGAGTGTTGGTAATTGGTAAAGACTAAAAGAGGTCGGAGTAACCGAGAAGAAGTTAACAGAAAATTTATGTAGCCCCAAAACCCGTCGGACCTGTTCCGCAGTATTGCGGAATTTTATAAAAACAGAGCATTTCAGTGCTCAAAGTGAGTGTGTCAGCCAGACGCAGAAAGTGCCAGTTAGGCAGAAAGCCAGTCAGACAGATAGGATTGGCATCGAAGGCTGTCTCCATGACACCCACACCTAACGTCTTTTCTTGAATTTATGCACCGAAACGAATCCGAAAGAAAATACAGATTCTTAATCACTGAGATGAAGAAAAATGTTGATGAACTGAAATTTGTTGTCTGAATTAACTCTTACAACCCACGAAAGTTGTTGATAACAAGTATCACATTACTCCATATAGTAGTAAGGGAATGGGCTTTTGTTTTTTCTTATTTTATAGATTATATTATAGATTATATATTATATTACAGATTATATATATATATATATATACATATATAATCCAGATTTGGTATTAAAACATCCACAAGGGTTGATATGACATAAAAAACAACCAAATCATTATGTATACAGATCAAATTCTGTAAAGTATTTAATCTTTAAATTTGACTCAGAATTTAATTTATTTTTATTTTCCTGTTACACCTAACTAAATACGCAATATGTCTCGAAAAAAAAAAAAAAAAAGAAGAAGAAGAAGAAGAAGAAGAAGAAGAAGAAGAAGAAGAAGAAGAAGAAGAAGAAGAAGAAAACACACTTGCAATAATCCCAATATATTTCAGCTGAAGTTGAATTTTGAGAGATAAGTATAAAGTAAATGTTTTCACACGTCCGGAAGTTTTGCATTATTAGGCTGACTTTCAGAGTCACCAACCTGAAAAATAACTAATCAATAATTACGATCAACTCAAATGGTAATTTTAAATGTATGTACTAACCCAACGACTCCGCCACGGTACAGATGTAATATATACGTGTATAATTTTTAAGCGAGGTACAGCAGGTTGAGTTCTCCTAGACTGGTTGCCAAACCAGACGAAAGTACCAAGTATTTTCTACTATTCTCCCATTGATGGAGAAAAAAGAGTTGCACTCATGCTTTTCTTCAGCGAATTAACTCGAAATGAAATGCACACAGCTTTCTCCAAGATTTGAACTTTCGTCGCCGATTCCATTTCTTATAAGGATAAGCGTTAAGCTAAGCGCGCCTTTAAAATGTTGGTACATTTTTAATACTCATTCATACGACAGAGTGTACATTTGTATTTTGGGACTGTAGAGGCTTTATATTTCATTGTAGCTTCAATTTCGAATGCTTTTATTCGAGAATAAGTTTTCATAGCGATCTGAAATATTATTTTATTCTGTAAGAATATTTACATACATGAAATTTTAACTTTTTAAACTACTTCATTCTTCTCTCTCTCTCTCTCTCTCTCTCTCTCTCTCTCTCTCTCTCTCTCTCTCAATATATATATGTGTGTGTGTGTGTCCATGCGCTCACGAGAGACATTCAATAATAAAAAAGATTTATTTTTAAAAAAGTAAAATTCATTTTTTCAGAATTTTTTTTCTATAAAATTGTTTTCTGCCTTATTTGGGATTGCTTTACAGGAAAAATTATATCAATATCACAAAAATGTTTGTCCGTTTTATTCAAAATGGCGGCAAAAAAGCAGTGTGCTCGAACAGAGGTTTCTCATCAAATGTTTGGCAAACATGAACAAATATATGGAAATTGTTATAAACTGTAAAGTAGATATTGAAGTTTTTTAACTAAACGCCGTAAGGGCAACATTAGTTTCCCGAAACACATCGAGACAACCTCGATTTCTTACTAAGTTTGCTGTATCATAGTCTATCAGTTGCGGCGGGGGCATCAGTGATCTTTGGCGTTAGATCAGTGATATGCTTTATCTTTATTCGATACACAGTATCCTTAACAAAACCTCATAATATAACACTAGGATTAATGTCAATGGTTGATGGGCAATATTAAATAGTTAGAATAATTATGGAGATAATTCATTAAAGGTAATCCCATAACTGTTGATAAGGTTGTGTCAAAATAGAATCGTCATAAGAATTATTGGATAGCTGAAATTGTCCTTGATACAAGTTTTGGGTCATTTAGTTTGAATTGTTAAAACATAATTTTGAAAAGGTCATTGTTCTAATTTTGATTTTGGGTGCACAGAAATGATTCATTTGATTGGGCCAGAATTAGAATGATTGAAATTTTACGGCTTTTCAACAAAAGGCCATGATACAATACCATAATATTATTGATTGGTTCACCAATCAAAAATAAGAGGGGTGGAGCTTTTACGCCTTCCCTGAGATGAGCAACACTTGGCCATAGTTTTAATTGGCTGACAATTCGAATGTGGGCGCCGAGGGCTTTTTCTTCCTTTCTCCGACGATTACAAAACGAAGCCATAGGTACAGCATTTTTATTGGCTGGCCACTCGGGGCTGTGAAGTCAGGGGGGAGTTGAACTTCCCCATAAAAGAAGGAACCGATAGGTGAAGAAGCAAATTGATGGTTGGTTCCAAAGCTAGAAGATCAAAGCCCTCGCCGTCGGCTTCGCCACCCAAAGTCCTGAAAGTGACCATTCAACCAAGATATCCTTTGAAACCACCTAGATAAAGGATTTACTTGAGGCTTATTAGCCATATTCATTATCGCCAGTCAACTTGTTACCTTTAACTAAAGAATAACTGAGTCCGAAACAGTTCAGCCTTGCAATAGAAATCATTTGTTATGTATAAATGATTTTAATCATTGTATTATAAATAAAGGTTTTGTTTTATTTACAACTGTTAACAATAGTTTCTGAGTTATTGAACTAGTCGTGAATTTGACCTTGTACAAACCCAACCAGAACTGAGAGGAGTCCGAGCCAGCTCTTTCACGACTCTTCGTCGACCTTGCTACGGATCTACTAACACAACGTTGTCACAGGAAATCCGAACGAACAGACTAACCGGAAACGGACCAACCTCTAAGTGACCCACATCATAACAAGCATTCGTAGGACCACAGCAGTCCAGGGGAGTGATGTCTGGTGAACGAGGTGGCCAGAGAATTGGGCAATCCCAACTAATCCACAACTCTGGAGATGTTTGTTTTAAAAACACACGAACATGCAGTCCCCAATGGGATGGTGCATTATCTTGCAGAAAAATGATTGTTAGGTAAAGGACATCACATTGTAGTGCTACATATTCAGTTCAAGGGAAAAAAATTCAGTAATTGATGCTTGGTTGAAAAAATTTGGATCAATGATTTCACATGAACCAACACCATACATTTACCTTTGGATTATTTTGGTGAAGTTCCCTTATCACATAGGGCCGTTCTGATCTCCAGATTCTCTTATTATCTGTATTCAGTTTGCCTGAAACAAGAAAGTTTGCCTCATTTCACAAAAACAAACTTGGTTTGGTATGGGTTATTTTGTTTTTATGGGATATCCACCATTGTAGGTTATTTAATGCTAAATCCTCGTTATACATATATATTGAATATATAGGATTTGGTTTAGTTGGAGTTTATGGCATATCAACCATTGTAGGTTGTTTAATGCCAAATCCTCTTTATACATATATATTAAATATATAGGATTTGGTTTGGTTGGGTTTTATGGCATATCGACCACTGTAGGTTATTAAACACCAAATCCTCTTTATACATATATATTAAATATATATGATTTGGTTTGGTTGGGTTTTATGGCATATCAACCATTGTAGATTATTTAATGCCAAATCTTTTTTATACGTATATATTAGATATATAGGATTTGGTTTTGTTTGGTTTTGTGGCATATCAACCATTGTAGGTTATTTAATGCTAAATCCTCGTTATACATATATATTAAATATGTATGATTTGTAAACATAAGTTAAATAGTTCCAGTTAATGCTATGTATCACTAACAATTCAATTAAAAATTAATCATTTGTTTACACAGTTAAATAATCAAACAGTTCTACTCTTCCCTTTATCTTCCCTGTCTCCATAAATTTATTGGGCCAAACATGAAATGACGGACGTGAGAGTGGATCTTTTCCATAATTCTGTAATTTTCCTGAGTCTCTGCATTCAATTTTGTTTCAATAAACCATGAAATACTCTATGCCTTTTCTTGAGGAGTAGCCATCTTTAAGGGTTCATTTAACAGTACGTCTTTCATCAATAGGATTGCTGAAATACACAAATATAATGTGATTATGAACTATCATAACTATTGACTACATAAGATAAATCTGATTAAGATGTCGTAGCAGTTGCCTGTGTTGTTATATATTGACACTCGACCGAACCGTCAATAAAGAGATGCACCTGTGTAAATAAGCGGAAGAACAGCGGAAGCAGGTGGACG
The DNA here is from genome assembly GCA_963585895.1 of Sepioteuthis lessoniana. Taxonomy (NCBI): domain Eukaryota; kingdom Metazoa; phylum Mollusca; class Cephalopoda; order Myopsida; family Loliginidae; genus Sepioteuthis; species Sepioteuthis lessoniana. The sequence continues at coordinate 9,614,307 of OY757905.1, forward strand.
TTAGAAAATAATATAACCAGGTGCCAGGGCGGTTCGAGTCAGTTGAAGACAGGGTGCAAAATGAGAACCAGCGGCAGATTGAGGGCTTTAGGCCCTTAGTGACCTCTGGTCGAGCAACACAAGCCAAGAAGCGAAAGATGTGCTGCTATGGTCAAGAGAGGAACTTGGGTCAATATAGCAGTCTGTCCTTGTCTCCATTCATTTCTCACACACAACAAACATCACTTTTTCAAAAATAAAGCGTGAGAGATTTATATTTTTATAGAGAAGTGTATTTGTTCGTTATTGAAGTCGTCATTATCAGTTGATTATGTCCCCGTGTATATTTGTATAGGTGTAGTATACAATACAACTGTGTAATATACTTTTTTTTAATTGTAAAGGGACATTATGAACCCCCTGTATGAATATCTGAGTTTGCGCTTCTTCTTTATAAAATGTAAACTTATTGGGTAACATTTTGTTTCGGAAAGTTGGCAGCTGTATTTACCAAAGGTTTTTCTTGTACAGAACGTTTATGCCTGCAGGTAAAACTTACTTAAAATTTTGATTTGCATAGTAACACCTCTGAAAAGTTCAAGTTTATATGCAGGTGAAGAAAAAGTAAAATGGAAAACTCGTATTTTTATTTTTTTAAATCTCCCGATGTCCCTCTTTCACCAAATCACAATGATTCACCTTCATTGCAAAAATATTTTCCCCTTGATGTAGAAGCAGATGGTGTCCAAAAGAAACAAGATTAAAAAATGTTCTGCTAAGAGTGTGGAGTGGTGGATATGATATGATTAATAAGTTTAAGAATAAATAATGTTCTGCTAAGAGTGTGGAGTGGTGGATATGGTATGATTGGAAAGTTTCAAGAATCATATTTGGTTTGAATTTTATATGCGCATACAAGTAACTCAAAATATCTATCTATCTATCTATCACAGTCTATTCTTGTCCATCTATTATTGTCAATTCTTATTGATTATATTTAAATCACCCAAAAGAACTTCTAGCCATATATAATGCTCTCCGATGATAAAAGCATAAAGTCTAATTCTTTTTTTAATCCTCTTGACTTGATAACCACAACTACGCTTGACACTTCTGGATAGCAGATGTTTTATACATCTACTGGGTGTTTTTATCTAACCTCTCCGTACGTGCATGATGCGATACGAGGTCAATTTATAAGAGACGTTTAATAAATTTGAATACAGAGTTTTCCTTCTCCTTGATCGGTTAAAATATCAAGTTTAAAAAGCCCAATATGTCCTACTATTTATTCTTAGCTGGAAGGATATTAGGAGTCATACTTTTTCAAAGGTATTAGCGCGATTTGAAATGCAAACATCCCGATTCAGTATTTGATCCCAGGTCGCCATATCCATTTCCTATGATGATGATTATTATACTACAAGCACTTCCTAATTCAGAGGTATAATTGACAGATGATAATTCAGCAATATTTCCTGGCCGATTACGTATATTCGCTGGCTAAATGATTCGTTAGATAGCGTCTTTTAAGATAGATTAGTTGTTCGCAGGTTTTGATCGAAACCATACACACTGTGAGTCCACTCCTCAAGGAAAACACAGGGAAAAAATCAATTCCAAGAATACGCACTTGTGGCTGTCTTTCATCTCGACCGGAGGCGCCTGTGTCATCTCGCAATAGTGACCTTGGTGCAGATCACTCATCATAGTGTTTATACGATTCTGTCCATTCTGTCAGCTCTTAGCACTTTGTCTATATTCGGTTCAAACACTGAATAGACCGGTGGCATAAACTACTGTTACCTTGAGCTGTTATTCATCTATCGCCTGATTGCTTCTTTGATGAATTGATGAAGCTTTTGCTTCTGGAAAAGAATCCCCACATTTCTCCTGCGGACGTCCCAAAACTAAAATTCTTTTTAAATATGATATCCTTGTCTACTGACCCCGGATAGTTATAATGACTGGCAAAATATTAATAATATCAAGTTATTTGTGACTAGAGTCCATGATAAAAGACTTTGTGCCGTATTTTGCATTCATTGGTGATAATATCTATACTAATTTTACACATGGGTTAGTTTCAGAAGCACTACTTATTACTGGAACAAAGACAAAAAAGTCCCCGTGCGTAATGGTTTCAGTGTTGGACTGCAAAATTGTAGTAAGCGAGTCAGACTTCTAGTCCCCCTATTACATTCACATTTGGCCGAACACCTTTACGAAAGTATAAACCTCCTTATCCCCCCAGCCATGAATTAAATACTACCACTACTGATCTTCTACAATGGTGGATTTATCAAATCGGCTGGGGCTGTAAAATAAGCCGATGGCTTCTCTTCTGAAGTGTAAGACCCCACCCCGATGAGTGTCCTGATATGTGACATTAAACAATCTGATGGTGAGGTTCCAGAAATGCTGGAGCTTTGGGGAATGCGGAGTACCCCTTCATTGTCATCGCTCCCAGGTCTTCTCTGGCCTGGAGTGGTAGCACCTGATAGGTTCCTCTCTTGGGTCAAATAGAACTAAACTGCGAACTCTTGCTAAACTGAATTGCTTGAAATAGAGCTATTTTGACACTTAAACTGCGAACTTATGCTAAACTGAATTGTTTGAAGTGGAAACGTTTTTGTACGCTCAACTGAATTGTTTGAAATAGAACTGTTTTGACATTTAACTGTGTGTAAATAAAAAAAAAACTATACTTATACGAAACTGAATTGTTTGAAATAGAACTGGCTGACTAAACTGAATAGCTGGAAATAGAAATGTTTTTCACAATCTAACTGTGTAATTGTTTGAAATAGAACTTTTTATTTGTATGAAATTGATTTGGGATTCAATAACCTACAAATGTTGATATGCCATACAACCCAAACAAATAAACAAGCAAACAAACAATTAAACAAAGGTGGATTTTGTATTAGATAACCCGCAAAAGTTGATATGCCATTAAACAAAGAAAGAAACGAAAAGAAGAAATGTTCTTTGTATCTCTTAGACCCGATGCGCATAAAAGATATTTCGAATCTGTTGATATATATATATATATATATATATATATATATATATATATATATATATATATATATATATAAGTAAAGTTGGCAACCTTAGTCGTGGATGACCCGAAAGCTTCCTTTTCAATAGCTACAATACTGAGGTGTAGGAGACGGCGCTACTCAAATGGATTGCTTCACTACCCTTGATCTTTACCTTATGATGCCGAGTGTTAAGCAAGGCAGCATCAAGTACCAATTTTTGAGTCTTGAGAATGACTAACCCTGGTATTGAACCTCGGCTCCCTGAACCATTGGCGAACACTCGACTCATTAGGTCGGGCAGTATTGGTGTCTTTCTCAGTTGTGAAAGAATACGAATATTATATAGATATTGAAATTAAATCCATCAGAAATTATTCAATTTTCTTTAATCAGATTTTCAATGCTAGACCCACTAACCTTGTGAATCATTGTAAACTCATAATTAATTTCTAATAAGTAATTTTAAGAATGCATGTATAATAACTATTATAATAACTATAGCTATTATAATAGTTATTATTATAACTATTTGTAATTATTCTTGATCCCGTTCATGCCTTTCAACATTTATTGATTATAAAAGATGTTTTCAAAAAGTACCAACACTGAAGCTGTATTTACCAAGAAAGAAGAAAATAATGAATGAAACGTTAATTTTTGTATAATTGTCATCTTGACACTCAACATGCTGAATCGATTTCTTTTTTTGACCGAAGTAATTCTAATACACAGTTTTTAAAATAATATGAAGCTCGGTTGTATTTCTTTTCAAATCTTACATTTGTGATGAGTTAACTGTTGATGGAAAAAGAAAAGAGCGAATGAGGTTTGGTCTGGTGAGAATAGACGGTTTTGAATTTGTAGAATTGTGTTTTGTGAAAAGCTGCTTACTAAAATCATCGAGATTTCTGTTTCAAACTTTTTTAGAATTGGCATCAACTCTTCGAGACGAAGTATCGACGATTGGACGAACATAAATAATCATTTTATTAAATAAGTTTCTCAGTTGCGGACATACCTTTAAGTTTTTTAAAAAATATGAATATTCCGTCTCATATTCGCCAATGGCCCGAGAGAACTAGGTTCAATCTTCGGTCGAGTCATACCAAACACTCAAAAATGGTACTTGATGCCTCCTTGCTTAAGACTCAGATTTATAAGGCACGGATCAAGGGTAAAGTGGAACAATCCAGAGAAAGGAGTCGTTCCCTCCCCTACACCTTGGAGTTATAGCTATCGAAAAGGGAGCCTTCGGGTCACCGTCGACTTCGGTCGCCAACTTACTCGTAATTAGTGTGTCAGAAAATAACCTATTATAGTAGTCATTTTTGTTTTAACTGATTTTTTGTCTTAAACTAAGCTTAGTAAGTGAAAATAGTTAACTATTGCTTACATTTGTGCATTACGAAGTTAATAAATCATGTTTTTGTCCCCAAGACAAATGGATAATATTATATAATAAAAAACTTAATTTCCGAGGCCCATGATTGTCTATTGTGCTATTGATGTCAAAATTCTAAACTCTGGTTCTGACATTTATATTAAAAGTTATTGCTATACGTTGGTTTAAGAGAGAACAAGATGTTTCTTCTACTGAATCAGCATCACATTTTTTAGACTACCTCCCACTGCACAAAAAGACATGACAGCAGGATCCGACCGGAATACTCGTTTCTCTGACTTCACAAACTTGTTTTTACTATCATTATCCTTTTATATGATTCTGTTGCTAAAAATATGGAATCCTAATATAGAGTATGTGTCACAATAGCATGATTTGCATTCATTTAACCACTTGTAATACTGAAGTGTATTTTAGATACTATACAACGATTTTCTATGTATTTGACCCTTTCTTTTTAATGAATTAGAATTACGAAGAAATTACAAGATCCAGAGACAAGCAGATAATTGCAATTCCCATATTGAAAATTTTAACCCTTTTAATAATAAAACAGGCTCTTACATTTCCTTAAAAGGTCTCATTCAATTAAAGGATATATAACTCCTCGAAGTCTTAAAAACGAGGTTCTAAATCTAGCACAGACTTTTCTAAATTTAATTTGATTGCTACGCTTGATATATATATATATATATATATATATATATATATATATATATATATATATATATATAGGGGGGGTTAAAAGCTTGTGCATTAAAATATTTCTTAATCCCCCCCAAATGGGCCCTTGGTTTCGGTCACTCCCCTTCAAAGAATTTAGTCAGTAACAATCAAGTTTATACCAGAAGAGGAAGAAAATAAGGGATAGTGACCATTAAAAAAGCTTGGATTTGGGGAAGAAAACAGATTGAAAGAAAATTGCCGTAAACTGGAAAAGTTAGCGTGAATAATAATATTTTCTAAACGTGGTCCAATGGGTTGTTAAAAAGAAGTGGTGTTTATAATGGTTTCAGATTCCCAATTGCGGTTGGTGTTTCATTATAAATAAAGCTTCTAGTATTGATAAGTTGATGTTACAAAGATGACAAACTTAGTGGGCCTTTATGCGGCCGCACAAACCGGATTGCCTAATCGTTGACAAGCAATGACAGAAGATAAATTTTGATAGCTCGGCGCTACAGTATAGTCGAAAGTATTTGTGCAGATATTCAAGGGATTATACCGGTTCATTTTTATATCTAATCTCTGAGTGGTTCGACCAATGTAGCAAACATCGCATTTGCATGAAATTTTGTAAATGAGAGAGCTTTATTGAAAAATAATCACACTGCCATTAAGATTAAGGGGAAACAGCACATCTGATTTACGAACGATTCGCAACTTTTCATTTGCTCTTTGTGTTTCATGGAGACGTTGACGATCCAGGGTAATCTTATTTATACAGGGCACCTCTCAGGTTCACACTTTGGCTTTGTGGAGAACTGCAGACATTTATGTTTGATGGTGGAAGTAATTATATCCTCAGAATGTTCATTCTTCAATAATGTTGTCTTGATAAAATTGAGTCCATTGGCAAGTTTTAGTTTGAAGCAGATCATCAAAGCACGGTGAACTAATCTTTTTTATTAAATTAATTTTGCATCTGAGGGGGCAAAATGTCACCCACCCCACCACCGTGTGTATAAGACAGTAGACGTGGGTTTATGATAGATCGAAGTCTGTAAGTCAAAATGAGTGTGCTCTACAAATACATCCAGAAAAGGCTAGCTGCTGTTATGCTCAAATTCACGGGTGAATGTCAACGCAGGATGTAGTTGGTTGACTATATATATATATATATATATATATATATATATATAGACTGGATTGTCACTGACATAATTCTCTACAGAGAAGTGACTGAAAGAAAGGGTTCTCTTTGTTAAGATTTTAAAATATTTTGAGCGATTGTAAATATTTTATTATGCACACGCTTTTAAAAACAATATTTAAATTATCTACCTACTACAAGGTCTGATAGATAGATAGATAAATAGATAGATAGATAGATAGATAGATATTTTAGGAAAAAAGAAACAAGTCAGACGGTATGTAAATATAAAGATATAAAAATATATTCAGTAATATAAGATAATGTGCCAGCGTTTAATGTTTCAGCGTTTAATGTTTCAGCGTTTTGTTTAACAATATTCAGGGCAATACTGGAATATGATTTATTATCCCAAAATTCTTTTCAAATGAAAAAATTAAAAAGATGAAAACTAAAAAAATAGGAAAACTTTAGCGTTCTATTTTAAACGTTACGATTATTCTCTCGTTTTTTTTTTTTTGTTTGGTTTTGTTTTCTATTACTTCATTAGATAATAATTTCATGACATTATCATATATTAATAAATTCCTCCTCTGAATATTTAGTATATATATATATATATATATATATATATATATATATATATATATATATATATATATATATATATATACAGAAGTTGAGCCAAATGTACTTAGAAAGTAGGTTGAATAGACATTATCATTTACTGTCCACCAACTTTTAGTATATATATATATATATATATATATATATATATATATATATATATATATATATATACATATATATATATATATTGTAGTTAACTATTTGGTGTTGAGTTTGCTAAATTAGATTTTTCTGATGGATCAGAAATTAAACTTAAACAACAAAGAGAAAGTTTTTCATATCAATTTCCAATTGAATACTCTTGTTAGTTTGCAATGACGGTGATATTTGCGTCTTCACAGTCTGTTGCTTTCATAAGTTTAATCAGGTCTCTACAAGATCTGCCCAAGAGACAGTTACAACATCCAGTCTCTTGGAACGATTACATCTCAATACTACTACTAATAATAATGATAATGATAATAATAATAATAATAAAGTTAGCGCAAAGAGTATAAGACTAGACACGACTGGGTGGGAAAGTGAATCACTGGGAACTCTGCAAGAAATTTAGATTTGACCATATGAACAAATAGTCTATGCACAACCCAGAATCTGTGCTGGATAATGAGATACACAAACTTCTCAGGGATTTTGAGATACAGACGGATTCACTAATTTCGGCCAGACGACCAGAGCTTATAATAATCAACAAAAAAATGGAACATATTTTGCTGTACCGACTGTCCACAGAGTAAAGAAAGCGAAAGGGAGGATAAATACCTGGACCGTGCTATGGAAATGAAAAAAACTGTGGAACATGAAAGTGACAATTATACCAGTCACAAAAGGATTGGTGAAAGGACTTGGAAAAAGACTTTGAAATAAGTGGACGAGTGGAGACCATTATTGAGATCGGTCAAAATACTGAGAGGAGTCCTGGAGACTTGAGGAGACTATTTGTCACACAAATTCCCGTGAAAGACCATCAGTTAACACTGATGTGTAAAACTCTCATGGAGTAAAATAATAATAATAATAATAATAATAATAATAATAATAATAATAATAATAATAATAATAATAATAATAATAATAATAATGAAGTTGGCGGACGAGTGCATTATTGAAGATGGTCAGAATACTGAGAAGGGTCCTGAAGACTTGAGGAGACTTGCTGTCACTAAAACTCCAGTGATAAACCATCAGCTAACGCTGATGTGAAAAACTCTAAAAGAGTAAATAATAATAATGAGATAAGAACTAATTATATATCATCTCAAATCGACAGTAACCAAGAGAAAAGCAAGTGTAAGCTATGTAGAGAGAGATACAGACAAACACAGAGAGAAATACAATTGTTTATCACATAAAAAATGAATGTAGCTATCCAATGTAAAAGGAATGTAAGAATAGGTACAACTGGGTGGGAAAAGTGATCCACTGGGAAATGCGCAAGAGACTGAAATTTGACTTTACTGACACATATACGCAAACTAGACTTCGTCCAAGAAAATACACTGCACAAATTTCTCTGAGATTTTGAGATACAAACGAATTCTCCAATCCCGAGCAGAAGATCAGATCTAGTATTAATTAAAAAGAAGAAAATAATTTGTCTATTGTAGATTTTGTAGTTTCAGCAGAATGTAAAAGTAAATAAAGGGAAAAACTGGATTAGCACTTGGATCATTCCAAAATGTTTTTAAGGCGTAAAACATGAAAGTGACAATGATATCAAACATTTTTAGAGCCCTTCTCTTAGACTTGTGGCCTGACTACAGCTAATTGGCCAGTTGGCTGGACCTGTAGAATACACCGACAGCACCTCTGTAGAGGGGTAAGACGCCCCCCACGAGTATCCTAGATATGACACTAAACAATCTGATGGTGAGGTTCCCGTACTCCTGGAGCTTTGGGGAATGTGGAGTACGCCATTATTACCATAGCTCCCAGTTTCACTGGCCCGGTGTGGTGGCGCCTGATGGGCCTCTGTCTATGAGTTAAATAGAACTAAACTGCATACTTATGCTAAACTGAATTGTTTTTACTAGACTGAATCGCTTGAAATAGAAATGTTTTTGACAATTAAACTGTGTACTAACATTTAAACTATGTACTTATGCTAGACTGAATTGTTTGAAATGGAACTGTTTTTAACATTGAAACTCAACTTACACTCAACTGAATTCTTAATAAAAAAAACTGGTTTGACATTTAACTGTGTTTAAACAAAATATATACTTATACTAAAATGAATTGTCTGAATTAGAACTTTTTTAATAAACTGAATAGCTTGAAATAGAAACGGTTTTGACAATTAAACTGTGTACTCATGCTAAACTGAATTGTTTGAAATAGAACTGATTAGAACTGCATAAAAATGGACTTGGCGTTAAATAACCTACAAAGGTTGATGTGCCATGAAACCCAATCAACTAACCAACCTAGTTAAGGCTAAATAACTCTTGACCCATAGCTCGGGGTAAAACAGATAGATTCATGTTTTTCCCAAAGGAATTAGCGTAAAATGAAGCATAAACAGTCTCTTCCAGGATTTGAACGCTGGTCTCCGATTCGTATTTCATACGGCGATAACCATGCTTTCTAAAAAATACGATGCAATACTTAAAAAAAGTCAAAACCAGAACTAAAGATCAGAGGAAGAATTAGGATGGCTCCGACCTCTGGGATTCGCTGAAATATTTATGAGAATCCTGGGGAGCTGATAGCACTAGTTACTGTTCAGAGAACATTAAAAAAACCAGCGATAATTTCGAGAGTGATGGAACATAAAGTTGGCGGTGATACTAATTGTAATTGGTGCACTTAGAACGATTCCCAAAGGCTTGGTAAGGAGACGAGACGGGTTGGAAATAGGAGGACGAGTCAAGACCGGTCAAACGAGAACATTAATATAGACCAAAATGCTGTTTAAGGCAGTTTTATTATTATTATTATTATTATTATTATTATTATAAAACTGCCTTAAAATGAACAAAATATCAGATGAAGTCATAAACTTTATCGAGAAAACCATGAAAACCTGGAGAGTGGAATTGACAGCAGGGGGAGGAAGCTTAACTGAAGTAAAGATCCACAAAGGTATACTTCAAGGAGATGCACTATCACCATTACTATTCATAATTGCCATGATGCCACTTAACCACATACTCAGAAAATGCACAGCCAGATACAAACTTAGTTAATCGCAGGAAAAGATCAATCACTTAATATACATGGACAACATCAAACTATTTGCAAAAAATGAAAAAGAACTGGAAATTCTAATACACAGTTAGAATATACAATCAGGATACAGGAATGGAATTTGACATAGAAAGATGTGTCATGCTAATAATGAAAAGTGGCAAACGACATCTGACTGATGGAATGGAACTTCCAAATCAAGACAAGATTAGAACACTCGAAGAAAAGGAAACGTATAAATACTTCGGCGTCTTGGAGGCTAACACCATCAAACAAGAGGAGATGAAAGAAAAAATTAAGAAATAATATCTCAGGAGAACTAGAAAGCTACTCGAGACAAAACTATGGAGCAGTAAGAAACCTTATCAAAAGCATAAATACCGGGGCTGTTGACCACATTAGATTTTCGGGAACAGTTATGAAGTGGACCAGAGAAATTCTTAAGCAAATGGACCAAAGAACAAAAAAAACTAATGACCATGCATAAGGCATTGCATCCCAGAGGCGATGTTGACAGATTCTATGTATCAAGAAAGGTGGGAGGAAGAAGACTTGCCAACATTGAAGACAGCGTTGACGCATTGATACAAAGACTCGAGGACTACATAGAAAAACACAAAGGAGGACTGATTACAGTCATCAGAAACGATACTGAAAACACGATGGACAACAGAATGGCAATAACTAGGTAACAAAAATGGGAAAAAAACAACTCTATAGGTGTTTTAAACGTCTAATAAACAACATCTCACAAAACATGGACGTGACTAAGAAAAAGAAACTTTAAGAAAAAAAGAGAATCTCTCCTAAAGACAGCACATAACAGCGCCATACGAACCAATCATATCAAAGCGAGAATAGATAAGACGCAACAAAATAGCAAATATAGGCCATGTGGTGATAGAGACGAAACCATCAATAACGTAATAAGCGAATGCAGTAAATTAGCACAGAAAGAGTATAAGACTAGACATGACTAGATGGGTAAGGTGATCCACTGGGAGATGTGCGAGAAATTTAAATTTGACAATACGAACAAATGGTATATGCACAACACAGCATGTGTCCTAGAGAATGACACATAAACTCCCATGGGACTTTGACATTCAAACGGACTCCTAATCTCGGCCAGAAGACCATATCTTATAATAATCAACAAAAAAAAAAGAGAACTTGCAAAATTGTAGACTTTGCTGTCCAAGCTGACCCCAGAATAAAACTGAAGGAAAGTGAAAAGAAGGATAAGTACTGTGACCTTGCGAGGGAATCGAAAAAACTATGGAACATGAAGGTGAAAAGTACACCAATTGTGATTGGTGCTCTTGGTACAGTAACGAAAAGATTGACAAAGGGACTAAAGGATTTGGAAATAAGAGGACGAGTGGAGACCATCCAAACTACAGCATTATTGAGAACGGCCAGGAGACTGAGAAGAGTCCTAGAGACTTGAGGAGACTTTCTGTCTCTCAAACTCCAATGAAAAACCATCAGCTAATACTGATGTGAAAAATTCTCCATGAGTAAATAATAATAATAATAATAATAATAATAATAATAGTATCAAGATATGACATATAGAGACTATATATGACAGAAAAGGAGGAAGTGGACATACCAGTATTGAAGATAGCGTCAATGCATCGAAAGGACGACTCGAAGAATACGTAAAAAAGAGTAAAGAAAGACTAATTATGCCGACCAGAACCAGCACAAGTTTCAAATGAAACAAAACTAGGAAACAAAAATTGAAATAAAAACTATATGGATATTTCAAACAACGAACCGACGAAATCACACACGAGAGGATTTGGACATGGCTAAGAAAGGGAAACCTTTAGAGAGAACCTGAATCTCCTCTAATAGCAGAACAAAATAACGGCATACAAATCAATTACGTTAAAGACAAAATAGATAAGACGCAAGAAAATAGCAAATGAAGGTTATGTGGTGATCGAGATGAAACGATTAATAACATAATCGAATGCAACAAATTAACGCAAAAAGTGTATAAGAATAGATACTAATGAGTGGTGATAATGATCCACTGGGAATTGTGCAAGAAATTTAGATTTGACTATACGAAAAGGTGGTATATGCATAAACTAGAATCCTTCCTGGAGAATGACTCGAAAAAATTTCTCTAGGATTTTGAAATAAAAACAGATCCCTTAATCCCGTCAGGAAAACCAGACCTAGTGACAGTCAACAAAAAAAAAACTGTCAAGTAGAGAACTTTGCTGTCCCGGCGGACCACAAAATGAAAAGAAAAGAAAGCGAAAAAAGAGATCAGTACATAGATCTTGCTAGAGAACTAAAAACAAACAATGGAGCATGAAGGTGACAGTGATACCAATTGTAATTGGTGCACATGGAACAATTGTCAAAGGTTACGTAAAAGAACTGGAAGATTTAGAAATCAGAGGACAAGTGGAGACCATCCAAGCGATTGCATTATGATCAGCCGGAATACTGAGAAGAGCCCTGAAAAATTGAGGAAACTTGCTGTCACTCGAACTCCAGTGGAAAACCATCAGCTTATGTTGGTGTGAAAAACTCAAGTATTAACAATAATAACGTATCAAGACCATCCAAACTAAAGTGTTGTTAAGATCGGCCAGAATACTGAGAAGAGTCCAGGAGATTTGAGGAAACTTAGTGTCACTCAAAATCCAATGAGAGACCATAGACTTACACTGATCTGAGAAACGCAAGTGAAGTATGATAATGATAATTACCTATAAATCATAAGAAAAGTTGACCGAATGTTGAAAACAAACCAAAGAAGTGTCTGTAAGATTTTCCTACCACAAATTTCTTTTGTCTGTATATATTATCGAGTGGAAAAAGTGTGAAATTTATATACTGTCTAAAACTGAATTTAGAATACTTGAGAAAAATAATCCCAATCCCTTCAAAATATCAAAATGATATCTCCTCCGTATCAAGCTAAAAATTCCATTCTCCTCAAAATATTAAAATGATCGCTCCTTAGTATCCAAGTTAAAAAATCTTCGATCTCATCAAAATATCAAAATAATCGCTCCTCGGTATCAAGCTAAAAAAATTCCTATCCCTTCAAAACATCAAAATGATCGCTCCTCGGTATCAAGCTAAAAAAATTCCTATCCCTTCAAAACATCTAGATGACCGCTCCTCGGTATCAAGCTAAGATATCCCAATCCCTTCAATATTTCAAAATGATCGCTTCTCGGTATCAAACTAATAAATAAAATAGCATCTTTCGGATTTACACTTTGTTAAAACTTACTTTTTTGGAAAGTGTATCTTGATTTTTTTTTTTCTTTTTTTTTTTTTTGTGGCTTGCAGATGTGAGTTCTGAAAACTACCCGGTCACATCTTGTGTCAGCAGCACAGACAATAATCAACCACTGGATCTTGTAGAGCTAGATTTTACCACCCATGAAAAATGACAAATTGAAATCTAAATCAACGTGGGAGTCATATAATAAATCTGAATGTCATAATCGACAAGTGCTCCATTGATAGCAAGCATGGGAGACTGGTTCAGTATCCTTTAAATATTGGGTGTTCTAATTTCTGGTTCATAAACAAAGACCAAAGCAACGAAAAAAACTAACCTGAGAAGACAACAAAAGTGTTCTTTACTGTTATTTTAAAAGTAATCCTAAGCAAAGAAGATGCAGAAAAAAGGATGATGGAAATTTTTGTAAATTCCGTAACATTTAATACAAGCCAACCGGCTTGCTGATCAAGCTAAAATTATATTAAGGAAAGGTTGATTTTATGACTTCAAAATACTTGAAATATGTATACAAATAAATAGGATTGATTCCTTGAAACACTAAATACTGAAATACCCCTAAACAAATTACAATGCAGAATTCTAATGACCGAAACGTGGTAAACCTCAATTCTACAAAACAAACGTTGACACAAGAAGACAAAATGAATGTAGACGTCATAAAGAAAATCATAGCTGAACATAAGAGTACGTGATCATCCCTCAGAAAAGACGACTGGAAATAAGTTGAGATAGAAACCGAAAAGATTGACATATTTTTACTAAATAAACCAACGGGAAACATCAATGAATTAAACGAGGTAATTTATGCGGGAGCAAGATTAGTCTGTGATAGAATCAATGATACCCTAAGGAACCTGAACAGAGACAAAAAATCTGGATGTGAAATTATACCAGAAAGACAGGAACAACAAGCAAATGTGCTAACGAAGGAAAAACACACAGGGATATGTTGGGATGAGAAGCCCAAAAGAAAAAAAAAACAAGCATATCTATGAGATATGAAGAGATAAACTAAAATATTAGGGAAAGAAGGGAAACTTAAGTGTTATTGAGACAGGTTTAATCAATATAAACAAAACATTACAAAATAACGAAAGAAAATTCAACCAATAAGTAGGTGGAGAATGGACGAGGACGAAACAATGACAGGATGCAAAGGAAGCCAAGTAATTTTGGATTAAAATATGGGAACAGACAGAACATAACAGAAAGACCGAATAGATTAATAACATAGAAAAAGAACTAAAAGGACTCAAAGAACAAACTGAGGCGGAAATACACCTGAATTAGAAAACAGTAATCTATGATAGCATACATGGATTTCGGTTTTAAAAATCCATATCTATCCATGAAAGACTGGCTCTTCAATTGCGAAGATTCCGAGAAGAAGCAAATGTTACAGAATGAGTGATTAGGAGGAAGAAAGACTCCCCCCAAAAAAACATTCCTAACAGATATAAACCGATAACATGTCTACTTATAATTTGGAAAATTTTCACTGCAAATATTAGGAAGGAGATCTATTACTTGCTACTAAGCAAGTAATAGATCTCCACTCGTCTTCTCCTTTCTAAGTCCTCCAGTCCCGGCACCAGTCATTTAGTGACTGTTCCAAGTGCGTAAGTTATAATTGGTATTATTGTCACTTTCACATTTCCAAAGAACAGAAAAAGATGCTACTAGGGAACAAAAGAAACACGTAATGTACTGTGCATTGATCAACACATCCTCAAGAAAATCAAAACAGGGCGGAAATATGTAAGCATGGCGTCGATTGACTACGAAAAGACCTACAATATAATCACGTAAAGCTAGATAAAGCTGCCTAAAAATGCACAATATATTCCTCAAAGTCATAAACTTCATCCCGGAAGCCATGAAAATTGGAAAGTGGAGCAGACAGCAGGAAGAAAAACCAAAGCAAAAGTAAAAATCCAGAGAGGAATCTTCCAGGGAGATTAACTTTCACCATTACCATTTGTAATAGAAATGATGCCACTCAATCACATACATAGGAAATCTACAAGTAGTTACAAGCTTACAAAATCAACTGAAAATTTAACCACCTCATGTACATGAACGACATCAAATTGCTTATAAAAACGAAAAAGAATAGGAGACTGATATAATAAATAAGAATATATCGCCAGGATATAGGAATTGAAGTTGGCATAGAAAAATATACCATGATCATAATGAAAAGTGTAAAAAGACAAATAAGGGAAGGAAAAGCACTGCCCAGTCAAGAAAGAATCAGAACTCTGGAAGAAAAGGAAAATTGCAAGTATTTGCGAATATTGGAAACGGACACCATCAAATAAGTGGAGATGAAAGAAAGTAAGAAAAGAGTATCTCAGAAAAACGAGAAAACTGCTTAAAACCAAAATCTACAGGAAAAATCTTGGGATGATACTTGGAAAAGTAACTCAGATAAACAGTCCAACGGAAAAGAAAATTGATGAAGATGAATTAGGCCTTAAATCTCAGAGATAACATTGACAGACTATATACGTATAGAAAAGAAGGTGGAAGAGGACTCCTCAGCATTGAAGAGAGCAAAGATACATCAATACAACGCCATGAAGACTAAATAAAAGGAACAAAGAAATACTAATTACAGCGACCAGAAATAGCTCTGGCAACATAAAGATAAACAGAACAACAATAAGTAGGTAACAAGATGGAAATAAAAACAACTGTATGGATTTTTCAAGCGACAAACTAACGAAATCTTACGTGAGAAGACTCGCACATGACAAAGAAAGGAAGACCTTAAAAGAGAATATGAATGTCTTCTGATAGCTGCACAAAATAACGCCATAAGGACTAATTTTATTGAGGCCAAAATCAAAAATGTGCCACAGAATAGCAAATGTAGATTATATTGGGACAAAAACAAAGCGATAAATCACATAGCAAGCGACTCTAGCAAACTAACACCAAAAGTGTTTAAGATTTGACACGATTGGGTGGTAAAAGTGACCCACTGGAAATTGTGCAAGAAATTAAAATTAGACCACAGTACCAAATGGTATACGCTCAAATCATAATCTGTTCTAGAGAATGAGACACATAAAATTCTAAGGGATTTTGAGATAGGAATGGATCACCTGATCTCGTCCAGATAACCAGACCTAGTATTGATCGACAAGAAAAAAAGAATATTATATAGCGGATTCTAGCGTTCCGATAAATCACAGGGTGAAAATCGAAGAAAATAAAAAGAGAGACAAGTACTTGGACCATACTTGAGAACTAAAAAAAAACTGTGACAGTGATGCCAGTTATAATTAGCGCACTTGGAATGGTCCACAGAGGCTTTGAAAGGGGCCAGTAAGAGTCGGAAATCAGAGGACGAATCCAGACCATCAAAACTATATTTCTAAAATTCAACAAAATACTGAGATAAGTCCTGGATACCTGAGGAGGATTACTATCACTCATACACAAGTGAAAGATTATCTGCAAACGCTGCCGCGGAAAACTCACAAGAAATAATTATAAAAATAAAAATTGACAATATCCTAATGAATTGCAAGTGTAGGTAATATGGAGACAGAGATGAAACGTTTAATTACATAATAAGCAAATGCAGCAAATTAACACAAAATAAATTAAACAAGGTACAACTGGGTGGGGTGGATGATCCACTGGGAATTATGCAAGATATAAAAATTCAGCCATACTATCATATAGTAAATGCACGGACCAGAATATCTCCTACAGGATTTGACGCGAAAAATTCTCAGGAAATTTAACATACAAATGGATTACCTAATAAAACGGATTACCCTATCCCTGTCAAGAAAAAAGTCCGAGTATTGATTTAGAAGAAAAAAAGAATTTGACGCTTTGTGTATTTTTCCATTTTGGCGGACCACATAATGAAAACAAAATAAACAAAAAATACACAAATGCCTGGACTTGGCCACAGAAATGAAAAAATATTGAACATGCGGGTGACAGTGATACTAATTGTAGTAGGTGTACTTGGAACGGTTGCAAAAGGTCAGGAAAAAAGACCGAAATAACTGGAAATCACCGAAAGAATACAGACCAACCAGACAGCAACATTGTTAAGATCGGTTAGAATACTCAGAAGAGTCTTGGAGATCTGAAGAGACTTGCTATCACTCAGATTCCTGGGAAATACCCCTAGCTAACACTGTTGTGAAAAATTCGATTGCAGAACCGGGCTAGAACCTACCTACGAGAAACTGCTGGGCAAACATAAAAAAAGGGATAAAAACTAACATGAGCGAACAAAAAACTGAATTAACTGACCATGTAAAATCGGGTTGCCTAAATCTAACACCAATAGATAAAATAGGATCTTACAGTCATTGGAAAATATGTAAATAATATTGAATATTAGATTGTGAAAAATGATATATACACCAACCAAAACCAATAACAGAAACCAAAGGAATTACTATTCTCTGAGACTTTGCTATATAAGCTGATACAAAAATAAAGAGGTAATAGACTGTATATAGTGGTTAAGGACTATAAAAAAAACATGTCTTCTAATTAATATGCCTCTGCCAACAGATAATAAGATATCAGTATAAGAATATAATGAAATGAATAAATAAAAAGACCTGGAAATAGAAATTGAGAAAATGTGGCACCTTAAAATTACTACCGTGCCAGTAATAGCAGGAGTACTGGGAATGATCAAGAAGGGGATAACACATAAAGAAGATACCTCACAGTTCCAGACTTTATGAAATACAAAAGGAAATAGCACTTTGCGGAACCGGTCATCTCCTCAGAAGGGTACTTTCAATGTCAATGAAATTATCACCCAAAAGAAGCTGCCAAGAACATAAATAGATAGAACACATATAATCGCTACTTTCCCTCACGCTAGGTCTGGAGTAAAGATCCGATGAAGGATTGTAAGAAACCGAAAATAAAACTGGAAATTAAATAATAATAGATAAGTACCTAGACCTTGATAGAAAACTGAAAAAAACTATGGAACATGAATGTGACAATAATACCAATTATAACTTACGCGCTTGGAACAGTCACTAAATGACTGGTGCCGGGACTGGAGGACTTAGAAAGGAGAACCCGAGTAGAGAGCATCCAAACTACAGCATTATTGAGATCGGCCCAAATGTTAAGAAGAGTCCGGGAGATTTGAGGATACTTGCTGTCACTCAGACTCAAGTGGAAAACCATTCGTTAACACTGGTACGAAAAACTCTCAAATTTGTAAAGTAATAATAGACAATACTATTTTTAAGATTTGCCAGAATATTGAGAAAAGTACTGGAGACTTTAGGATACTTACTGTCACTCAGACTCCAGTGAAAGAACATCAGCTAAAGCTGGTGCGAGAACTCGAACAATAGAGAATGTGAAGGTCGGAGAAAGAATAGAGAGCACACAAAACACCGCACTGTGAAGATCAACTGTAATACTTAGAAGAGTCCTGGAGACCTGACAAGACTTGCTGTCACTCAGTCTTTATTGAAAAATCACCAGTTAAAACTGGTATGAAAAAGTCTCAAGAAAACAATATGAAAAACATGATTCTGCAAACTTGGATGATAAAATATAAAAAAAATATATTCAAGTTAAAAATATCATCACGAGAGAATGAAAAGTTGAGTGTATGGAACTATCAGCAGGAGAACAAACCATTTCAGATGTAAAAATCCAAAGAAACAACAACCAAGGAGTCTTATTCTTGCCACTACTATTTGTTATTGCAATAAGGTCACTTAATTATATCATAAGAAAATGAGGTGGAGGCTACATACATACTAAGACGTTAAACCACCTCATGTATATGGATGATGTTAATAAATTTGCCAAGAATAAAAAAGAGCAAAAAATCCTGACACAAACTATTAGAATCTCTAACCAAGATATAGGAATCTGAAACAGAAAAATGTGCCATGCTTATAATTAAAAAAAAAAGAAAAAAAAAAGAGAAATTACTTAAAAAATAGAACTGCTCAATAAGGTTGGTTTGGTTTGGTCTGTTGGGTTTTATGGCATATCAACCTTTGTAGGTTATTTAACGACAAATCCATTTTTATGTAAATAATCAGTTCTATTTCCAACAATTCAGTTTATCATGAGTACACAGTTATATTGTCAAAAACATTTCTATTTCAAACTATTCAAGCAATTATATATAACAATTCAGTTTAGTGTAAGTACAGTTTCAATGTAAAAAAACAGTTCTTTATTAAATAATTCAGTTTATCATAAGCACGCAATTAAGTAAGTACAGTTTAATTGTGAAAAACATTTCTATTTCGAGCTATTCAGTTAAGTCAAGCAGTTCTAATTCAGCTAATTCAGTTTGGCATAAGTACAGATTTTGTAAACACACAGTTAAATGTAAAAGCAGTTCTATGTTAAACAATTCAGTTTTGTATAAATACAGTTTCAATGTCAAAAAACAGTTCTATTTCAAATAATTTAGTTTAGCATAAGCACGCAGTTTAAATGTAAGAACGGTTTAATTGTCTATTTCAAGCTATTTAGTTTAATCAAACAATTCAGTTTAGCATAAATATGCCGTTAGTTCGATTTAACCCATAGATAGGGCCATATCGGGTGCTACCACGCTGGGTCAGAGTGGACCTGGAAACAATGGCAATGAAGGGGTGCTCTGTATTCCCCAAGGCCCCAGCATTACTGGAACCTCACCATCAGATTGTTTAGTGTTATATCCAGGATACTCATTGGGAGTGGGTATTACCCCTTGGCAGAGGTACAGTCAGTGTATTCTACAGCCCCAGCCGACTGGGCAAGCGAAATAAGGAAAGCTTCAGAAAACCTGGATAAAAAGAAAATAGGGATATTAGACGTAGAAATCATCAAACAAACTGAATAAAAGAAAAGTAAGAATGGAGTATTTTAGAAGAACAAGAAAACAGCTCCATAGCAAATTCGAAAGCAGAAAACACATGCTAATAAATACCTGCGCTGACCATCTTGTAAGATTCTCTGGACTATTCTTTAAATAAACAAGAGAAGAATTCCGATACGTCGGACAATGAACAAGGAAATTGACGAGGCTGGTTGGTTGGTTGGTTATTATGGCATATCAACCCTTGTAGGTTATTTAACGCCAAATCCATTTTTATGTAAATAATCAGTTCTATTTCAAACTATTCAGTTTATTCAAAAAGTTCTAATTCAGCTTATTCAATTTAGCATAAGAAAAGATTTTGTTAACACAGTAAAATGTCAAAACTGTTCTATATGTTTATATAATTCAGTTTAGTATAAGCACTGTTTGAATGTCAAAAAACGGTTAAATTTCAAACAATTTAGTTTAGCATTGGGGAGGTCTTGCAGTCGGTCTACTCTACTGCCCCAGCCGACTGGGGCAAAAACATTGATGAGAATTTACATGACCTTATCCATAAGAGACGAAATAGACAAACTATAGTCGTTGAGAAAAGACGGGTTAAGAGGACCCACCAGTGTTGAAAACTGCGTAGATGTAACAATTCGAGGACTTGATCAATACACAAAAAAAGAGTAAGTAAAACAAATGGCAGCAGTGTCAACCTAATGACAGTATAACAAGGCCTTACACCCGAGTGATAATATAGATAGACTTAATGTGATAAGAAGAGGGAGGAGAATTCATTTGTATTGCGTAGATGCAACAATTCAGATATTCAAAGAATGGACAAAAACTACATAGAAAACTGATTTCAACAATCAACAACAGCAATATAAACAGAATTTAGAATTATAAGCATTATTGCTTTTCTTTTAGATGAATCGAGATCATTAACTCGGCACCATTCGGTATGACACAGTAAATGAAAAGGTACATCGAATTCGTCACCTTTAATACCAACTTACATTGATTAGGATCTAAAGGTAAATAAAAGGAACAATAGACAGTCCTAGAGGCTGGTGAGGATTCACTGAATACACTTGTGTTTTTCCCAATTTGAATATTTGTTCAGTACTTTTAATAGCTTTTTATACGGGATATCTTTCTTTTTGATGTCAAAACAGAAACCAAGAAAAATTTGAATGAAAATTGCTTGCTGCAGTTATTGCAGAGCATTTAGAAAACCAACAAAATATTATTATTATGAGCACGAGAAGGGAGTTACTGAGTGCTTCACGTGCTGAACCAAATTATCAGACAGAACTTTAAGAAAAAAGGCTAATCAACTGTATAAGGTGGTGTATAGCCACGTGACAAGATAGATATATACACGACACACACAAGAATAAAAAATATATATAGAGAGAGAGAGTATTACAACAATTCAAATAAAGGAGAAAAAGTATTGAATATACATATATATATATATATATATATATACGAGGTGCATACGATAAGTTTCCAGACTTTTTTCGTATGGGCATTTGAAATTGGCGTAAACTCGTGAAAATTCAGTATATCATTGCTATACATTTTATGAGATGACTGACCAATTTTTATGATTTCAGGTTCAAAAGAACAGCTACAGCAGGAATTGGAATACACCCTACTAAAGCCTGATTGTTACAGCTGGTGAATTTCAAAAATCTAATCAGACACTTTAGAAGAACGATATGCAATAAAATTATGTTTTAAACTTGGAAAAAGTGCAACAGAAAAGTATGGAATGCTTCAGACTGCTTTTCGACTATCTTGTATGAATCGAGCATCATTTTTTGAGTGGCATAAGAGATTCAAGGAAGGCAGGGAGTCTGTGAGGGATGATGAGAGGTGTGGGAGGAGTAAGGAAGTCAATACAACACAGTTGATTGGCCAAAGGGTTAGGGTTAGGGTTACTATGTTGAGGTTTTAAAGAGGTTCAGGAAGAGATTCCTTGGGAAGAGGCGAGCACTCTTCAAATCGTGTCAGTGGCATTTCCACCAGGACAATATACCAGTCCACAACTCCATCCTTGTCATGTGGTTCCTCAGCCTCCCTAAAGTCCAGACCTTACTCCCTGTGACATTTGGTTTATCCCTAAGCTCAGAGGCTGTCGTTATGAGACAATTGAGGAGATGAAAGAGGCTGTGACGAAGGTCATTAACACGCTCACACAGAGGACTTCCATGGGGTCTTCCAGAAGTTGTAGGAACGGTACAACAAGTGCATTGCAGCCGGAGGAGATTACTTCGAAGGGGACTAGTGTTTCATGTGCATAATATCAATAAAAGTGCCCATACGAAAAAAGTCTGGAAACTTATCGTATGCACCTTGTATATATATATATATATATATATATATATATATATATAAAACAATCAACCTATGTCTATAATGTTTTTTAAAGCCTCTCATGTTTCTTTTCTCTACTTTGTGTATTGTAAAAATTTCCACAAAACAGACTTGAATAGTGTCCTGTCTTCAATAAAGCATGTCCCACAGAAAAAATGTTAAGTACATAGTTTTTATATACGTATGTGTATGTGTATGCGAGTATATGTGTGTTGATTGGTTAAAGTTTTATGACATATCCACTCTTGTAGGATATTGAATACCAAATTCTGTTTATACATATAATTTGTAAACGAAATAGTGAGTAGGTAAATTGATTTTTAAATAAGCCTGAGTTCATTTGTTTGCACACAGGTAAATGGCCAAAAGCATTGCTGTCTAACATTCATAAATATATTCAATATTATTCATTCTTTTACACACACAGAAATGGTATCAAGTATTTCTGTGTAATATTAACAATTCAATTTAACATCAGTTTTTTGCTTGCACACAATCGGTTTCAAGTAAAGAAAATGATTAAATATTTCTATTGACCCATCGAAAGGATGCTAACACGTACAAACAATCCGAGTCGTAGTAGACCTTGGAGTAATGACAATAAACGGGTCCTAAACATTACCCAAAGTTATCAGTGACCTTTATTAAATTAGGTTCTTGTGGGTAAATAAGTAAAATGTCTTCTATTTATCGGAAGTGATTAGAAATACAAAGAATGATGTATTTAAAAGGGCCAAATACTGTAAACTGAAATATATAGGCGATACTTCTAGAAATATTAATAAACGTCTAAATGAACACAAATGTGATATTAGATTAGGCAATCTTAATAAGGTTCTTTTCCTACAAATATTCAAAACTGATCACATCTTTGATTTTAATGCAGCTACGACGTTAACTCATATCCATAACTTAAGATGTAGACATACTTTTGAAGCCGGTGCAATTTTACTTTTACCCTCCTTTAATACGCAACCCGGATTTTTTAATCTATCCCTTTTCTTAGGTAAATTAGTTCCGAATAGCTACAACATATCAAATTTTAATTAATTATTTTCCATACATATTAATACTTCCTTCAGTCCCATGAATTAAACATATTCCAAATTTTATCCTCTTATAAATTCCTCATAATCATTTTGTTTATTCATATAATCTTACGACCAGTTTTTTCAATCTGTATCCGATAGTTTTTCAAAAGAAAGAACGTTGACTGAAAGCTTATGAGATCTTTCTTTGTATAAATATTTACTCTTTTCTCTATTATTTTAATAAAACATCTATGACTGTTAAAGTAACATTTTCCACCATCTTAAAGCCCTGATGACGGTTTGTTAAAACCGAAACGTTTTAACGTTGACTTTCCATTATAATAAATTCATCACTTTTGGATCACTATATTTTCTATTTTCTTCATATATATATATATATATATATATATATATATATATCATCAAGTCGTGTTGATAACACAGATTCTCTGGACTATATCTTAATAACTGTCTCTCTACCAATCCACCCCTGTTGTCCATTGCACACACACACACACACACATATATATATATATATATATATATATGTGTGTGTGTGTGTGTGTGTGTGTGTGCAGTTTAAAAACTAAATAAAAGTCCTTTACAAAGTTGAGTCATATGTTAATATACGACAAAAATAATATCATATTGATATTTTGTGTAACTTTGATCATATTTTTAATATATTTTGAATTAGAATATTTTAATTCAGAGTTGTTTTTTTAAAGTTTTATAATAATATCAACTCATTTTGTTGGTACAGATATTCCTTACTTAAAACTAATATGCTTTGTAGCGTTAAGGTGAGTGAGAATAATCGCAAAGATAGATGAAAGCGAAATGTGTATAGTGAAGACATAAAAATTGCTCGGTGAATTGTAAAAATCTATGAATGGGACGACATAAAAATTAATTGAACACAAAGCCTAAATGTTACGTGTGCTGATATCTGCTGGGGGAAAGTTTAAAAAGTGTAGAGATTCATTAGTTTTGATCGGTTGTTTTTCGTCTCGTTATATATATATATATATATACGTGTGTGTATAGATAGATAGATATATGTATGTATGTATCTATGTATGTATATATTTCTTTTTCTTATTTACTGACTCGTCGTATTTCCGAATCTTCAAATATAAAGACATTCTTTGGAATTTAGATTAATCTCTGATATTACTTATACCATTGAGACATTGATTTAACTTTTTATAGAGCTTAGTCCTTTGAAATATACAGAAGGGTTGTATCATCATATCAAAATCTAGTATTAATGCAGAAGACATGCGTATCTTTCTAAGTATATATATATATATATATATTAGGTGCTCGTGATGTAATGTTACCGTCGTGGGAAATAGAGACAGTAACTCGGGTTCAAATCCTGGAATAGGTTATTTGCAATTCACATAACGCTAATATCCTGGGGAAAAGTAAGAATCCAACTATTCTTCCTGCTATAGGTGAAAAAAATCTTCCTCCAGGTATAGGTGAAAAAAATCTTCCACAACCTATAGGTGAAAAAATTCTTCCTCCAGCTATAGGTGAAAAAATTCTTCCTCCAGCTATAGGTGAAAAAAACCTTCCACGAGCTATAGGTGAAAAAAATCTTCCTCCAGCTATAGGTGAAAAAAATCTTCCTTCACATATAACTGAAAAAAAATCTTCCTCCAGCTATAGGTGAAAAAATCTTCCTCCAGCTATAGGTGAAAAAATCTTCCTCCAGCTATAGGTGAAAAAATTATTCCTCCAGCTATTGGTTCTTTAACCTTGGTATAGCAACTGCAAAGGAAAATTCTGATTTCAAACCTGTTAAACACCGCTTAAACAATTGACCGTGAGTTCTGTCCTACACTTAGCGGAAGGGTTGATAAATACGCACGCACGTGGATGCACACACACACACACACACACACACACACACACATATATATATATATATATATATATATATATATATATACATTATAACAGTGTATGGTTGTCACTATCTCACTTGGTGGATTTGTGGCAGACCAAATGCGGTATGATTTGGAGAGTGCTCAATATCTGTGATAGAGCTATTTTAAAATAATGATAGTAATAATGATAATGAATAAATAAATCTATATTAGTTTCGATATATATTTATTCAATAGCATGGATGTTTATCTGCGACCCAAGGTTTCATGCCGCCTTATTACGACAATCATCCGGCAAGGAAGAAAGATATTTGGGAAATCGAAAAAATCGAAAGCGTTGCAATAATTGTTTGCATTGACTATTTCGTTGTGTGCGATTTTCTTCATAATACAAATTGAAAAAATTCGTTCCATAGTTATAATCGTCATTTCACACACGCATGCGTGCGCATATATACATAAAAAAAACAAAAACATTAACATGACATAGCTAATATAAATACTTATTGCAACGTCTTAATACATTATACTATTTACTTATATACTATCATAGATTGCAATAACATATACGCAATAGGATATTAACACAGCATGAACAGCTAATACAATTTTATTGCAACTAACACAAATCATCACAAAAAACTAATATTTTGCTTAATAGCCCATAATATATCTTACTTTTCAGACCTACACTCACAAATCAAATATTTTTTCTTCGTAATGCAATAATGATGATAATTCGTTCCTTAGTTAAAATCAGCAGTACACGCACACATAAATAAAGTAAAGTTAGCGACCGTAGTCGAGGGTGACCAGAAGGCTACCTTTTCAATAGCTTCTACACCGAGGTGTAAGGAAGGGCGCTACTCCTTTCCCTAGATTGCTCCACTTAACCCTTGATACGTTATATTGCTGAGTGTTAAGCAAGGAGGTATCAAGTAACATTTTTAAAGTATACCGGCTCATTGGCCTAGTGGGTAGAATGTTCGCCAATGGTCCGGGAGACCTGGGTTCAATCCCAGGTCGCGTTATACCGAAGACTTTAAAAATGTTACTTGATACCTCCTTGCTTAACACTCAACAATATAAGGGTAAAGTGGAGCAATCCAGGGAAAAGAGTAGCACCCTCCCCTACATCTCGGTGTAGAAGCTATTGAAAAGGGAACCTTCTGGTCGCCCTCAACTATGGTCACCAACACACACATACGAATACATAAAAACATTTATTCGGTCATATCCGGTCTACTAAGAACCTTTGCTACACTTTGCTCAATCCTGCCGCAAGATGCATGTATCGTCACACACACACACACACTAACAATCTCCAATACAAATTATACATACACACACGCACACACACACACACACACACACACATACACACACACAAATCAAATAAATCTCAACGTAAACAACTGTATTTTTTTCGTTTTATTTTTTTTCGATTTCTCAAATATCTTTCTTCCCTGCTTGATAATTAACGTAATTAGTTAAAATGAGACACACAAACTTCTCTGAGATTTTGATTAAAAAAAAGATTGCCTAATTTCGGCCAGAAGACTAAACCTAGTGTTAGTCAACAAAGAAAAGAGAACCTGCCAAATAGTGGACTTTGCCGTCCCATAAGCCACTTAGTAAAATTAAAGGAAAGTGAAAAAAGAGATAAATACATAGGCCTTTCTACAGAAAAATACCTAAGGAACATGAAGGTGACGGTGATACCAATTATAATTCGTGTACTTGGAACAATGACCAAATGACTGGTAAAGGGGGTTGTTAATAAGAAGACAATTGGCGACCATCCAGAATACAGCATTATAAAGATCGGCCTAAATACTGAGAAGAGTCCTGGAGATTAGAGATTTGCAGTCATTCAAACTCGAGTGAAAAACTATCAGCTAGCGTTGAATACAGTAGAAGACTGAATACAGCGACCAGAAATAATACAAAAAACACAAGCATCGACGGAACAAAATGACCAGGAAAGAAAAATGAGAAGGAAAAAAATTATATGGACTTTTCAAGCGACAAAAGAGAGAAATCTTACACGAGAAGACTGGGACATTGCGAGGAAAGGGAAGAGAGAGACTGAATCTCTTCTGAGAGCAGCACAGAACAACGTCAAAAGGACTATGTGAAAGCAAAAATAAACTATAGCAACAAAATAGAAAGTGTAGGTTATGTGGTGATGAAACGATCAAACAAATAATAAGCAAATGCAGTTAGGGCAGAGAGTATAAAACTAGATATGACTGGGTGGGGAAGGTGATCCACTGGAAACTGTGCAAGAAGTTTAACTTGGACCATACGAACAAATGGTATATGCACAACCCAGAATCTGCCCTGAAAAATAAGACACACAAACTTCTCTGGAATTTTAAGATAAAAACGGATTACCTAATCTCGGCCAAACGACCAAACTTTGTGATAGTCAGCAAAAAAAGAAAACCTGCTGAATGATGGATTTACTGTTCCGACTGACAACCGGTAAAAACTGAAAGAAAGCGGAAGGAGAGATAAATACTAAGACCTTTCTAGAGAACTGAAATTGTAATTGGTGCACCCGCTACAGTCACCAAGGGATTAGTACAGAGATTGGAGGATTTGGAAATAAGAGGACAAGTGGAAATTATTCAAACTACAGCATTGCTGGACTCGGCCAGAATACTGAGAAAAGTTCTGTTGACTTAAAGAGACTTGCTGTCACTCAAAATCCTGTGAGAAACCATCAGCTATTGCTGGTGGGAAAAACTTTCAAATGAGTAAATAATAATAAATGGGTAAATAATAATCACACGATTGGGTGAAGAACATTATCCGCTGGGAATTGTGCAAGAAATTTAAATTCGACCATACGAAGAAGTGGTATATATACAAACCGGAATCCATCCCGGAGAATGAGACACACAACGCTCTCTGGGATTTTGAGATAAAAACAGATCACATAATCTCAACCAGATGACCACACCTGGTGATAGTCAACAACAAAAAAGAGAACCTGCCTTTCCGACTGACCAAAGAGTAAAATTAAAAGAAAAAAAGAGGAATAAATATCTGGACCTTGCTAGAGGAAGCTATGGATGATGAAAGTGATGGTGATAACAATTGTAGTTAGTGTACTTGAAACAATCCCCCAAAGGATTGGTAAAGGGACTGGAAGACTTAGAAATTAGAGTACAAGTAGAGACCATCCCGACAAGAGTATTGTTGAGATCAGCCAGAATACTGAGAAGAGATTTACTGTCAGTAAAACACCAGTGAAAACCCATCCGCTAACGTTGGCGAGAAAAACTTTCAAAGGATTTGAATAATGAATAAATTAATAAATATTTTTAATCATAAATTAAACATAATTGAGTAAATATATTTTCAAATCATCAAATTAATACAACAGAGTAAATAAACTAGACTGCCCTTCCAAGAATACTCCACAAACAAGATTACCCTCTCCATCATACACCACACAACAATGTATAGAAAGGAATAGCCACTACGTAAAATGTAAAGTTAGCGACCTTAGTCGAGAGTGACCCGAAGGCCCCCTTTTTAATAGCAACTACACCAAGGTGAAGGGGAAGGCACTTTACCCTTGAACAATACCTTGAACAATACCTTATAATGCTAAATGTTAAGCAAGGCGGCATCAAGTACCAATTTTTTTTTTTTTTTTTGAGTTTTTGGTATGACTCGATCTGGGATTGAACCCCAGTCTACCAGACCATTGGCGAATACTCTACTCATAGGACCCAGTTAGTATAAGGATCACATAAGCGAGAAAATGCCGTTGATTGTTAACGCATTTCGAACTTATCTCTACCTCTCTCTCAAAATATATATTGCCTAGACGGCTGGGGTGTTGTAGAAAACACCGACTGCTTCTGCAGAGTAGTAAAACCATACCCCCAACGAGTGTCCATGATATGACACTAAACAATCTGATGGTGAGGTTCCTGTAATGCTGGAGCTTTAGTGAATGCAGAGTACCTCTTCAGTGTCATCGCTCCCAGGTCCACTCTGGCCCAGAGGGATAGCACCAGATAGGGTCCTATTTATGGGTCAAGTAGAACTAAATTTTGTAATGATGCTAAACTAAAATGTTTGAAATATAACTGTTCTGAAATTTAATCGAACTGTTTTGACATTTAACAGTTTTTAAACAAAAACTATACTTATACTAAACTGAATTTTTTGAAATTCTGCTCAGCATTAAATAACCCGAAAAGGATTGATAGACCGTAAACTAAACCAACCAACCAACCAACCAATATATATATATATATATATACATTCGTACAAGTGAAATCGAAACTGACTGAAACAACTTCTCATATATTACATGTATATATGGAGAGTTAGGCTTGAAGAAATTCTATAAAATATATGCCTGGATTTTCCATTATTTACTGGCGAATAACTTTCGTGACAGAATTCTACAACAGTGTGAATAACCATAAACGAAAGACGTTTTGAATGCTTATGCGCCCCTCCCACTCGATCTTTTTTCCATCATATATGATAAGACTGTATATATAGATTAATTCGGTCTAATTTCCTTCTCCTTTGTTCTTTCGTGTTACGAAGACTTTTCATTCGTGCAGCCTTTGGCTTTCCTTCGTTTTGTCTTATGAAATATTTCAACCAACACTGAAGGTGAACAATAGTGAATAGTAGGTTTAATATTTGTACATGCAAGACATAAGCGTTGGCACACAAGGTAAAATAATGTCTATTGTATCCTCTACCGAGGTTTCGTTAGTGAACCAAATGTCTAAGCGTAATTGTTAAAGCGCTGGATTGCAGCCCCGAAGTAAGCGAGTTCGAAATTCACTCGCGTTATTACGTTCACTTCTGCACTAATACCATTAGGAAAGGCATGAACTCTTTATTGCCCCAGCTATGGGTTAAATAATATCACAGCTGTTTTTCTATACGGATGACTTTAGCATTAAATAATCCATGAAGGTTGATATGCCATTAAACAAAGAAACTAAACTAAACAGTTTTATGTACATACTTTTCTTATTTATATTTCTTACAAACAACAGAAGGGGTTCTCGTGGCCTAATTGGCTAAAGTGCTGGGTTACAGATTTTAATTGCTCGAACTCCTGTCGCGCAATCATGTTCCCTTTTGAACTAATAGTCTTGGGAAAAGTATGAACCCCCATAAGCCCACCCAGCTATGGATAACATTGTACAGCTGCTGTTCTTCTTCAATGACTGCTTTGGCATTAAATAACCGACGAATTTTGATTAGCCACTTAACAAAGAAACCAACAAACCAAATGTCTAGCAAGAATATATATACCATTACTAAATTTAAAGATCTTCTCTGATGAAATGAAACAGAAATTCTTTCACGCTTTTATCATATTAGTACTACTACACTGCTGCACCTTTATAGAAACTCATGGAGAAAAGGCGAGATGGGAACTATACAAGGATGCTATGTGCTGTTTTAGACAAATCCTGGTAGCAGAAATCTACGAAATAGCAGCTGTAAAGCCACTTACATCCAATCACACAAACCATCCGAGTGAAATGAACAAGACATGCTGGACATTGAAGAGAGGAGTAAAGACAAACTCATGAACAACTTTCTTCTATAAACTCCTTCAGACAGACACACCAGTTCAATTACAGTAACTAGCTTTGTGTGCATACTGAATACCGTCTACAAAACCAACTAAAAGCGATAACCGATAAGGATGGGTGGCGAGAGAGAGAGAGAGAGGGTATAAATGGAATCCGTGCTCTAGGTACACTATAATGATGATAATGCTGACGATGACAAATTGAAGTATAGAATTATTTACTAAGCTTAGCTTAGTTGGAAGCAAGGCCGAAAGTATGGGGTAACAGGTGTGAATCAAAGTCGTTAACAATTGTCTGCTTATCTTGCTTGTTAACCATTACACCACGTGATGTCACTAAGATTGAAATAAACGATTTAAAATTATGGTTGGTTGATTAGTATGTTGGTTTTACGGCATTACAATGTTTCTTGAGTTGCTAAATGACGAAGTCAGTTTATTTCCAATAAATCATATGGTTTCTAGTAGCTTTTCTGATTATCATTTATAAAAAAATTCAAGTTATCATTCTTTATAGAAATCATTTCCACGGTTATACGGTTTCACGTAATCCTGTCTTAAAAGAAATAATTTATACTTAATTATGGCTTCAAGTAACTCTTCCAATTTAATAATAGTAATAATATTCATTAATTTGAATAATTATATGGTGTTAATAATTTTCAAAGAGATCTATTAGAACTTTTAATGGGGTCTTAACAGCTGCTACCACCATGGGTCAGAGATGACCTGGGCGTAATGGCAATGAAGTGTTGATTCCACATTCGTCAAAACTTTACAACTGGTGCCTCCCGATTGGATATAGTTATACCCAGAAGCGAGTGGAAATTAGGCTGCATTTTGAGGATAAATAGCCATTATGGGTTATTGCCTCGAAACAAACGAGTTTGATATCCAGTCATGCTATTACATTCACTTTCGGACTAATACCCTTGGGAAAGGCATGAACACCTTTATCCCTCTATGTTATACTGTAACATCATAGTGAGTGAGTTCAAACTCCCGTCATTCTATTACGTTCACTTTCAGACTAATACCCTTGGGAAAGGCATGAATCCACTTATCCCTCTATGTTATACTGCAACATCATAGTGAGTGAGTTCAAATTCTAGTCATGCTATTACATTCACTTTCAGACTAATACCCTTGGGAAAGGCATGAGCCCTCTTATCCCCCAGCTATGGGTTAAAAAGTATCACCGCTGTTCTTCTATAGTGATGGCTTTTGCATTAAGATATCCCAGTAAATTAGTATGCCATAAAACAAGTAAACTAAACCAACTCTTTCGCTGTCTCATCTTCCAGATAAAATAGACTGTTTAAAAAATACCCATGAATTTTATAATAATCAATGTAGAATTATGAGCTAAAGTTAAAACAATCAAAAAGAAATTTACTATTTGAAATCAATAAACATCCTGTCTTGTTTTGGCTTCTTTATTTTCTGTCTTTTTTTTTTCTATAATGATATCTGTAATGCTTGACCACGTGGTATCTCATAAAGCTACTCGACATATGAGCAGAGATTGTGTTTATCCATCTTTATTATCCCTGAGTCTGAATCAGAAATTTCTTTTACAAATTGATCTGTACAAAATGATTGATAACATTAACCTCTTCGAATTTCCTTGATTTCAAGCTGATTCTTTTTTAAATTAGGGCAAAAAATACTCAAATTTGTATTAAATTAACCAGAAAATTCCTTACAAAATACACTAATGAGTGGAAAATCTGGATCGGCAGACAGAATTTATCAGCCTTTTGTATCTCTTACTACAGTGTTTTTTTTTTTCAGAAAAAAAATTTGCTTTAAAACCTTTTAAATTATTTGTGTTAAAATAAAAAAAAATCTGAAAAAAAAATTCAGTAAATTTCATGAATTTTTCTTTTTTTTTCTTTCTTTTGTCGAAAATACGTGTGTAATGTTTCTGTTCGTTTTCTTTTGCTTAATGGCATATCAACCCTCGTGGATTATTTCATGCAAAATTTATCCTTGTAGAAGAACAGTAGGGGTAATATTTAAGCCATGGATGATTGAGGGTTAAGATGGTTCACACCTTCCTCAAGGGTTTTAGTTCAAAAATGAACATAATTTCTGTTTTAGGATGTTTCATTTTGGCAAATGCATGAATTATTTAACAAATATCTATTAGTTTCAAAAATGCATCAATTTATCCAGAAAAGATAACGTGAACTTGTCAAATATATTTTCCAAGAATTATTGTTTTAGCCTTTTAAGACAGCAAAAGAACCAACACTAAAATTCTGGAAGTTGCCTTTAGATTATTTTAGTATCGTATTTTTTCACACACAATAAAGGAACTATAAAGGAGGTCCTCGTGGTATAACGGTTATAGTCGTACGAAATGGATACAACGGCACAAGTTCAAAACGTGGCTGATTGCTTTTCATATGATATGAATCTTAACTGTTCTCCTTCCTTCCAAGGGCAAATAGTAAAACAATCTAGGCTCTTTAACCTTTGTATAGCAAGTGGTTTAAGAGAAGAAAAACTCTGAATTTAAACCAGTTAAACTCCGCTTAAAATTGACCTTGTGTCACATCCAGTCCGTGCGGAGGGGTTGGTAAATACAATTTATAAAGGAACTATAAAAGGAACTATGATTTTTTTTTAAAAAAATAGAAAACAACTCCTGAAAACTATTTCTGTTTAGTACTGTTTCTTTGTTCAGTGGCTTCAACCTTTGTGGGTTATTTAATACCAAAGCAATCCCTGTAGAGGAAGTCCATATCTGGAGGGAGAGATAAAGGATCTCATATCTTTTTAAAGGGTATTGGTCCGAAAGTGTTCGAATTCGCTTATTAAGATATCCCAGTCTAGTATGCTAGCTACTAGTCACCCCACTGTGCATAGTGTTTGATAGTGTTCTATTTCGGTAAGCTAGATGGAAGAATATTATACTTTTCCGCCCTTATTTTCCCTAACTTGTTTGCTCCCTACATAGAAGAACAAGGTTATTACGGCACACAATACAATTAGGTTTCTATTTTGGATCTGAAAACATAAGAGAAGTAAACATCTTGCATTTTCTCAAAACAATCTGAATCAAAAAATAAAATAAAAAGTGTCTAATTTGGTATTACAGGATGGAACGATAAAATTGTCGCCCTAGAAAAGACGACAGGATTCCATTTCCGTTTAATAAAAACCGGTTTTCTTTTTTTGTTGCAGACCATCTACTAGTAGGCCAGTTGTGTACTCATCCCAAGAGCGATAGGAGCCTTCTATCATGTCTAAAAGTGACACAATGTTCAACGAGCCTGATCGGAAATGCGCCGCTGTATAACTCATGCTCTCTACTGATCCAAGTTATGACAACAGGACCATTGCCAGCACCCTCAAAATGCAAATCCGGACAGTTCAACGCTTGAGGGTACAGCTCAACACATCGGGCGACTCTTTGGAGGTGGTGGAGCAGAAGGACACCGCCAGGAAGACCTGGACCAAGGAGTTCATCGAAAAGGTCCAGGCAATCATTGATGAAAATCCCCAGCGGCCTATTCAGCAGATTGCCAGAGATTTAGGCGTCTCACACACAACTGTGAATGCATGTGTGAAGGAGGACTTGAAGTGTAGGTCCTACAGGCGCCAGAAAAGCTAGATCTTGACTGAGAAGACAAAGAACCTCAGGCTAATCAAGTCCGTCAGGCCCCCCTCCTCCCCCAACCGGAACCAGCTGGACTACTTCGTTTGGTCATACGTCGAGAATATCACCAACATGACCTCCCACAACACCAAAGCCAGCCTGATCGCCGCCATCCGCCGAGTATTTGCCGAGCTCCCGCCAGCGCTTGTGGAAAAGGCAGGCTCCCAGTTCTGGATCCGTATCAAGTCGGTGATTGAGGCTGAAGGCGGCTACATTGAATAGATGTCAGCTCTACTACATAATCAAGTTACCTGAATTAATTTTTTCAATAAGAGTTTTAAAATAAAGCTGTAGTTTTGTTTTCTTTAGGACGACAATTTTATCGTTTCACCCTATAGTTAGTTATCTACAAAATTCCTCAGCTTGGTAAAAAAAAATAGACCAGCAGACGGAAAGTAAATTCACAGAACAGTTGCACACAACATGGTTGTATAATTTCGACGACAGTCGCACAAGGCATAGCTTTTTCGGGGATTTCCGTGGTGGTGGAAAATATGAACGAACAGACAAAACAGCATGAATTTTTTCTATAGTGGAGCATTGCATTTTGCAAGTAATTCAACTATGACTACACACGGCATAGCACTAGGAATCCTATCGTTGTTTTACACGGCAGGACAGTTAATTCTCAAGGGTTAGAATTGCAGCTAGTCAGACTGGGGTAAAGAACTGACTAACGCGCTTGTTTTGTCTAGAGACCATACGCTATCGTTTGGGTCTTTTCGACTCATGTTGAAAAATTAAGTTGTACGGATGTCCCCGCTTCTACGAGAAATCGTTCAAAATAAAGATTATACGATAATATTCTCAGGTTTCTTTTTGCATATATTTCCTCTGTGAACCTTCATCATCATCATCATCATGTCGTGCCGCCAGCACGGATATCTTTGACCATCTCTCGCCATTTCTCCCTATCATTCATCGCCTCCGGCAGGTCTTCTGGGTTACATCCTGTGTCCTCACATAGCTGCTGTATGTAAGTTCGGGCTGGTCGTCCTGCTTTTGCTTGGCCATATGTGGGGGTCCATAGGAGTACGTCACTTACGAGCTCGTCCTTGCTTCTCCAGCAGTGTCCGGCGTCCTAATTATCAACATTTTATACCAAATTTATCAACCTTATATGAGAAAAATATTTTTAGACATTACAGAAACGCTATTTCATTTTCACAATATTTTTTTAAATTCTCATTGTTTAGTTTATTGTACGATAGGGTCCATTTGATGATTGAACTCACTCTACCAAACCCCTCCGCACAAGACGGATGTAACACAAGGTCAATTTCAAAACAGAGTTTTACAGGTTTGAATTCAGAGAGTTCCTCCTCCGAGATTTTGCCCAGTTGTCTGAGGCTGTAGAATACACCGACTGCACCTCTGCAGAAGGGTAGGACACCTCCCCCCCCAATGAATGTTCTGGATATGACACTAAATTATCCGATGGTGAGGTTCCTGTGATGCTGGAGCTTTGGAGAATGCAGAGTACTCCTTCATTGCCATCGCTCCCAGGTATACTCTGGTCCGGAGAGGTAGATCCTGATAGGGCCCTATCTATGGGTTAAATAGAACTAAACTACGTACTTATGCAAAACTGAATTGTTTGAATTAGAAATGCTTGACTCAAATGAATGCTTGAAATAGAAATGTTTCTGACAATTAAATTGTACATACATTTAAACTTCGTAGTTATGCTAAACTGCGATGTTTGAAATAGAACTGTTTTTGACTTTGAAACGGTACTTACGTTAAATTGAATTGTTTAATATAGAACTGTTTTAACATTTAACAGTGTAAACAAAATCTATACTTATACTAAACAGAATTGTTTGAATTAGAACTATCTGAATAAACTGAATAAGTTGAAATAGAAAAATGTTTGACGATTAAACTGTGTACTCGTGCTAAACTGAATTGTTTGAAATAGAACTGATTATTTGTATAAAAATGGATTTGGCATTAAATAACCTACAAATGTTGATATGCCATAAAACCCAAATAACCAACTAATCATCCTCCAAGAATAGTTCCCATACAGAAGTTCAAGAACCCAGTCAGCCTTCTTACTTATTCAGAGCTGAAGAAAGAAAGGGTTAATACCTTTCCCGCAATGTGTAATACAAGCTGCCCCGTCCAGGATTTGAACTTGCATGTACATTTCCAAAGACGTTCACCGTCACACATCGAGCGCCTAGCCATAACAGTAGTATATTATCGACCACACTACAGCAATCTTTCCAAATATTTACTCATCTTTAAGGCTGAGCTTAGAATACGATGACTGCAGAGAGGTAAGACCTAGCCCAAAAAATGATATCCTGGGTATGGCACTAAATTGCATAAGGCTACATTCCTGGCAATCTGGTGAGTGAAAAGTACCGTTTAATCGCTATAAATCCCAGTCGACTCTGACCAGGAGCGATAGTACCTGTTAGGGTTCTATTTGTGGGTCAAAAACATTTGTTTAGTTTTGTCTATTTGGTTTGGCTCTATCGAGAACGAATCATTCTATTTACTATTAATCATTTGTTGGCACAAAGTTAAATTGCTATGTAACAGTAACAATTTAACATCAGTTATTTCTTTACCCACATTTAAATGAATATACATATATGATTCGTAAGGGAATAGTTTGTTGGTAATTTCATTTTTAAATGAGTTAGAACTATCTTGTTTACACACTAGTATTGCTACTGTTTCTAAATTGTTTAACTTATTACAATCTAACATCAAAATTATTCACTTGGTTGCAGATAGTGAAATGATTGCAAGGATTGCTATTTAACACCAATCATTCTACTTAATGCTATTTTCACACAGTCAAATGGTTCTAAGTATTCCTGTTCCGAACAATTCGATTTATAACAGTTCGATTTAACGTAAGTCATTTGTTTCGACACAGTTTAACAGTGAAACAGTTCTGTTTGACCCAGAGATAGGAACCTATTAGGTGCTACCACTCAGGATCAGAGAGGACGAGGGAGCAATGGTAATGATGGGTTACTCCATATTCCCCAGAGCTACAGGAATGGAGCCTCAGCATCAGATAGTTTAATGCCTTATCCAGGATACTCGTCTTACCCCTTTGAAGAGATGCAGTCGGTATATTCTATAACTCAGGCCGTCTGGGCTGTAGATCTGTTTACACATTATTCATATTCGATAGGACCGTGTGCAAAAAAAAACACCTGTTGACAGCCCAGAAATTTTTATTCGAATGTTCACTGTATACCAGTACAGCCATCATATCCAAACTTGGGGTGATTCTGTTTTCAATCTGTTGTTCGGATATATCTTTGGATAACACGAATAATTCGTTACCGGTGTTCTTTCGATCCAGGCAACGGATCACTCGCTCGCTGGAGTCGCTGGTCCGTGAGTAAACGAATAAGACTGCACAATTAAGAAAGTAGAAAGAAAATAAAAGTCGACGCTGAGAAACAGAGAAAATACACGGCTTGCAAAACAAGAATATTTAGTCTTTCAAAGATGATATGGAGGTGGCAACTCTTGGTCTTTTCGATCTCTCACTTCTATACTCAGGGCAGTCAGATACAAGGCAATTTTAACTGGCGGTTATATTTGTTTTTCACTGCGTCGTCTTATGGTCGACTTTCTTCCCTTTCTATTATCGGGGCAGTCTGGTACAAGATCAAATACTTAGAGCTTCGGAGGAAGCTGTTCACCGACTTACGCCCGCTGTGTTCTCTCTCTTTTATGTATATTACAAACCTGTCAATTTATGTCTATTTTCGACTGGATTAGAAATGGGGGGTATAACATAAGAAAAATTCAAATTTTCATCTAAATTGGAATTGTTTAGAAAAATATAAAATCCGTAGTGACACTTTATCAAAAATTAGGAAACGGTCGCTTCGGTTAAGTGACGGGTAACCTCAATATGTCAAAATAATTGAGCCATCTTAAGCTAAACAATAAAATACATTTGCTTTCATTAGATTTTACAATCAATTTGCCTTCTCATCAAATTCCTTCCTCATAAAATCAAAACATAATTTTTATCTAGACTACACTTCACAAATCCATTACTCCATTACACATTCGTAATGTATTTTTCTATTCTTCTAAAATCCAAATCAATTTCTTTTCCCTCGCGTTTAAATTTCTCTGATCAGTCTCTGACCCCAATAAAGTTATAAATGAAGGTAATTCCCTAACCTCCTGGCAAAAATAACCCAAGATTGTTTGAAATGCCGTGAAAATCAATCAATCAACATCAGCCAAATATTTGCGATTCTTCGTTCTGGACAAACAGGGAAAGTTTCAGTGAGGTTCGAACCGCCTGAACTCCCGGCAATCAACGAGACTATCACGTTTCTTTATGGCAAGCGCTTTTCTTGTCCATCAGCATCAACTTTCTATTTAATTGATTGATTTCCCGTAAGTATTGCATGTCGCAAATCGGTAGTCAGTAGTCGCTATATACCTCGATACAGAGCTTTAAACAAACTTTAAGTAAATAGAACTGCAACATGTGTGTGAGTGTATTTAATCTACCCATTTAGCACATTTTCATGGTGACATTAACAAAAAAAAGTATTGATTTTCCTTTCCTAAGTCTGTTTTTATTAACCCAGCTGGGGGTGCGACATTTGCAAATGAAACGCATTAGACTTGCATAATCAAATGGAACGCGAAAGTAGATGAATGACACTATTTTGTGAATTTTATTGCAGTCACTCAGAAAGATTTTATCGCAGTCAGTCTGAAAGATGGACTCTAGTACATTGGTACTTCTTTTCTTTTTTTTTTTTTCCTTCATTTTTTCCATTCCTTTTTATTTTTCCTTTATTTTTTTATTTTTTTCATTCTTTTTTCAATCATTTTTTATTTTTCATTAATTTTTTTATTTTTCATTAATTTTTTTCGTTTCTTCCTTCTTTCATAAATCATTCTTTTATTTTTCTTCATTTTTTATTTTTCACTCATGTTTTATTTTTTTTCATTCTTTTTCAATCATTTTTATTTTTTATTAATTCTTTTATTTTTCATTCATTTTTTTCCTTTTTTATTCTTTTTCCAATGATTTTTATTTTTCACTCATTTTTTCTTTCAATATTTTCTGTCATTTTTTTGTTATTTTTCTACTTTTTTAATCATTCGTAAAATTCATTTTATTTCTATTTTCGGTTAAAAGCATTATAGTTTTATAAAAATAAAACATACAAAACGTATTTATCCAATGGAGTATCTTTTTTTCTAAAAAGTACAAATTATACCCTTACGCATAATTAATTAAAAAGATTTTTTGAATTAATAAATAGAGGAGTGGTTGAATCGAGGAAAAACATGTTGACTCCAAATTTGTAAATGGAAACTTCTTATGAAATAAACTTTATCTTTTTTTTTTTTTTTTATTACCGAATATTTTATTAAAATACAAGAATTAGCCAATTTTTTGTGAATTTTTTACTCAATAAATCAATGAAATGTGATTCAGTTGAATCAATAATTTTATACGAATTGTTTTGAAATCATATCGAGACTGAAGCTTTATTTACCAAGACATAATTGAAAATGGATGAAAAATCAATTTTCCTCAACATAGTCTACGCTGCATTCAATACACATATTCTTACGAGTTCTAGATTGTTCAATGCACTCCTCTTTTGATATGGTCCGAAACTGTGCCGTCGTATTTACTGTATGTTTACAAACTTTACTCTTGAGACGAATCAAGAGGACACAAGAAAATGTCGCAGAGTGAGAGAACTGGTGAGTATGGATTTTGTTACATGGAGACAAACCTGTTTATTTTATTTCATTTTTTTGAAAAAGGGTTGATAATCGAGATTGCTGATCACTATATAATACGAATTATATTGACTCAATGGAACTCTTGACATTAGTTTATCATAAGTTACTCAGTTGTTACCAAAATCTTTCACGTTACATTGTCCCTCACCAAAATGTCAATCACCAAAAGTTCGTTTGCAAAATGACCGTCGCCAAAATGTCCATCCCGTAAAGTTCTCTCGAAAAATATCCTCCACCAAAATGTTCATCGCAAAATTGTTCATCGCCAAAATTTTCGTTATAAATGGTTTGTCCTAGAAAGCCCGTTGGGAAAATAACTGTCACCAAAATGTTCTTCGTCTAATTGTCCGTCGCGAAACGTCTCTTGCTAAATTTCCGATGCCAAATTGTTTGTCGGCTAAATTTCCATCACCAAAACGTCCGTCACTAAAATGTTCATCGTCAAAGTGCATACCTTTCCCAAGGGTATTAGACTAAAAGTGAATGCTATGGCGCGACTGGAGTTCGAACTCGCTCTCTACAATGTCGCTGTCCGACACTTTAACCATTACACCCCCACAAAGAGTCAGACATTTAATGCGTTATTGTAAGATATTAAATTATCTACAGAAGCATATTTTGCATTAGAACAATTATATTCCAATATCACACAGCGTCCCCTTCGCTGGTATTAGGATTAGAAGTTTATCTCCCGAAGCTTGGAATCTACAGCTACGAAGCTTGAAAGGGTTACACTGAGCGGAAGTCACCCAAATACTTATACGCCAAGAAAATACGCCCATATAATTTTCGTAAAAAGAAAAAGCATTTTCTTCTAAACCTTAGATATCAGAATTTATACTGTTTCTAAAGATGGCAGCTACTGTTGAGGGTGACCCGAAGGTTCCCTTTTCAATAGCTACTACACCTAGGTGTAGGGAAGGGCGCTACCCCAATCCTGTTTTGCTCCACTTTACCCTTGATCCTTATCTTATGTTTAGTGTTAAACAAGGCGGCATCAAGTACCATTTTTGAGTTTTTGGTATGACTCGATCTGGGATTGTACTCCGGTCTCCCGGACCATTGGCCAACACTCTACTCATCTGTCCAGTGGCTCGGTAAGTATTTCTAGAGGGAAATTATACCACAAAAACTGATATCCTTAGATATTACTTTGCAAATAACATTGAAAATGAAAATTCAGCAGGTCTGATAGATAAATAAAACTGCATAAATATATGAATAAATTTTGCCTTTACTTATGGACTACTACATATTTTGTACAAGGATTAATGCATATATATATATATATATGTGTGTGTGTGTGTGTGTGTGTGTGATACAGAGAGAGAGAGAAAGTGTGTGTGTGTGAGACAGAGAGAGAGAGAATGTGTGTGTGTGTGTGTGTGTGTGTGTGTGTGTGTGTGTGTGATACAGAGAGAAAGAGAAAGTGTGTGTGTGTGAGACAGACAGACAGAGAATGTGTGTGTGTGTGTGTGTGTGTGTTTGTGATACAGAGAGAAAGAGAAAGTGTGTGTGTGTGAGACAGACAGACAGAGAATGTGTGTGTGTGTGTGTGTGTGTGTGTGTGTGTGTGTGTGTGTGTGTGTGTGTGTGTGCACTCAGAGTATTATGACTAGGGGGTTGCTATTGACAGGTTTTTGCTGATACTAAAATTTCATCACTCGGATAAAATAAAACGGAATGTCTTCCAAGTTGTAAGCAGAGTCGGTACTTACGAAAAGCAAGGAGAAAAAACGAGAAGAGAACACTGCAACAATAATATTTTCTGTTTAAGATAAACCCTGGAAG
This sequence comes from Sepioteuthis lessoniana, assembly GCA_963585895.1. NCBI lineage: Eukaryota > Metazoa > Mollusca > Cephalopoda > Myopsida > Loliginidae > Sepioteuthis > Sepioteuthis lessoniana. Next base: position 9,656,619 of record OY757905.1, read on the forward strand.
CAGCACCTCACAGAACAGCAACTGCACAGCCACTTACCTCCCTTCTCATAAACCACTCGAGTAAGACATCCTGGTGAAGTACGGACGAACTCATATGCAACATTCTCTTATGGACTCGTAAACACAACAAGGTTGGCCAACCAGCAAGGACTAATATAGATGAGCTCTGTGCGGACAATGGATGCAGTCTAGAAGACTCGCCAGGAGCAATAATTGATTTAAACGGAGAGAGAGAGAGAGAGAAAGAGAGAGTCAGGGAACTCTGTACTATCAACACGACTTATGATGATTGTTCAATCTTTTACAGCAAAAACCGATATTATTAGATATTACTAATTACCAAAGTTATCATTAAAAGAGTGAAAACAAAAAACGCAGCATTTCTGTAACTAAAAATAAATTTTCATAAATATATAAATAAACTGAGCGCTCACTTTTGGATTACAAAATATTTTGTATAAGTGGTAATATATATATATATATATAGAAGGAAGTTACTTACCAAGTAATAGAAACTCACCAGAAAGTGAGCGGATTGAAAATGTTCCTTTAGCCATTCTCATTTCCACTGAGCAGTTTAACTCCATGCTTGTTTTGGGATCATCAGGAGAGAATGTGCACCGTTTCGGGACCTTCCTCTCAAATATATATATATATATATATATATATATATATATATATATACAGTATTATGACTAGTGTTTTATCCCTTGAATAATAAATTGACACTGTTATCCCTTGAATGATAAATTGGAAAGATTTCTGTGTGTGACAGTCTCCCTGATATTTTCATAAACCATGCGTATATATTCGGAAAAACTGCAAATACGCCCTTATACATTTTTATCAAATGTTAATTTTCTTCTAAACCAAAGATACCCGTATTTTATTAATTCAAGTGGGATATTATACTATCAAAATTGATATTAGGAATTGATATTAGGAATTAGGTTTTACCAAACTCTTCTACATTGAAACTCTCTAACCCAAAATAAAATTGCAAATATCTCTGTAACCAAGTAGAAACTTGCATAAATATATAAAAGAGGTTTACTAATTTTTTTAATCACTATGTTTTCATATTTTCATTGCAGTAGTGACGTGATAAATAATACCTAACAACATCCGTTCTTATTGCTTTACAAAAAATTCTGATATCTTTGTTTTAGAAAAATTTATTTACCAAAAACAAATTGCTGGATACTTACTTATGGTTGGTGCAATACATGTATATGCACAAATATAACGATAATACACAGATAGATATGAACACAAATACCGCAATTTCTGATCATAAAACAACAGAAACCTCTTTATATCCCATGATTACTTTCGTTGCTTAAAGGCAGAAGTATCCAATTTCATGGCGCAATTACTCTCTATGAATGGAAATTTGGTTCTCTATTTTGAGCAACAAACTAAACAATAGTCAAAATACTGGAAATATTGATAATCTGGTCATAAGGTCAGTTGAATGTTCAACGTTGAGTCGGTAAATTACTTGTCCAGTTGAGAATGAAATAAAATAAGTTCATTTCGCTCAGCAGAGCGAAAAAATTATTAACAACTCAATTAAAATGATAAATGAACCTTTACGACCGATGAAGTCTATTTTTATATTCATTAGGACTGGATTAATGAATTGTACATATACCAAAGCACTTTGACGATTATTACAAAAATGGACAATTTTGGACTTTTTTTGTTATCTAATTTTTTTTATTAAAACTTATTAATAACTACGTTTCTCATGAATAAGCTGTAGCCATCCTGGAGTTATACAACGACAAAAAATTAGACAAAACACTTGATGATATTTCATGATTTACGTATACTAAAACATCGAATAAATAACATCATATACACATTAAATCATCTACATATATTACATCGGGAGAATATTCGTAGCTACCTTGCTGGACAGAGATATCATAAGTTGTAGCCATCCAAGAGGTTTATGACGACAGAAAATTAGACAGACTAAACATTTTAAGATATTATATGATCTCTATATAATAAAACATCTATATATATTACATCATCTATATATATTAAGTGGAGAGAATCTTTGTGGCTACCGTGCTGGACTGCTGTATCATAGCGAGTGGGTTCGAACTCCAGTTGTAGTATTACGTTCATTTTATGATTCATGCCATTACAAGATGTATGAAACCCCTTATCCCCACTCAGCTATAAGAACAATAACTGTTCTTTTATAGGGACGGCTTTGTCATCAAAGAATCAAAGGTTAAAATGCCATTAAACAAAGACATGAAACCAAATATATATTAAATCCTCAGTATATATTGTATCGTCTACATATAACACAATCTATTTTCGTCGTCTAGATTTAAGGCATCATATTTCAAATTATGCCAAAGTTTCCGGAAGAGATTTTTCCGTTAAGGAAAATAAATATATGAAATATCATTTTGCGCTAATTACATCAAATAAACACCTGAAACATATAGCTTTGCCATCAGGGTCAAGAATACACCGGCTGTGTCCCCTGTAGAATGGTAAAAGCACCCAGGAAGTGTGTTCTGGGTATTAAACTCTACTGCATCAGGTGGTGAGATTACAGTTTTAGAGCTCTGCAGAGTGTGAAGTTTGTAAACTTTGAACGAGGCCAGAAATATATTGAACTCAATAAGAATCAGGTTCAATAGCAATAGTACGCTAGATTATGAGTTCAAAGTTTCCCAAAACAGAGGGAGAAATTGAATACTCTCCAATCTCAGCCCGAAGCCCAGATTGCTGTACGAAAATATTAATATTCGTTCTCACTGTCAGTCGAGTTAGCAATACGTTGACGGCATCCTCTGCAGAGGGGAACGTCCACCCAAAATAAAAAGGTATGATACTTTCTGTATCAGGTAGCGAAGCACCACTTCTGGAGATCTGAGGAATGTGGTGTACTCCTTTATTGCCATTACTCCCAGGTCTATTCTGATCCACAGGTTAGATTCCAGTCAATAAACCAAATAGGTATCTTTAAGATACTCTTTAAAATGATTTTAATTGATACATTGGTTCTTGAAACATTGTGAGTCAATCAAATTGTGAAACATTTACCAGTCTAAATAAAAGAGAGGGTCCTCGTGTTGGACTGCAAACTCCAGTCACCCTATAAGGTTTACTTTCAGACTAATACCCTTGGGAAACGTGTGAATCCCCTTATCCCAGCAACTACTGTTCTATAGGGATGACTTTGGCATTAAATGACCCATGAAGGTTGATATTCAACTAAACAAAGAAACTAAACCAAACCTGTTTAAAATGATTGAGAAGATACAGTTTTCTTATGTACATAATTAAACGCCGTAAACTTTAATTTGATTTCTGTACAAACAAATTGTTAGAATGCGATAAAACCATCCAACCAACCAACCTATATAGGGTTAATTTGAGTATAGAGGTTTGATAATCGTATTCATTTTCTATTCGTATTTATATTTTTTGTGTAGTTGTTTCTCAGGAAGTTTTTTTAAACATGGTCCTATCGAATTGCAATAATTTTTAGACAGATAGATGGGACCCTAACTGGTAATATCAGTTCGGTTAAGAGTTGACCTGGGAGTAATGGCAATAAAGGATTGCTCCACACTCCCCAGATCTCCAGAACTATAGCTTTACCATTAAATGTAGTTTAGTATCATGTTCAAGACAAGTGTTGAGACTATTGAACTGTGTGCAAACAAATAATCTCTGACTCGTTTAAAAAGAATACCTACAAATTATTCGCTTACAAATGTTATACATAATGTATATGTATAAAGAGGATTAGCCATCAAATAACTCACAAGGGTTGATATGTTTGTGTGTTTACGCTGGTTTTTATTTGACTTAATTCTATGTATTCAGGAGAATTCTTACAATTCTCTTACAAACTTTTACTCCTGTTTCAACACGTTTCTTTTGTTGTACATTTTTTATCCTGAGGTTTTAATAACATTCGTGGTCTATCAGTATTCTTTTTTAAACACCCTATTTGCAACAAATTTTAGTCGCAGCTGACTGAGAACAACCAACTTTTTTTCACTAAACACCACTGGGTATTGTCATTTTAAATGAGTACTACAATCGTTTCCATTATTTCAATTGACAATTCTATTATTGGAGCGACATTTCCTTTCACTTATGAATGCCCAGCCCCTTAGGATGATTTGCATATCTAGGCTTCTGTTGGTATTGTTTTAGGAATTACTAGATCATTCCATGTTTTCTTCAAAGTTAAGTTATCCTATATTTTCCTCAGCCTGGCTTGGAAAAAAATTTACCATAAATCAAAAATATTTTACATCTTATATGTTATTAGTTAATTTACTGCTAAATATATTAATCAAAGTGAACATCGACTTTTACGTAAACATAAGAAATGTCTTAAAAGTAACGAGACTGGTGTCTAAAACAAAATATTTCTATTCCAAGCAAGAAACTCCGTGGTTTTCCTTTCAAATAGTTCCCCTAGAGTCTAATGCACTTTTCCATCCTTCTCTGCCATGCTTCTGTGCAGTGCTGGAAGGATTCTCTTGGTATGCCTTTCATCTCCGTTATTACGAGCTTCTTGATCGTTTCTGCGTCTTCAAAACGGATACCCTTAAGCTTAGGGAAAATAAAATATCACACGGAGTAAGACCTAGGGAATAGGGAAGTCGTTCCAGTATGGCGATATTCCTTTTGGCCAAAAATAGCAGGTTGCTCAGTACACTCAATCCCGTTACTTTTCATACAGGCCGATTCTTCGGAGATAATCTTCCAAATAATTTCTTTTTTTCATGTTTACTTGACATGCGGTCTTTCAAACAATCACTATACACCACATGCATTACCCGCTTGACAAAGACTTCAACCTTGCTTGTTGAAGGCCTTCCGCTCATGAAGTCATCTTTCCCCTCCTTGCGACCCTCTTTGTGCCACTCAAAAACATGAATGCGCAGCTTGGTGTTATCTCCACACAATTGTTTAAGCATTTCAACTGCTTGTGACAGAGTTTTTCCCAACTGGACCAAAGATTCCATATTATTTGTTCCTCGGTGCTCATAGATGAATGACCTGAAAAAAAGGGGGTATAAACACAAGCACATAGACGAAATGCAATGGTTGTTGAAAGATAAGATTACAGTTGTATACTCCCAAGATACGATGTTAGATAATAACACAATCCACTAATAGATCACACAGTACGCCCAGCCCCGTTATTTTAGACTGCTTTCGTATATTTATTTGCAAATCGCACAGACCTCCGAACACTTATGTACGTTAGAATACTTTAAGAGTTTGAATTTTTTTCTTTCATCTTCAGATAGACGTAACTCTAATACGGGATAAAATAGAAGACAAAAAATAGGAAGTTAATCATTCTATTTCTGAGAGAAAAATATCTTGACTGACAATCAAATTGTGAGACATTTAAAGTCCACTAATGTTGATCTCAAACAGAGATTTAAAAAGTCATCTCATCATTTCTAAACGGCATATACTCACTTGGAAATGTATAAGCGGGTACAAATACCGAGGTACACACCCACAGAAGTCAACACACACACACACACACTCGCGTGCGCGCATGTATGTATGTATATATGTATGTATGTATGAATTCATCCAACTTCTCCACGACTGGTTGAGACAAGGTCAATTTTTCATTAGTTTAAAAGTTCATTGGCTGACCAAGATTCTCCTGTGGAATGCGACTAAATGAGATTTATTCTTTTACAAAACCACATTGCGAATTTTGCAGTTCTTGAATCCCATAGTTAAAAAGTCAGCAACCAACACATACGATGAACTTTTCGGCCCACTTTTGCATTTCGAAAAGAATCTGAACGGTTATAAATTATTTTCTTATTTGTGAAAAAGATTATTAAATTCTAAAAGCTGCAAAGTAAATCTTTGAGTGGATCTAGGAATTCTCAGTAAGAAACTGTAGCAACGAATATCGATCGTCTACCAAGAATGTTTAAGTAAATTCGCAGAAAATTACAAAGGATAAAAACAAATTGAAATCAAATTAATTTCTTTCCTTTGAGTTGCGTGCTTTCATGACTTGTGATATTTTTTTTCGTTTCTTTGTTCATTTTTCCTTTCTTTTCCTTTATTTTTCTTTTTTTCAGTTTTTTTTTTTTCCTTTCTCTTTTACTTAACTTCTGTTGAAGGTGAATTGTTGTTTTTATACCAAGTGGACACGAATTCACTTAAAATAAAATTGCTTTTGGTAAGTGCTCTTCAGCATCTTCAATAGACGTAATGCAAATAGATAAATAATTTTTTTTTAAAGGGAGATAATCATTTTATTTCTGAAACAGAAACGGCCAGGTTAGTAATCGAATGTAGGTTAGTACACACCTTAAGTTCACTGATACCAAACTCAGAAGAAAAACTACTTTATAAAAATAATACCGAAGACAGATGAACAATTAACTGAGCCCTACTTTCTTGCCTTTTGCCCTCTGAGGCCAGAAGACCAAAAATAACTAAACCTCTAGTACAAGGGCGCTACCTACCGGGAAGTTTTTTTAGTGAGGGTAGGTAATCGGGTTCTTAACTACCAGCCTTTTAACCTTAATTAATTGACAACCAATTATCGTCCATTTCTGGACTTTATATCAAGGGATAAGCAATACACTTGAAACCAGGATGCCAACTGTTCTTTGCAGCTACCAACTGAGATTTATTATGTTACTAGGGTGAGTCGAAAGTTTGGTAATATTTTGGTACGTGCTAGTTTGTGGCATATAATGTGGTAGTATTAAATCGTGGTAGGTATCCGCTTTTAGTAGTATTGTGGTAGTTGGTACGCTGACAAGTTGTGTATCGCTTCATTTTGTGTGTGATTTAAAAGCCGCACAAGTGAGTGCATCGTAATTCTATGCTTTACGAGTTCTTATCGGGCCATAACACTGCGAAAGCAACTAAAACATTTGTTGTACGAAAGATAAAAGGGGCAGTTGATCCCATTACAAAGACAAGATCTTTGAATAAATTTCGCTTAGGTGGCAACAACTACGATGATCTGATAAAATCATGTAGGTTTAAAACCGTGGATTCAGAGGCCGTGTATAAAGCCATAGAGGCAAATTATGTATTTAACTTTCCACTTTTCCACAATAAGGATTGAACACAAGGTTGATTTATGAGCGGATTTTTGCACGTTTTGAATACAAAATTGTTCTTCTTCAAGATTGGTTGCCATACAATAATTAAAGTATCCAGTCTCTTCTACTATTTTCTACTCATTGCAGGAGGGAGAATATTTGAGTATATGCCTTTCCCAAGGGAATTAGCGCTTAGTTAAATGTAAGCAACCTTGTCTAGGACTTGAACGTGAGTTACCGTGTCTGATTTCTACTTCGAATTGCACCCAGAATATTTGGTGAGTTCGGCATTTTACAGTTCAGAATGGTTCATTCCCTTCATAATTTCTGTAAAATCATCTGCATCTATCGAATTTTGCTTCACGTTAGCGAAATTTTGCAAAACTTTTTACTCAACCAAGTACTACAGTAGTGTAGACAACGTTCTTTGGCTTTGGTAAGACAACTAATCTAGGAGAAGGAAAAACTTTGAATTCAAAACCATGAAGTAAAGGGATGTGCGACTAGAAACTCCATCCCATAAAATCCTACTCAATACTTAAACCACGGCATCATCAAAGATAGGGTGTATCTGAGGCCTTATCCTTCAGGAATCTATGGGATACAGTTTGTATTTTGTACTTCAATCTTTTAATTTTTAGCAGCCGCCTCCTACAACTGTTTTAAAAAAGGATATCTTAATTTTATATATTCTTATAGTTTAAACAGTCGATCAGCTGAGTTTGTATGATGGGATTCGGTAAAAGAATGAGGTCTGTAGCCTGAACGTTAATTTAGTCCTAGTTCGAAAGGCGTTCTCAGATCTTTCAGCCGTCAAATCCCAATCCTCTGCCCCCACCCAAAAAAAGATTTCCAGCTTTTCATCTCGTGTAAATCTGGCTATGATGTCCCCATTCATTTCTTATATTATGTTGATTGTTGTGAATACGACCTCCCGTGAGGTGTACTAGCGGGTTTCTTATTATCATTCTTCGTAATCACTCACATAATCACTACGATCACTGGATTTGCTATTTTATTCGAGCGAATATCAGAAAAGACGTTCGGAAATCATTTTATGGAATCAACAGAGCACCATGAAAAGGTGGAAAATCATCGTTTGAATTAATTAAAGAAACATCAAAGTTCCTACATTTCGGCTGTACATTTACTAAATTTGGAACGATACCGAGAGAAGATTATCATGGGCTTTGTGCAAAGATGACACACTAATCCGAAAAGCGTTCTGTATTTTCTTTGAGGGCGAACCTGGCGTATCAATGACCCATACGCTAAACTAGTTGGAAATGGAATCGGCGAACTGAGTTCAAATCCTGGAGGAAGCCGTTTACATTTTACTTCAGCTTGGAAAAGATATGAACCCATCCGTTCTTCTCCATCCAGCAATGGATAAATAGTAGAACAGACGAGATTCTTTAACTTTGGTTCGACAAGCGGCCTCAACCTGCCAAGACGGAGGGACTTAGATAAACATAGAATATGTTTATCTATGTGGTGATGAGGCTCCAGTTCTGGATCTCAACTGGTTTGGTTTGGTTTTATGGCATATCAACCATTGTTGATTATTTAAGGCTAAATCCATTTTTATATATATAAACATTTATATTTCAAACAATTCAGTTTAGCATAAGAACGGTTTTTGTTTATACACAGCTAAATGTAAAAACAGTTCTATTTCAAACAATTCAGTTTAGAATAAGTACGCATTTTAGATGTCAAAACAGTCCTATTTCGAACTATTAAGTTTAGTCAACAAAGTTCCAAGTATTGTTATATATCACTAACAATTCAATTAGACTTCAGTCATTTATTTGCACGCTGTTAACTGTGAAAACAGTTCCATTTCAAGCAATTCAGTTTAACATGAGTACACAGTTTTGTCTTACCAATAGATAGGACCCTATCAGATGCTTCCACTCCGGGTCAAAGTGAACCTGTGAGCGATGGCAATAAAAGGGTACTCACGAAAGCTCCAGCATTACTGAAACCTCACCATCAGACTGTTTAGTGTCATAATCAGGATACTAGTTGGTGGAGTCTTATCTTATGCAGAGAAGCGGACGGTGTATTCTGTAGCCCCAGCCGCCATGCCAGAGGGTTTCGAGTAACTTCTTTCGTACTAATCCTCTCAGGTCCACTCTGAGCCGCAGTGTTAGTATCGATCTGAGTCATATCTATCTATTTTCGTTTCACTTTGCTCTAATTCCCTTGGGAGATTCATAAATATCACCTGTTTCTCTCCCACCCTGACGATATAGAAATAGGCAACCAGTCAAGGAGAAGGAAAACTCTGAATTCCTACCAGCTTTACTTCGCTTAAAAATCAGTCTTGTGTCACATTCTGCCCGGGGCGAAGGGGTTAAGTAAATACATACGATTTTGTAATTATTCTAAAAATAAAAAAGAAATGCCACTGAATTCATTTTTGTTGAATTGCCTAATGTTGAACGATTATTCATTTTCAACGCTTTGTATCATACTAAGATAAGCTTAATAAGAATGACAGTGCCTAAAACGAAATACAAAGAAAGCATTCTTGTCTGAAAACACAAGTCACCAATGTAGTGAATTTAGATCCTACCGTGGCCTTGTGCCAAACTATTCTGATATAAATGAACATAAAAGAAATGTTATTAGTCAGAATTTAGCAGTCTAGTCTTCTAGACCAATTCAGTATTTTAATGAGTTTGATCCTCACCAACTGTTCCTTAACAAATACCCTATTGCTTGCCAAGCTCGATCTTTTAAAGTAATCAAGTATTATCAGCTTTATAATAAAACCGTTTCATGTTGTTCAAAATACTTCCCTTGGGAAACCACACTCCGTCTTCAACTGACACTGGCTACTGTTGGTTTTTCACACTCTATTGAATCTTTTAAACTTTCCAAGTGACGACATCACTCTTTCGGCAAAGCATGGGATACGCTGAATGTATTAAAATCTGAGGAGTGAGACTAAATTACTTCTGGTGATGAGGTTCCAGTTCCGGAACTCTAGGGAGAGTCAAGTATTTTTTATGGTCCTAATTTCCACGTTCACTCAAATTCGGATTGGTTGTACCTGAGTTTTTAATAATCACAAGTACCCGGAAGATGAGTGTAAGCGAGGTTTTGAAGTCAAAAATTCATTCTAGATTATGACGAGAAGCTGATGAGACTGCCTTTTTTATTTTGCACTTGACTAACCTGATTGAATTCCTCAACAATCGTCACAACCCAACCACCATCTCTGAAATATTTTCAAAAGGGTTAAGATCATTGAAAGATATCCTATATGGTTCTTTATTAAGCTTAACTTAATTTAAAGACAGACATGGGGCACTCCGTGGGAATTAACCTAACTCCCTTGCTCGCATGAGACATCAAAAAAGAAATGATCTCAATAATTATGGTCGGCTATCATCACCTGTTAACCATTTTTACTCATCGAGACACCCAAATTATTTTACTAAGCTGTACTTTGCATAATTGTTCACCCATCTTCGTAATGAACAGATTCATCGTTGCTTAATTTTAATTTTCTTACAGCGAGAATAGACTGTAGATCGAAATATTTCATATGAAGGGTATTACGAAAGCTTTAAAATACTGTTGATAAAAAAGGGTGAATACATTTAGAAGAAAACCATCTTTATCATAAAAATGAAATCCAAAATATAATCACTTGAAATGATTGTGGACATAGCTTAAAAGATACTCCTCCAGCCAACTAATTTGTGAGACTTTAACAAGAAAAGAATAAAAATAAAATACTAAAGTACTGATAAAGTGATTAAATTTGTTTACTGACACTAAAATAAATTTTACTCTATCGTCTGAAGCAATGCACAGAAATATTTTTTTATATTAATGATTATTGACATTGCATATTTTAGCACATACAAAGAAAATATGACAAATTCTTTATTTTGATTCTCGCAAAAGGAGTAACTTTATAAAGTTCATAAATATTTTTCGAATTTCCTTCAGTAACTTCTTAAAAAGCAACGCCTACTAAATTCCAATCTGTGCCTTCTGGAATAGTGATAACTTCTAAATTTCAATATATACCTTCAGGTATAGGGACAGTTACAAAGTTTTAGTCTATGCTTTCTGGAAGCGTGACATCTAAATTTCAATCTTTGTTTTCTAGCAGAGTAACATCATCTGAATCTCATTCTTAGCTTTCTGGAATAGTGACATCTTTTATATTTCAATACATGCTTCTAGAACACTGATATCTATATCTCAATCAATGCCTTCTGGAAAAGTGACACTTTCTGAATCCCTATCAATGTTTTCTGGAATAGCAACATCAAAAATTTAATCTATACTTCTGGAATAGTGACACCAATTAAATTTCAGTCTATGTCTTCCGAGATCTCCCAAAATTTCAGTTTCTCCCTTCTGCTGTAATGACACCAATTAAATTTCAGTCTATACCTTCTGAGATCTCCCTAAAGTTCAGTCTCTCTCTTCAGCTGTAATGACACCAATTAAATTTCAATCTATGCCTTTTTGAATAGTGAAATATACTGTATTCCAACCAATTACGTATTGAATAGTAACACATCCATCAGGAATAAATATAAGGGATGGAATCTTCAAATCTTACAGTTTTATGGGCATTTTAAAAATACCGAATGTGCAAGGTGTAAGAATCCAGCTCGTTCCAGAAGTAATGTTCTTGCTAACTGATTCTCTTTGATGCGTCTGATAAAAGCCTTAAAGTGGCGTGTGCAATTGATTTAACTAAAAGTCCCCCATTGCATATTTCCAACCGGATTGTTTCTTTCATCACATAAGATGAGTTACATTTTTTTCTGAGAAGCAAGTGTACACATCTCTTTTTATGATATCAACCAGAGAACTATGTGCAGCACTGGTGTTAAATGCAATTTTCCATGCAGACTGCCTTCCGTTTTCTTCAGACGGTTCAAACATAAAGATAGATGAAAAGCATTAAATGAGAGAAGAAGTAAGTTTACTTACATGTTTACTTCTTCTTCTTCTTCTTCTTCTTCTTCTTCTTCTTCTTCTGTTTGTAAGGCTAAGAATACGCTGACTGTATCCCCCACCCTGCAGAGAGCTAAGAGCTCCAAAAAGTGATATCATAGATATTAAACTAAACTGCGTCTGATTGTGAGGATCTAGCTCTGAACCTCTGGGGAGTATACAGTACTCCATCATTGCCATTACTTCCAGGTCCACTTTAATAAAGATTGTTCGTAGCTGTAACAGTTATAGATTAAAAGAATCATTTGTATATATAAGAATCATTTATATAGATAAACATAATTGTATAAGCGTGTGCAATAAGATTAAGATACTACCAAAAAAAATTTAAATATAAATATATAATGTACGCAATTACCTTATTTAGTGGCATAAAATAATTCTTAGAAGGTTATGATAGCCTTTGAAATAAATCAATCCTTCTCTTCTTCTTTTTCTTCTTCCTCTTTTGAGGATTAAAGAACAAAAAAGGATGGGCGAAATTCGCTTCACTCTTGATAGGGGAGAGGGTTAAATGATGGCTCAACAGTTTCTTATTTTGGAAATTTTCAATAAATCATAATTCTTCAGAAAATAAAATGTAATTTTGATTCCTATAGTCAATAGCAGAATGAAAAACAGAAATAGGTAAACCAATATATCTCATAGACATCACATGTGTTAGCGTAAAAGTTGATCGCGTGAATAGGTCAACTTTTTGCTTTTAAATTATTTTTAAGGTTTCTTTTTAGACTTTTCCTTTTTGCTGGAATTCTAACTTTGCAAAAGTACTACAAATTGTCGATAATGTTCTGGTTAAAAATTTACGGCTTCCAATATTGACATATGCACGAGTATATATATATATATATATATATTCTTAAATATATGCCAACTTCTTGACACGAACCGGATGGACACAAGGTCAACTTATAAGCTGATTATACATGTTGGAATTCAGAGTTTTCTTTCTCTTAGACTGGTTACAATAGCAAGGTGAAAGATTCCATGTCCTATTATTTACCTGTTATTGAAAAGTTATTGTATTTCAGAATGGCCCATGGTGAGTCTCCTTTTTTATTTTTATTTTTATTATACGTTTTGTTTGCATCCTTTCTTTAAGTTGAATGCCTTTTTAATATCTGGCATAAAGGCCTTCCTACGTGCCTTGGTACGAAAATATGCTGAATGAAAAGGTTCCGGTGGCTGAATTCGTCTGCGAGTCGACCGTGTGGGACTGGCCCTTTCTGTTTCCACTTTTACTTTCCAGCAGACACTAAGAGCGGGCACCTGCTATGAAGGCTTTAGCCCTAAAGTAGACATTTTGGACGTTATAATTCAACTTTGAAAAGTTGAATTCGCTTTTACTTCCCAGCATATGTGACATATACCTGGAAGAAAGCGGGTCCTTCTATGAAGGCTCTTCATCTTGACTCCAGAAATAGCTAAAGGGGACATACTTTGGATGTTATTGTTCAACTTTGAAAAGTTCAGTTCGCTTTTATATCCCTGTATATGAGACATATGCCTTAGAGAAACTGTAGAGAGAGGATGATGCGTGTCTGGACACTCTTAGGACTTTGTGGTTCAACTTCGAAAAGTTGAATTCGTGTATACGCCCTAATCCCAATATGCGACATATGCCTGAGAGAAATTATATGCTCAAGCAATCAGGAGAAAGGGGTATTTCAAATACGCAGCCCTTTCTACCCGTTTTCCAGCCAAGATTCCAGGAGAGAACACGAGAATTTTAAGAAATGATAGAAAACTGCGAAAAAGTAGACCTCACCACCTACATTGCGCTCTACCCATAAGAAAAAAAAATTATACTTTCTAGGGAGAGAAACTTTTCAAAGACTCGAAGCCTTTACACCCTGTAAGAAAAAGAAATTATAGTTTCCGGCGAGAAAACTACGATAAATGCTTTAGAGTTATTAGCTATCACATGGGTCCCATGTATTTTGAGAGACCGTGTACGATAAATAAATAAAAATAAGGAGTTCCTGATACGTGTTGGAGAGACGGTAATATTTTTGGTCTTGCTCATGCATACTCTCATATTCCGCCTATTTAGGTTCGGTTTGGTTTCTTTGTTTAATGGCATATCAACTCTTTGTAGGTTATTTAAAGCCAAAGCCATTCTCCTAGAAGAACAGTAGTGGTACTATTTAACCCATAGCTGGAAGGATAAGGGGGTTCATACCTTTCCCAAGGGTATTTGCCCGAAAGTGAACGTAATAGCGCGACTGGGGTACGAACTCGCGTACTACGATTCCGTAGTCCATCGCTTTAACCATTACACCACGAGGACACCCCCGCCTATTTAACCTCACCCTGCATCACATACTACTGCCGAGAGATGTTAAATGCTGCCTCATGCACATATCATTGATGAACGAGATACTTATGGTGAGATAACATATTTATAAGATGCCTGGAAAACAACAATATGCCGGGGTGTTTCTACTGCTCTTTGCAATTCATCTAAGCCATATATGTCTATATTTCGAGCTTTTATAGACATCCCTCTTGTCACAATAACAGAAAAACAGATGGTGTGTGATATTGCGATAGATTTATTTGAAATTGACATTTGCGTCTTATATGCCGGCAAATACAATACATATTTTACACCGGTGCCAGAGAGACAAATGTTCGAATTCAGGTAAATCGCCTGAATTAAGAACGTTGATTACGAAGGTAAGTTGATTCAACTTACTGGCAAGATTGGGCCTACACTATCTTTATATCCTTCTGCATACTTATTTTATCTTTTGGCAAGCAAAATAATTTTATTTCTCTCTCTTGCACTCTTTCTCGATATATATATATATATATATATATATATATATTGTGCACACATTCATACCTTGACTAAATACAGATAGATAGGTAGAGAGATAGATAGGTTTTGTTTGGTCTGGTTTGGTTTAGTTAATTTGTTTAATGGCATATCAACTCTAAATGAGTTATTTAATGCCGTATTTGGTTCATTGTAATCGTAACAATATTTTCAAGTCCCATTGTATTTTTAATTGCACTTTTTTATTTGTGTGTAGTCATTTTTTTGTACACAGTTATAAGGTATCAAGTATTTCTATCTAATACAAATAATTTGGACAGTTGTATGGTTCCAGATATTCCTATCTAATAAGGATCATTTTCGTGGGGACCTAAACAAATACTATCACTCCGAATCAGAATAGAACTGAAGTAAAAGTAATAAAAGGGTTCTTCACACTCACCAAAGCCTCAGTACTGGAGCCCCACACAAAGAGAGAGAGAGAGAAAGAGAGAGAGAGAGAGAGTGGGAGAGATAAAGAAAGCGAGAGAGAGAAAGAGAGAGAGAAAGAGAGATAGAAAGAGAGAAAAGGAGAGAGAAAGAAAGAGAGAGAAAGAGAGAAAGAAGGAGAGAGAGAGAAAGAGAGAGAGAAAGAAAGAGAGAGGGAGAGAGAAAGAGAGATAGAAAAAGAGAGAAAGAAAGAGAGAGAGAGAAAGAGAGAGAAAAAGAGAAAGGAAAGGAAGTGAATGATAAAGTTTGTTGTTTCTCTGCATAAAATTAATTATTAATCTTAGTATGGTTCCTTGCATGATTATTTAAAAAAAACTACAGCAGCTCTATCTTCTACATTACTTTGTACAAGCCCGAGGCTATCATGAATAACTACGACCAGAACCTGATTAAATCTTTGTTTAATATCTAAAAATTCTATATAAAGAACATCAACAAAAAGCTAGCTGGTTAGAGAGAAACAGGAATGCAAGAAAGAGAGAAAGAGAATGAGAGACCAACATAACTTAATCAGATATATATATATAGTTAGGTTATTTGGTTAAATGGCAAGGTAGGAATCCATCTAAAATGCCATCATCCACGTCCAGGATTAGAACTCACGACGCCGATTCTATTTCTCATGACAATAATCATAAATAGCACCCTTCACATAAATAGTACCCTTCACATACCTATATAAATTGTATCCTTCATACATCCATATAATTCCATATGAATACTTGAGTAAAGTTGGCGACCGTAGTCGAAGACAACCCGACGGCTCCCTTTTTATTAGCTACTACACCAAGATGTAGGGCAGGGTGCTACTCCTTCCCCTGGATTGCTTCATTTTTACCTAGATCCATATCTTTTTATGTTGAGTGTTAAGTACAATTTTTTGAGTCTTTCATATGATTCGACCGAGGATTGAACCCCAGTCTCCCGGGCCATTGGCAAGCACTCAACCCATTAGTTTAATAGATATTCATAAATATATTTAACATAAGTATTTTTTCACCCACGATATATATATATATATATATATATATATATATATATATATATATATATAAGTCATTCGATAAATAAAATTCTTTTTAGAAAAGCAAAAGAAAAAAATTTTCCAGAATTTTTTCATAAATTTTAATTCTGTATTTTCTGGAATTGGTTTATAGCAAAACCTACTTTAATCTCCCGAATATATTTGTTTTGAGGTTTTTCAAAATGGCAGCAAATGAATCCGAGTGTTTCAGTGTGGCGGTACAGCATCTCTCATCAAACCCGGTGGTGATTCCGCTTTTAATCTGCTGGTCAGATATATCTTTGGCTAAACACGAATGATTCATTATCTACCCACGTTTTGTTCCTTAGATCCAGACAACTTATCGCTTGCGAGTCCGAGTCGCCAGTCAGCGAGTAAACGAATGTGACTTCACAATTAAGGAAGTAAAAAATAAAAGCCGATGCCAAAAAACAGAGAGCAAAAACAACAATATTCAGTATAGAAAAAATGCCTTTCAAAATTGTTACATAAGTGGCAAGTTTTTGTTAGAGACCGTCGATTACTCGTATAAGGTTTAATCTTATCTAATGTCCACTTTCTAAACTCAGTGGAGTTTGGTACAAGGCAATCTTCAATGGTGGTTATGTTTGTTTTCTCACAGCGTCGAATTATGAACAGCTTTCTGATTTTCTATACTCAAGGTCGTCTGGTACAAGGTATTTTCAAATGGTGGTTATGTTTGTTTTCTCACAGTGTCGTACTGTGAACGGCTTTCTTCACTTTCTACACACATGACAGTCAGGTACAAGGTAAAAAAAAACTCATAGATTCGGGAGAAGCGATCACCGAGTCAGGCATCGCCGTTTCTCCCGCTCCCTTATTTCTTACTCATATACTTATGACAATTCCCCAGTCGGCTGGGGCTGTAGAATACACCGACTGCTTCTCAGCAGCGTGGTAAGACCCTATGCCCAACGAGTGTCCTGGATATATGTCACTAAACAATCTGATGGTGAGGTTCCAGTAAAGCTAGAATTTTGGGGAATGCGGAGTACCCCTTCACTGCCATCGCTCCCAGGTCCACTCTGACCCGGAGTAGTAGCACCTGATAAGAGTCCAATCTATGGGTTAAATAGAACTAAACCCTGCTTCCTTCACAATACTGATCTTTGCATTTAAACTGCGTATTTATGCTCAATTGAATTGTTTAGAATAGAACTCTTTTGACATTTAAACTGCATACTTATGCTAAACTGAATTGCTCGAAAGAGAACAGTTTTGACGTCTAAACTGTGTACTTATGCTAAACTGAATTATCTGAAAAAAGACTGTTTTGATATTTAACTATGTGTATTGCCCAATCGGATAGAGCTGTAGAATACACCGACTGCACCTCTGCAGTGAATGTCCTGGATATTACACTCTGTACTTATATTAAACTGAATTAGAACTGCTTGACAAAGCTGAATAGCATGAAATAGAAATGTTTTTCACAATTAAACTGCACTTACATTTAAACTGCGTTCTTATGCTAAATTGAATTGTTTGAAATAGAACTATTTTCTTAAAAATAGATTTGGTGTTAAATAACCTACAAAGGTTGATATGCCATAAAACCCAAACAAGCAACCAACAACAACTTATGACAAAACCAGTCGATTTATGTATATTCTCAGGGTTATGGATGAGGTTCGATTGAATTCAAAGAAATGTCAACCCTCCGTCGATTAAATTGTTTAGGAAAGGGTAAATTCCATATTCTAAATTTCGATAAAAGAGCGCTTTGAATAATGACAGGTAATCTTGATGTGTCAAGCTTCCGCGAGACAAATAGATTTGTTTTCGTAATTCCTTCATCATCAAAAGAAAACATAATTTTTCGTAAATTCCTTTCTTATCAAAATGATCTCATTTTTACGATAGAACTCTTTTTCATATAAAACAAAACATAATTTTTTTTATCGACATTACGCTTCAAAAACTAATCACGCCATTACAAATTCGTAATGTATTTCTTTATTCTTCTAAAATCCAAATCGATTTCTTTTTCCTCTGATTAATAAATCCTCTCTGACCGATTTCTGAACCCAACAGGGTTACACCATGCTTGAACAAAAGGGATTTATCGAATACGGGCTGAAAAGTGCAAACCTTGTCAAATGTACAGAAGTGCAAACCTCATGAAATGTACAGAAGAATGTGTAACGTGCACGGAGATGTTAGTTAAAGAAAATTTTACAAATAGACAAAAAATTGGTTAACCTCTACAAGCCTGAGTTAAAAAGAATGTCCATGGAGTGGAAAAATTCTTACTCTCCGGTAAAGAAAACATTCCAGGCGCAGTGGTCAATAAAGTAAATCATGTTGGAGCATTAAAAGACCTATCACGATTGTGAACAATGTTTCCTAGTTACAACTTCAGAGGCAAACTTCAAATTATTTATTGCTTGACCCTCCTATTTTGACCCGGGCAACACCGACTTCTGCTAGTATATATATATATATATAATTGGTAAATAAACATATGCTATATATATATATATATATATATATATATATATATATATGTAAGACGGTCATTCAATAAATTAGTTAAATTTTACCATAAGAGTAGGCAATAGGGAGGACTGTTCTGCTTCTTTTTTTAGTCCCCTTGTTTATTGAATGGATCTTGTGCATAAAGATCATTTTCTCAAGCAAAAAATTGCATTACATTTGCTTTATGAATGGATGAGTGCTGTACTTTTAATCATCTTTAAAAACCCGTCCCCTGACGAGGTGATTGGAAGCATGAGCACTCCAGTAGCCGATAAGCGTATATGTATATATACCTAAAAGATGATGATAAATCGAGGTATGATGTCCAATTGACGTAAAATAAGTCTGGTTTCGATTCCAACATGATTCATCTCACGCGTCTAGCCACACTGAAGAGTTGTGATACAACGAAAAAGTCAGTCTGTAGATTATGATATATATATATATATATATATATATATATATATATATATATATATCACTGCTATTACATAGAAAACAGTGGCACTGCAATCAACAAAGCCTTTACTGGAAGGTTGCCTCAGGTTGTGTAATGGTTAGTAAGCTAGACTAGCAAACCTACGCAAGTGAGTTCGAGTCTTCATGGGTACCCCATTCAAACGGCTTTGTGCCAAATCTAAGCAAAATGCTTAGTGAATCACTACCAGAAGGTAAGTCTAAAGTCAGGCATGGCTTCGGAGCTAATGTATCATATCTACTAACTCAGAGTGCCAGAGCAAGTGATTCCGATTTTTCACAGAGAGGGAATATCTCAGACGATTCAGCTTCTTGCTTGATCTCGGAATCTCTTTATTTATTTACATTTTTCTGATAGTGACCTACCAAGTTTAGTCATATCTGCAAAGATCGAATTACCCTTAAATTTCGCCATTCCATATCAATTCGTAAATATATCGGTAGTCCGGCTGTTGTGTACTCCTAGCACTTTGTAACTTTACGTTAAAAGTCAACGAGATATTGCATACACCCCACACATCATAATACCGATATCTAATTTTAGCCATTCATTAAAATATCTCGCACTGAAGAATCTCATATCTGCACATTAAAGTACGAAGATATAAGCTTTCTGACAACTTCCGGAATCTAGAACTCCATTAGCCAAGTCGGCTGAAGCTGTAGAATATTCTGGTTGCATCTCTGCAGACGGGTAAAACAAAAACAAAGGAATGTCCAGGTTCTTTCCCCAAAACATCTGATGGTGAGGCTCCAGTTCTGGAGTTTTGATAACTGGAGTACCCCTTCATGGCCAGTTGTCCCAGGTCAACTCTGACCCGAAGGGGCAGTGCCTGTTATGTTCCAATCTACGGATCAAATAGAATTTTCCAATCACTTAACTGTATGCAAACAAATGATCCATATCAAATTGAATTGTTCATATTAGAAAGAAGCTATTTAACTGTTGGCAAATAAATGATTATAACTCATAGAATTATTGGTGTTAGATAGTACCCAGAGTGGTAATACTTGTTAGGGTCCCAACTATGGATCAAGTAGAACTATTTAATCTCTTAATATAGTTGAAACTATTTAACTGTATGCAAACAAATGATTAATGCTAGATTGACTCAGTCGTATTAGATAGAAATACTTAAAACCATTAAATGCCCTGGCTATTACATTAAACTTTATCTGATGGTGAGGCTTCAGTCTTGGAATATAGAGCACCCCTTATTGCCCTTACTCTCGGTTTCACTCTGACCCAGAATGGTAGTAGTTGTAAGGGTCCTATCTGTGACTCAAATTGAAATGTTTAATCTTTTAGTAGTGGTTATTATTAATATTACATAGAATTATTTGTGTTAGATAAGGATAGCTATAACCATTTAACTGTATGCAAAAAATGATTTGTGTTAAATTGAGTTATTAGTATTAGATATCAATACTTGAAAGCCTTTGTCTGAGCGAATACAAGTGAGTTCTGGTAAGTTTAAAATGTAATCTAAGAATTATTTGTTAACAGATCAGATATATTTTTGCATATCTATAAACAGGATTTGGCATTGAATAACCAACAAGGGTTGATATACCATTCAATCCAACCAACAACTTTTCTATTAGTAAAAGCTTCACTAATTCATACCCATTCTCTAAGTCTGTCCAGATTACATGAAATTCGGCTTATTTATTAAGTTTAGCTTTTTTTATACTGTCTCACAGAAGGGCTTTATGTTCGATACATCTGTGAAGACGAGGAATGTCACCTTTTTGTACACAGCCCCGCAAAAGGATAAGACGCGATTCAAGGTTGTGTCCTGGTAATATTACAACTGTATCCGGTGGTGAGGCTCCAGTTGTGGATCTCTAAGGCGTGGAGAGTACTCGTTCACTGCGATTACTCCCAGGTCTTTCACCTGGATTTTTAGTACCAGTTAGTGTCCCATCTGCAAGTCAAATAAATTCGCTAAAAAGTATTCTGATTGAGAGGTGAACATGAAATTATGGAAATTTAAGGAAATTTACTAAGCTTTTTGCTTAGATGTGGCACAAGGCCATATGAAAGGGGCACCCAATGAGACTCGAACTCACTCGTGTAGGTTTGCTAGTCGAGCTTGCTAACCATTACACCACCATGTTCGGGAGTCCCCGAGGCGTTTCTGCTAACGTACTGAACTGTGATATCATCGTCAACGAGTTCGAACTCCGATCGAAGTACCACATTCCCTTTCGGACTTCGGGAAAGACATGGATCCGCTTCATTCCCCAAAATATGGGTTAAATAGCACCCCCTCTGTTCTTCTAAAACGACGGCGTTGGCATTAAATAACCCACAAAAGCTGGTATGTCATTAAAAAAAGAAACCGAACCAACAACCATAAACTATTATTATTTATATTAAGGATAGGTACTTTAAGCTATTATTATTATTATTATTATTATTATTATTGTTGTTGTTGTTGTTGTTGTTGTTGTTGTTGTTGTTCCTTTTTTTCACACCAGCGATAACTGATGGTTTTCCTCTCGAGTTTGAGTGAGAGCAAGTTTCCTCAAGTCTCCAGAACACTTCTCAGGATTCTTGCCAATCTTAGTAATGCTGTACTCTGGATGGTCTCTACTTGACCTCTGATGTTTAAGTCTTCCAGCCCCTTTACCATTCCTTTGTGATCGTTCCTAGTGCACCAACTACAATTGGTATCAATGTTACTTTCATTCTGCATAGGTTCTTCAGCTCTCTGGCAAGTTTCAGATATTTATCCCTCTTTTCTCTCCTCCTTTTAATTTAATGAAGTTGCATGTCGGGATTCTCGTTTCTTTAATTTCTTTTTTTTTTTTTTTTTTTGGCTATCAGTAGGTCTGGTCGTCTGGCCGAGATTGGATGGTCTGTTTGTACCTCAAAACTCCAGAGAATTTTGGGCATCTCATCTTTCAGGGAGAATTCTAGGTTGTGCATATACAACTTGTTAGTATGGTCAAATTTAAACTTCTTGCACAATTCTTTGTGGATCACCTTTCCCGCCCAGTCATGTCTAGTCTTATACACTTTTTGCGCTAATTTATACATTCGCTTATCATAAGATTGACCCTTTCCTCTCAATCACTATTATTATTATTATTATTATTATTATTATCAGCTACTTAAAACCTCATAATTGCTTGTAAAAATTTAGGGTTTGATAGAAATACTTGGAACAATATAACCATGTGGAAATAAATGATCATTAGTTAATAGAAATAGTCCCTTAAAACCATGTAATTCTGTATAAATGACCAGTATTAGATAAAAAAAAAATTCTTTAAACTGTACAGCTCTGTGCAAATTATTTGTATTTGATAGGAATAATTGATATCCCAGAGCCTAGTGTAAAGAAATGATTATGGGCAGATAAAAAGAATTGCAATGAAAAATTGAAAATATATATATGATTACGATCGAACATTCACGAATAAATGGCATTTCGGGATTCAATAACCGCTAAAGAGGTCATATGCCATTATATAATCCAAACTTAACCAAACCCTTCTATCACATGTATCCACATGAATATTGTTCGAAGCGAAATTCAACAGGCTTTTTGCAAAAACATCTTCTACATTGAACATTGAAATGACGGTACCGTTTACAACAGCACCTTTGAGGCGGATTGTGGCCAGCCTGTGGGAGACTGGTTCCCAAGCGAGCTAAGCTGCCTGTGGTAGTGGGCTGGTTCGGGCAGGCAGCTCAACGTCCAGAAGGAGAGCTCATCCACGATGTACTTCTCCCCACTTCTCTTCCTAACTGGCGAAAACATGTTGGTGGGTAGCTGAAGACGCGGGCCAGCACTATCAAGGATAACCTAGCAGCACTATCAGGTCCCCAAGTAGTTGGTCCTCGGCGACGGAATCGCGATTGGCTCGCCATTTCGTGTGACCTGGCACAGGATCGGCGAACATGGGCTGCGATTGCTCGGGGGGAAGTTGGTTCAACCCGACCAGGGTGAAAGCCGATATAGGACAGGAGAAGGACAATGAAATGGGTCACAATTGGTCGAAAGATTCTGAATTCTTCCCCTTTGGACTGTGGATTTCTTCTGTGATGAATTCCTCAATGTGTGATTTTGCAAAACTCTCTCTCTCTCTCTATATATATATATATATATATATATGTATATAGTTGTGTATGGGTGTGTGTGTATGTGTGTGTGTGTGTGTGTGTGTGTGTGTGTATTTTGATTGTTTGGGGAATTATATTCTAGTAAAGAAAACAACTACATCATTACTTATGTTTTCTTTCCCTCGGGCAGCTGTTCAGGAATTGTTTTAGCATAAATTTGTTTTGCAGAGAAAATTTTATTTCTGTATCTATGATTTTTTAAATTCTGGTTCATTGGACATTTCAAAAGTGAAAAATTATTCACTGAAATCTCGAAAGACAAGCACGCCATCACTTTTAATTTTCTTACCCACGTCTTATTTTGGAGGAGTACCTGTAGTGTTGTGGCTAATGTGCTGGACTGCGTCATCGTAGTAAGTGAGTTCAAACTCCAGTCACGCTATTACATTCACTTTCGGTCTAATAACCTTGCGCGGATAGCTTGGGTGAGTATATATATATATATAGAGAGAGAGAGAGGGGGAGAGAGAGAAAGTGAGAGAGAGAAGAAAAAAAGGAATAAAAAAAGACACAAGTATTTTCAGTCTTAGTTTCCTGTACACATTGAATCTCTCATACTTTTTAAAACCGCATCCATTTCAAGTTGTGAGTGGATGAGGAAAACGGGCCATTGTCCTCATGAATAGAGTGTTCGTCAATGATTCTGGAGACCTGGGTTCAATTCCAGATCGAACAATACCAAATACTCAAAAAAATGGTACGTGATGACGCCTTGCTTAACACTCAGCATTATAAGGTGAGTATCAAGGGTAAAGTGGAGCAATCTAGGGAAAGGAGTAGCGCCCTCCCCTTCACCTCCGTGTAGTAGCTATTGAAAAGGGAGCCTTCGGGTCACCGTTGATGAAGGTCTCCAACTTTTTACTCATACCATATCATGGAAAACATATTTCTTGCAGATTATTACGCAGGCAAAAATAGACTCTTTGAATTCTACAACGATTTTTAGGAATAAATTTTCAGTTTTGTTTATTTTATTTATTTAGAAAATTTGACTTAAGTGCGTTATCGAAGAATCCTTGAAACACAATAATAAATATTTATGCCTATATTTTTTGGAAATGCTCACTACCACGAACAGAAAGCTCTCTCTCTCTCTCTCTCTCTCTCTCTCTCTCTCTCTCTCTCTCTCTCAAACACACACAATTCAAACTCAGCACGTCTTAGAATATCAAATAGAACGGCTGCAGTCTCTTAATGTATACTTTGCTTTAGCTTCACAGTGGTGTATGGCTTTCCTTGAGGTTAGCCCAAAGTCTACTGTGGTTAGACCTGGTGATCTAGATGGCCAATTTCCTTTTCGTTACTTTTATGGAGCTTTGGCTGGCAAAGTATCCTTCCACTACGTTTGTAAATTCTTTTAGAGTCCACAACGACAAAAGAGCTTCTGTCTGCAAAAAAATAAATTAGATGCCCGTTAAAAATATATCAGAAATAACTCCAGAACTGACACATTAAAATACACATTTAATCACAAAAAATAATTCTTGTTTCGGTATCTTTGTTTAATGGCATATCGACCTTCGTGGATAATTTAATGCCAAATCAATCATTGTGAAAGAACTGAAGTTTTACTATTTAACCTTTTGCTTTGAGGATAACTAGGTTCATACCTTTCAAAGAATAATACAGAGAAATTGTCATTTTCTCCAAAAATAAAAGTAAAATGTACCCCATCATTATGAGGCACCCTTTATTTAGGTACACATAAATTCAGATGTAGACTGAACCTTCGCATTTCACTTACAACTGTAGGATCAAGTGCGGTAACTGTTTACGGTGTATACCAAAAAGAAATCCTACAGACTTGAGCAATTTCTTACCCCTACCTATATCAAACTTACCTCATGTGAGATGGCAAAAAATACAGCCTATGTCGGTACACATAGGTATGAATAAATAAATGCAAACCCGATTCTTTGCCCAGTCGACTGGGGCTGTAGAATACACCGACTGCACCTCCCCCCAATGAGTGTCCTGGATATGACACTAAACAATCTAATGGTGAAGTTCCAGTGATGCTGGAGCTTTGTGGAATGCAGAGCACCCCTTCATTGCCATTGCTCCCTGGTCTACTTTGACCGGAATGGTAGAACCTGATCGGGCCCTATCTATGGGGTAAATAGAACTAACTGCATACTTATGGTAAACTGAATTGTTTGACATAGAACTGCTTGACTAAACTGAATAGCTTGAAAAAGAAATGTTTTTGACGATTAAACTGTAAATGCATTTAAACTGTGTGTTTATGCTAAACTGAATTGTTTGAAATGGAACTGTTTTTGACATTGAAACTGTACTTAAACTAAAATGAATTGTTTGATATAGAACTGTTTTGACATTTAACTGCGTCTAAACAAAATCTATACTTATACTAAATTGAATTGGCTGAATTAGAACTGTTAGAATAAACTGAATAGCTTGAAATAAAAATGTTTTTGACAATTAGATTGTATACCAGAGCTAAACAGAATTTTTTTAAATAGAACCAACTATTTGCATAAAAATGGATTTGGCGTTAAATAACCTACAAAGGTTGATATGCCATAAAACCCAACCAACAAACCAACCAAACATGATTCTATATTATTTCATTCATTTGTATGTATCTGTATGTATATGCAGGATTATGATCCCTGCATGTTTAGCCTAAATGAGTGTGCATACTCGAATTCTTTACAGCATCCAAACGGTTCTGTGATACGAAAATAAGTTAAAAAAAAGGTAAGCTCTAAAAAAAGACATTAACAACAACAACAACAACAACAACAACAAAAACGCTTATCTGACACGCATTAGCATGTGAAATAATCCTAGATATATTTCTTAACTGAAAAATCATTGCACAAACAATGGATAAAATGCTCCCTGTGTACTATATTTTTAAACAAATCTTACTTTGGTGTTGTAAGAAGTAAAAGAATTGCTACTTTTGCATTTTTTAATTTATATATATATATATATATATATATATATATATATATATATATATATATATATATATATATATTCATCCAAGGTATATATATCTTTATTCGCCAATGTACCTGGAAACATGGATTCAATCCCTAGTCGAGTCAGACCAAGAGAAAAAATTGTTCTTGATGTCTCTTTGCTTATCACTTTATGGTACGGATCAAGGGTAAAGAGAAAAAATCCAGAGAAGTGGGTGGCGTCCTCCCTAACAGCTCAGTGTTGTAGCTGCTGTAAAGAAAAATTTCAGGTCGTCCTCGACTAAGGTCACCCAACTTCATCTTGATATATATATATATAAATATATATTAAAAGGAACAGCTCCACAAATAAATTTAAATGTGGTAATTTAAGTTTTTATTTCATATGTTTATGCTCTACACGGGTTTCGGACTTCCTGGTCTTCTTCAGGAGACTGAAAATGTGTTTCTTTTCATTAGGATGGTGATTTTTTAAATCAAATTTATTTATTGATTGATTTATACATCTTATCTTTTTTATTTTTTCCTGTACGTTTTAACAAATATTTACTTGGTGTATTTGTGTGTGTATACATTTGTATACATCCATGTATATTTGGTTGTTGTTTTTATTTTTCTCTTTCTTCGTTTGTGAGTTGAATATATGTGAGAACGTATTAATACGTATTCAATGTACATCCGATGATACTTTTTTCTTATATATATATATATATATATATATATGAGCATATATTTATTCGTACATATAGACATACACTTATATATCACCATCATCATCTCGTGTCGCTAGCACGGATATCCCTAACCCTCTCTCGCCACTTCTCCCTATCATTCATCACCTCTGGCAGGTCTTCAGGGCTACATCCCGTATCCCCACATAGCTGTTGTATGTATGTTCGAGCTGGCCGTCCTGCTTTTGCTCGGCCATATGTAGGGTTCCATAGGAGTACATCACTTATGAGCTCGTCCTTGCATGTCTGGTTCGTCTAACTTGGATAGTTTTCATGATGGGAGGCAGGTGGCCGTATAGTTGGTGCCTTGTGGGGGTGTTGCTGCCAGGACTTGTTCAATATTACTCGCAACATTCTTGTGTAATTGCCGTCTAGCTTCTTCTCCAACCGTTTTGTTAGCGTCCAAGTAGCGCATCCCTACAGCAGTATCGACACGACCGCTGCTTGGAAGAAGCTAGTCATTTAAGATATATATATATATATATATATATATATATATATATATATCCGTGGAGGTGCCCGTGGTGTAATGGTTATCGTCGTATAAAATGGACATGGCGACAGGAGTTCAAATCCTGGACGATACTGATTGCATTTCACATTGCACTAATACCCTTGGGAAAGCTATGAATCTAATTATTCTCCCTCCAGCTATGGTACAATAGTAAGGTGAGGCAACTAGTCTAGGAGAAGGAAAACTCTGAATTCAAACCTGTTAAACTCCGCTTAAAAAATTGACCTTGTGTCATATCCTGCCCAAGCAGAGGGGTTGGTAAATATATATATATATATATATATATATTATATATATATATATATATCCGTGGTGATAGCGCAACATGATATATATATATATATATATATATATATATCATCATGTTGCGCTATCACCACGGATATTCCTGGCCCTCTCTCTCGCCACGCCTACCTATAGTCCACTGCTTTCGGCAGATCCTCAGGGCTACATACCGTATCGGCACAGAGCTGCTGTATGTAGGTCCAGGCTGAACGTCCTGCCTTTGCTTGTCCATGATAAGAGGTCCACAGGAGTACATCACTTATGAGCTCGTCTCTACTTCTCCAGCAGTGTCCCGCGTGTCTGGTTCGTCTAATTTCGATAGATTTCTTCATGGGTGGTAAAACCTATTCAATATTGCTCGCAGCATTCTTGTGTAATTGCCGTCAAGCTTTTTTCCATCCGTTTATATAGCGTCCATATAGCAGTATCGACACGATTGCTGTTTGGAAGAAATTGCGCTTCATTTTATCTGTCAGGTCTGACTTCCATATGACCGAGAGCTTATCTATAGCATTCAATGCCTTTGCTAGTCTTGTGTTGATGTCTGTCTCGGTTGATAAGAACTACTCCGTAGGTAGATGAACTTGTCAACTAGTTTCAGAGTGCTACCGTTTAGTGTGGATATATCGCCTGTTTGATTAAAGCACATAAATTCCGTCTTGTGTGCATTGACATAGAGGCCGATGCTTGCAGTGGCTCGTTCCAGACTATGTAGCAGGGTTTCGGCTTGGGTAGGCGCATTTGCCAGATACGCTATATGATCGTCGTAGTCGGCGTCGGTAATTATTTTTGCTGGATATCTTCTGCTTCTTTCTTTTGTTAGCTTGAAACGGGTTTCCTTGATTTTATCGATAGATGTTCTAAGTACGTAGTCCTAGACAGATGATAAATAGGTATGAGGCTAGTGTGTCTCCTTGTAGTACCCCTGCTAGGATGTCGAGGTAGTCTGTGTCTCCACCCGGAGAACGGACTTTCATTTTGGTGTTTCTATCGAGAATCATTATAGCTGCGATGGGTTTTTTTTTTTGTTTTTTCGGCCGTAAGCGAGAAGAATTTGCTCAATCTTATCTCTGTGAATAGAGTCAAGAATTCGACGGATAGTTAAAATTTGTGAGGTCGTGGATCTATTTCTCTGGAAGCCATTTTGGTTCTTCCTAAGTATGTTGTCAATTTGGGTTCTATGCGGTTGCGTACTTGGGCATTGTATATTTTGGTCGCGATAGACTTAAGTGTTATACTTCGGTAGTTCTTGGCTAATCCGAAGTCGCCCGTTTTATGGAAGGGGAGGATGCAACCCTTTGTCCATCTGTCTATAGGATTTTGATTATATACGGCATTATGGTGTCAGAGTAGTATGTCGTCGAATTGTCTGGTCTTCCACACTTCTGGGGGGTTATTTCATCATGCTCTCCTTCCTTTCTATTTCTAATTTTTCTCAGTACCGAGTCGAGTTTGTACTGAGGCATGTTAATCTATTTTCTATCGTGAAATCTGTTGGATGTGGTCTATTTCTGTTTGACGCATTGTGTACGCTGAATTTGTGGTTTCCTTTTTTCCTGATTTGGGCATTCATGTCTCTGCCAATGATGAGGATGTTGTGTTTCGGGATGCTACGTACGAGAGAGGATAACTCATCATAGAAAGTGATGAGTTCAGTTTCTTCACTAACATAGGTAGGAGATAATTGTTGCTCTGGGGTTGCCATTAACAGTTGCTACTATCATCCTAGGTTGTATTCTCTGTCTGCTATTTCGTGATTTTAGGGCTCGTGGTCCTATAACTATACCTACACCTCCTACCTTGGCATTGACAGAATATTTCCATGCAGATGCAATGGCTAGCGTCCATCCATAGCCAGTATCGTGATATTTAATATCCTCGCTATATGTGTATCTGTGTTCTTGAAAGCATATCATATCTCTGTTATGATCTATGGCAGATTCGGTCAGCTCCGGTAGTTGGTCTGTTTTCTTTAAGGTTCTAATGTTGAATGTTGCTATTTGTATTGCTTATTTGCATTTTAGTAATTTTTGTTTGAGCTCTGTAGCTGATTTTTCGAACACTGAGGCTAGAGCTCCAACCTCAGCTGGACGCACACCTTTTTTACCCGCGCGAAGAGTGATGCGGTTTTGACATGTGGTTTGAGTGTGGGTCATGGTTGTCTTTCGATAGCTATTTTTATTCTCATCTACAGAAGCCACCCTTATAGTTCCCCGATCGAATTAATGATCCTGTACGTGGAACCGTAAGATTCATGCACCCAGCACCATGTTAGGCATTGCATAAGGCCATAAAAGGATTTATCAGCTTGCCTCTACGTCCTCCATGATGCTTCCAATGGCTTTCGAAAAAAAGAACTTCCGTTCCTCCTTTTCATTTAAGTTTTAACTCAGTTAAAATTCACGACTGCTTTTTTTTAAATTTTATTCCGTTTTTTTTTTTTTTTTTGCTTCTTTGGATCCTATTTTATGTTTATTTTGTTTTCTTTTTTTTTTTTTTTTTTTAGCTGCTTTGGCGAGGTTCATGAATTTTTAATTTTGGGATTACGGTTCATTGTTCTTTCATTTAAGACACACACACACACACATATATATATATATATATATATATATATGCATACATATATTCATGGATACATATATATGTAAAAGTATAAACATATGTGCATACAGGCACAAAAAATACACATATATACATATATAACATTTATATACATACGTGTATGTATTTTTATATATCCATACACATATGCATGCATATATATGCATACATGTTTGTATATATATATATATATATATATATATATATATATATATATATATATATAAAGTAACTAAGGACTTTGAATATCCAAAATAAACCTGCAGAGCAAAATATATATTTTTGTTTAAAAAACAAGAAATTAAAAAATTGTATTCCATAATAAACTTATTTCTCTTTTACTAAAGATCGTCTGATGGAGTTTGAAATGAAGTTTAGTTAGCGAAATAAATTCATTATGGAATACAATTTTTAATTTTTTGTTTATTTAAACAAAAAAATATATAGGAATGCATGTGTATATATATATACATATAGGCTAACAAACATACACACATATACACACACATATATATAGAGAGAGACAAAAATAATTATACATAAATATATATAGGCATACATGCATAAATGTTTATGTATATATATATATGTATATATCCACACATATATCATCATCATCATCATGTCATGCCGCTAGCACGGATATCCCTGACCCTCTCTCGCCACTTCTCCCTATCGTTCATCGCCTCGGGCAGGACTTCAGGGCTACATCCCGTATCCTCACATAGCTGCTGTATGTATGTTCGAGCTGGTCGTCCTGCTTTTGCTCGGCCATATGTGGGGGTCCATAGGAGTACATCACTTATGAGCTCGGCCCTGCTTCTCCAGCAGTGTGCTGCATGTCTGGTTCGTCTAACTTGGATAGTTTTCGTGATGGGAGGTAGGTGGCCGTATAGTTGGTGCTTGGGGGGTTGTTGCCTCCAGGACTTGTTCAATATTGCTCACAGCATTCTTGTGTAATTGCCGCCTAGCCTTTTCTCCAGCCGTTTAGTTAGCGTCCAAGTAGTGCATCCATATAGCAGTATCGATACGACCACTGCTTGGAAGAAAATTTTATCGATCAGTTCTGACTTCCATTTGATCAATAGCTTTTCGATAGCTGTCCACGCCTTCGTTAGCCGCGTGTCGATGTCTTTTTCGCTTGATGAGACACTGCTTCCTTGGTAGGTTTACTTGTCTAAGGAGAAATCTCTATGGTGTAGTGGCTAACGCTCTAGACTGCGATGTCGTAGAAAGTGAATTCGAACTCTATTCACTCTATTACGTTTACTCTTGGACTAATATCATTGGGAAAGATATGAACCTAATTATCCCTTAGATATGGATAATGAAATACAATTACAACTCTTTTTGAAGGATGGCATTGGTATCAAATATCCGATGAAGTTTGATATGCCATTAAACAAAGAAATCAAGCAGCCGTGCATGTATGAATATGTATGCATATATGCCTATGTAATAGATGAATATACATACATGCGTATACATATGTATGTATATGCATAGCTACTTTGCATATATATAAATATATATACATTAGTGCATATATATAAATCTGTATATATACATGTATACCTATGTCAGTATATATGAATACAGCATTAAAAACTTTCATATATATCATCTATATTTTTTTTCATCATACAACGTGTGAAAGCACGTGCGATACCCTAGCCTCATCAGCCGCGAACCAAAGTGATAACACAGTTTCGGTAGCTCAAGGCGGTACTGCCACCCCTGGCGCTACCGCGCAGCTTTTGCCACCGGATAGGTTATTTAAAAGAAATATATATCTATGTATACACAAGATCAACTAAAAGCGGACATTACATTGGACGTTCGTTCATCTTCATTTTGGTGCAGTTTGTGATTTAAAAATGCGTTTACTTACAGCCGTTAGATGTCATAGCAACCGTTTCTTGATTTTGCGTAATTACACGAGAAAGGTGGTTCCGCGTGTATAACATTCGTGTTGAAATCCTTTCCATATCCGTTATCTATTCGGTTCCTTTTCTTTCATTTATGCGTTACTGTCCAAAAGCACTCGAGACAAACGTCATATATAATTCCGCTAAAAGATTTTATTTGTTGATCAATGGGCCCTCAAGTTGGGTGGTGAGTAAAAAGAAAGCTCCTGGTCTAAGTTTGTCCAGGTAGCTATCTGATTACCATTGGGCCACTAAATTCTTGGCTAGCAGAATATGTCTCCAGGACGCTGATGATCAGCAATGGGCTCGTAAATACTGTGGGGGTAAACCTGATTCATAGGCTCATCATTCGATTTACATTCTCCGCCCCAGCGCGCCTTGTGGATTCGTGATCCTCGCAAGCTGCTGAATTTTCTGCCGCAATCTCACATTGTAGCCGGGTACATATCCAGATCGTTACCGTATGAGCAAGTAAGATGGGTGATATATTCTCCCTCCCGGCTACAAACACTCTGTGGGCATTTTTCTTTCATTGTATGATCCATTAAAAACTTACGTATATATCATCTATATATATATATATATATACATATATATATATATATATATATGTGTGTGTGTGTGTGTGTGTGTGTGTGTGTGTGTGTGTGTGTGTGTGTATACAGAGAGAGATAGAAATGGACATGCATGCACACATGCATGCATTTATGAAAAACGTAAATATAATGATATATGTAATCACAGGGTGTCTAAAAAAAGATGCAACCCATTAATATGATAATGATTTATTACTGAGACAAACGCAATGGCGGTCATTTAGAACGTGTCCAGTAAAAAATGTATCCTTTGAGCTGGAGACAACAAATAAATGTTTTTAATTGATATAATATCAGCTTCCAGGACATGCAACCTTTTTTTGAGTTTCTTGTCTCAGTAAGAAATTATTATCATATCAATGGGTTGCATCTATTTTGAGACAGCTTTCAATGATTTTGTCTCCAAATAAGCAGTAACGCAAAATAGTTTTCCTCTCTTGTCCAAGGCATTGTGATCAATAAATAATAGTTGTTATAGTATACCGTTTTCTACTCTGAAATAAAAATAAAGAACACAACATTACTATTTGTAGAGTTATATGCAGTCACATGGGTCCTATGTATATTGAGACACTCTATATATAAACACGCTTACAAAACAATTTATAGATACATGTGTACACTCATAAATATGTCGACTACATCTTTACAGATGAGTTCAAACCAACGAATATCCTGTTTTGTGTTTATCGACCATCTAATCATCCAAGAACATTGAGGAATGTGGAGTACCACTTCTTTAACATCATTCCAAATTCTACTTGAACCAGGAATAGTAGTTCCTGTTGCGCTTTCATCTGAGTCAAAGAGAACGGTTCAATCTTTTACTATGCATTATCATTTATAGCAAATAGAATTATTAATTTTAAATAGTAATACTTGAAAATATTTAACTGTGTGCAAACAAATGAACTCTGGCTTCTTTAAAGATCTTTCCTGTAAACTATTCATTTACAAGTTATATATATATAGATAGAGAGAGAGAGAAAAAAAACTGATAAGGTCATCCAGGTAGCAGGAGGGATTACATAATTATCATTTTTCCCCATATATTATCGTATTACATTCTATTATTTACTCATATATATATATATATATATATACACACACACAAAATTATTCATTAAATACCCAAGCCAACCAACCAAGTTTAGGACCAACTAACCAACCACCCATACAAATATATATATATATATATATATATATATATATATATATATATATATATATATATAAATATATATTTGATTGAACATTATAGACATTTTTTGTCTACATATTTTTTGTTAATCCTTTCGAGTTGCCGTATCGATCTTATAATATTCGGTGGGAATTGTTTGATAAACCTTCCATAATTAGTTATTTCCCAAGTACTTTCTGTCCAATCTTGGGCCATCATCCAGGGAGGATGTATAACAAAAGTGATGTAACTTTTGTATGAACATTACTACTTTGTAAGAATGAGTGTTTGTACTGTTGTATTGTGTAGCATTTACTTTTCGAATTTGTTTCTATAAATAGCGTCATTAACTGAAGACATTTATGTATATTACTACTGGTTTCAAAATTAATTCTTTTATGTTTGGGTTGTATGTATGTAGTGCTTTGAGAATTTGTAGTTTTTACTTGTTATTTTGTTGTTCTAATATTATTGTGTTTTTGGTAAGAATTTTCCGAAAATCAGTTATCGGGATTTGATGTTTTTTAGATGTGCTATGGAACTGGTCTCAGATAAGTGCATTGTCAGTCTTCTCAATGGGCTAGTTGAGGTTAAACTGACGTATAAATTGTTGTTTTCAGAGATACAATCTCCTAAAGAACATTTAAATTAATACATAAGGTTAGTTTTTTTGCAAAGCTCCAATCGAAGGCGGGTAATTATTATTAATGACTAAGTTGGAGGTTTTAAATTTATTATTGTATCTGATAAGTTTTATTTTTTATTTGGATCTGTGGGGAGTATGTTTCTTTAAATCAATGATTTAATATATTTTCATTTAATTTATAATTGTAGAGCATTTGGTTGCGGGAAAATAGTTTGATCAATGCTTGTTTACTAGGTGGAGTGGTACAGTGTTTATTTTGTTGGCTAACATTTTTAATTATACATTTAATTTGTTCATCAACAATAAAGTTAGGGAACCTATTATTGATAAAAATTTGTTTTATGTTTTTTATTTCTTCATAAAATATAGTCTGGGAGGCGGTGATTAGTTTTGCCCGGGATATTTGATTATTAATAATTGCTTTTTATATCGGAAGGGGTTTCCCTTTTAAAGTTGAGGGCACAGGAGTTATTTTTAAAGGGTGTTTTGTAAGTAGAGGTAATGAAGTTATTATTAATGAGAACATCTAAAAAGAAAATTCTATTTTTTTTTTTTTTTTAGTTCATGAGTAAAGTTAAGAACTGAATATTTTGGAAGGTGTCTTGTAATATGTTGATTTCATTAATATCATTTGCTTGCATGCATCCATACATATGTAAATATACATACATTTATATATATATATATATATATATATATATATATATATATATATATATATATATATATATATATATGTATGTATTTACGAACACCTTCGCAAGAGCAAGATTTGACACAAGGTCCATTTTAAAGCGGGTGTTAATATATATATATATATATATATATATATATATATATATATATATATATTAATGCACACATACATACATACATACATAGAGGAATATATTTACCGTATAATTTGACCCCTGGTTTTGTAGAGATTTTTTTTTATCGACTTAAAAGTCAATTTATTCGCCGAAATTTACGGTACATAAAGGCATACAAAGATTTGAACGACGATAACCATTACACAACGGACACGTGGAGTAATGGTTATCGTCTTAGGAAATGGAAAAGGCGACACGAGTTCAAGTCCAAGACGAGGCTTATTCCAATTCACATAGTACTAATATTTTTGAGAAGGGTATGAATCCATTTATTCTCCCCCTGGTTACAGGTGAATAGTACGGCAGACAGCC
Organism: Sepioteuthis lessoniana; assembly: GCA_963585895.1. NCBI lineage: Eukaryota > Metazoa > Mollusca > Cephalopoda > Myopsida > Loliginidae > Sepioteuthis > Sepioteuthis lessoniana. The sequence goes on from OY757905.1 coordinate 9,692,733, forward strand.
ATCGCACCTTCTTGGTCCTTTAGACTACATCCAAGTGTCCGCAGAGAAATTATTGATCTAAGTCCTTGCTGATCGGCCAACATTGGCATGTCCATGTGTAAGAGATCTTAAGAGAACGTCACTTCTGAGTTCGTCCGTACTTCTTCAGCAGGGTCCAGCATGTCTTGTTAATCTTACTTGGATGATTTGTGAGTTGGGGGTAAGTGGCCATACAGCTGTGGAGTTTTTAGGTGTTGCTTCCTGGATTCCTTTCAAAACAGCACGTAGCATTTTTGTGTAGTCCCCATTTTGTCTGATTTATATCCATATATATAATATCAATAAACTATTGATAACCGTCCACAGGTTCCCAATGCATATATTGATATTGTTTTCAGCAGATGATATTTTGCTGTCCAGGTATGTGAACTGGTTTACCAATTTCAGACCCTACCACCTTAAGTGGTGATGGATCCATCTAGTTTAACGTACTACAAGTAAGTAAACCTTTGTAAATAATACAGACACTGGACGCGGACAAACAACAGTTTCTCTCTCTCTCTCTCTCTCTATATATATATATATATATGTGTGTGTGTGTGTGTGTGTGTGTGTGTGTGCCATTAAAAAAGCATTTTCCAGCTTTCATAGTTTCTGAAATTACACTGCGTATTCAGATTGCTCGCTTGATCGTTCCAATTTTGGAGTTGTGTTTCTAAGTAATTTTCTGCATGCAATTTGTGCAGCAGTAATTCCCTTTAAAGTTGGTTTTATTAAAGAACTTAGAGTTGTGAGTTTTACTTTTTTTTTCTTTATCTATAGTGAAAAAATTATATATACGCAAAAACGGGAATATATGTTCCCGTTTTAGTATCCATGAAGTTCTAGGGATAAAAATGTCCTCCTTGTAACATTCTGCTCACGAAAAGCCATCATTTTGAAGAAAAAAACACAGCAAGTAATATTAAAAGTATGTTCTTATTTAGCTTAGTTGAGAAGAAATTTACAATTATTAAGCACCCAGTGAGAACGAAACTCACCAATAATCTTGAGACAATTGAGACTCATGTGCAGCTGATCCAATAAATGCTTGATCACATCGGCATTCTTCTACTGGTGCGCCTCAGGTGCCGAGCCAGAAATCAACTCTGCCTGAGGAGAAGGTACTCTGAAACCAGGCGATCAATCTTTAACTACCCACGCTGTGTGAATGCTAGGTGGATCTGCACAGAAACAAGCGAGACTGAAGTTGAATATTTGAATGAATTGTGACGAGGAAATATGACACTCTCATATATTCGCTAGGTTATGGGGAAAGCGGGTGTGACACGCTAGCTATCAGACGACGATAGTAGTAAGCAAAATTAGCATTGGAAAGAGGGGCCATCTCTATTCAACCCTCTCTTAGTACATAGGCATGAGAGAACCCCACTCACTATTAGCCATGTATGCGTCAGCGGAGAAGCAGACCTGCGACCATGATTGGTACTGAGGAAGTAACAGCCGAAAAGCCAACACATAGTAAATTTTCAAACTACGGAAACTAAGCAGTTGTCATTTATTCGTCGAAGGGTGGAGACGCATAAGCCGCTGCCTTTTGTTCGTTGAAAAATGACGACATAATTTGGGATACGGAAGAAATCCCAAATTCTAAAGTCGTGCCGCGCAGAGATCACTGAAAGAAAAGAAAAAGCTTCCCCTTTGAATGAAATCGGACTCAGAGATATGGTGAGTCTCGTTATAGGAATACCCAAAGAAAAAACTTGTCCACGAGGAAAGAGACAATAATTAATCCTGGTCTTATCTGAAATAAGACGTGTATCCTTCTACCAACGTGTTATGGAAATCCAATAACGAGAGAAAAAAAGAGAAAAGAATAAACTCCACAGAACCCCATGTTAGTGAACATACATTTTAAGTATATTCAAATTTATCTTCAGGCATTTTATTCCACTCCTCAATAGCAGTCTTAAGTGAACCAATATTTGGATGGGATGTTGCATTTTTTTTTTCTAAAACGCCCCATATAGCGTAATCAAGTGGGTTACGGTCTGGGCTTTATGGAGGCTATAAAGAAGCTCCAATTATTTCGGAATTTTTTAGGCTTGGTTTGGCGTAAGGTAAGACAGATTCTTTGTCGTTTCTTTTTTTTTTGCTCACTCATATTGGGCTAATTTCAATCAAAATAAATGCTTGAAAAATAAAGCTAATCATGAAGATTTAGATTTACCATGTTTGTTTTGTTATTTTTTTTTTCTTCAAAAACTGGACTTATCAGACTGAAACAAACGTTTTAAAAATTATTTCATATTTTGCTTCCGTACCCTGTATATTTTCAATATATGTATAAACATGATTTGACATTAAATAACGTACAAGGGTTGATATGCCATTAAACCCAACTAGCCAACAATTTTTTTCTGAAACACACGCTTCCTACCATAATCCTGTTCTTGACTTGGAGCTATTATTGTCATACTGTAATACTTTTATTTTCAATGCTAAAGATCACGAAAAAGTACAGAACTTTTTTTCGGATATACAATATAATTGTAACCCGCTGGTGGCAGACATTTTATTAGACTGAGATAACCTACAATTAATACATACTCGGTGAAAAGTTTTGGCAAAAATCAATCTTTAATGGAAAAGTAAAAGCATTTATTACTAAAAAAAATATCAATGAGACGAAATAGCGTTTGGCCATTGCTAATATAAATCTTCGAAGGAACGCTGAAAAACATCAGTAATCAGCCACTATTGTACTTTATCACAAAAAGGCGTGTTTTTTCCCTTCCCTTTCCGGAAATAGTCTCCAATTTACTCAGTACCATTAAAAAGAAATACGTTTGCTGTCGAAAGAATCCACTAAACAAATGCTTATCAAGTTACCTCTGCTGTTGATGAGACAAAAAAATTGAATGTTGTAACCCTAGTCGAAATAATGATACTCCAAGACAGGCATTTCTGTCGGTGAGGCTTGACTGTACCCCTATCCCCACCAAAAGAAGTTGTCCTTTGTATGGTACTATACAGCATCTGATGGTGAGGCTCCAGTCCCACTTTGACCTAGCGTGTTATTTTCAGTTAAGTTTTCATCTATGTGGAAAAAAGAATCTCTCAAAAAATCTCTTATGAAATTACAAGTATTAGAGAGGTTGGTTGGTTGGTTGGTTTTATGGCATATCAACTTTTGTCGGTCATTTAATGCCAAATCGATTTTATGCAAATAATCAGTTCTCTTCAGTTTAACGTAAGTACAGTTTCAATGTCAAAAACACTTCCATTTCAAACAATTCAATTTAGCATAAGTATGCAGTTTAAATGTAAGTGTGCAGTTTAATTGTCAAAAACATTTCTATTTCAAGCTATTCAGTTTAGTCAAATTGCTCTAATTCAAACAATTCAGTTTAGCGTAAGTACAGTTTCAATTTCAAAAATAGTTCTATTTCAAACAATTCAGTTTAGCATTAGTATGCAGTGTAGTTCTATTTGACTAATAGATAGGACTCTTATCATGTGCTACCACTGCGGGCCACAGTGGACCTGGGAGCGATGGCAATGAAGGGTTGCTCCACATTCCCCAAAGCTCCAGCATTACTGGAACCTCACCATCAGATTCTTTTGTGTTATATCCGGGACATTCGTTGGGGTGAGGGGACTTGCCCCCCTGCAGAGGTGTAGTCGGGTATTATACAGCCCCCAGCCGACTGGGCAACCAATTAGAGAAAGGAATTTTAGTGCTATAACTGACGAAAATTGTAGACCCCGTTGTCAAGATTTCTTCTCCTGGTTGACTGATTTTAATGGCATGTCAACTCGTCTAGGGTTATTCTATACCTAGAGGTTAGGGAATTGTGTTATTTATATGTTTGTGTCGTTGGTTTTAAGATATTTTGCATTTTTTATGTATTAAGTATTTCAATATCATACACAAAAAATTGCACACAGTCATATTACTTTATGTACAAACATCTCATACTATTAATTCATCATCATCATCATGTCGTGCTGGTAGCACGGATATCCCTGACCCTCTCTCGCCACTTCTCCCTATCGTTCATCGCCTCAGGAAGGTCTTCAGGACAACATCCTGTATCCTCACATAGTTGCTGAATTTATGTTCGTGCTGGTCGTCCTGCTTTTGCACGGCCATGTGTGGGGGGCCATAAGAGTACATCACTTATGAGTTCGTCCCTGCTTCTCCAGCAGTGTCCTGCATGTCTGGTTCGTCTAACTTGAATAGTTTTCGTGATAGGAGGCAAGTGGCCGTACAGTTGGTGTCTTGTGGGGTGTTGCCGCCAGGACTTGTTCAGGATTGTTCGCAGCATTCTTGTGTAATTGCCGTCTAGCTTTTTCTCCAGCCGTTTTGTTAGCGTCCATGTAGTGCAGCCATATAGCAGTATCGATGTGACCGCTGCCTGGAAGAAACTGCGTTTCATTTTATCGGTTAGGTCTGATTTCCATATAATAAAGGTATTTCCATATAATAAGGTATTTGAATAAACCCATTGACGACTAAAACTATTAATTATATGGTATAAAATAATTATTCCTATTTAATAATAGTCATTTGTTTGTGCTATTGTTGTAAGGCCTAAAGTATTCATATCTCATACTATTGATTATATGGTTGAAAGTAATTATTTCTATTCAATAATTGACTCTGCATAATTGTATGGCTTCAAGTATTTATATCTAATATTATTAATCATGTGATATCAAATAATTATTTCGATTTAATAATACTCATTTGTTTGCACACAGTAATATGGTTTCAGTTAACTAATGATAATTATTAGTTAACTAATAATAACTTCAAGTAACTATTCGTAATTCAATTACTTTCCAGGTTAAGAGCTGGTCTCGAAGTAAGCGAGCTCGAACTTCAGTCACGCTATTATGTTCACATTCGTATTAATACGCATTTATCCCCACCCAGCTATGGGTTAAATAGTATCACTGCTTTTCTTCTACAAGGATGGCTTTAGCATTAAATAAACCACCAAGGTTGATATGCCTTAAAAAAAAACGAAATCAAATAATATACAGTTATATGGTTGCATTTTCATGGGTTTTTTTTATTTTTTATTTGTGTGTGTGTGTGTGTGAGAGAGAGAGATTAGAATTAATTAAATCCTCAAACTCATCACCATTCATTTTTTTATCTTTTGAAAAAGAAAGTCATTTTACATTTTATCGTGGGGGAAGGGTCACTTTTATATTTTAATTCAATGTAGAATGATCATCTATTTTCGGAAGACGTATCGCTCGAAAAGACAAAAAACTAGGCAGGTAAAATTATTTTAATTTTGTATAATTTCCGGTTGGGTCTTTTTTCATTATTTATATATTTTTATTTATTTTTTATTTCATTTATTTATTTATTTTATTTGTTTATTTATCTTTATTTATATATATATATTTTTTTTTTTTGGGGGGGATACTTGTTCCGGAAATGGCTGATCATTCGACATTGAATTAGAATGTGAATGTGAACTTATATCGTAAGATGTTAAAAAATGTTTTTCGAAAACAAAAAACAAAAAATTGTGGCGAGTCTCAGGATTCAATTGGTTCACATCGCAGAAATACAGCAATTTTTTTCCGGTGAATTTGAACAGGTGCACGTGTAGAATAACACTTAATTTTCAAATGAAATGTCCAAGTTTTAGCAAAATGTTTACAAAAATACTCAGGATAACGGGTACATTCATCTGCAGGTTGGTCAGTGTTGTTCATAAACTTGCTCGGATGACTAAGGATGAACAAAACAAAAATCTAAACATAAATCTCTTAAAGTTATATTCACATAAAAGATAGTTTTCGGTTAAATTCCTCAGAATATTTTTTATGATAAGAATATTGAATATATTCATAATATAAAACATGATAATTCATAAATCTCTTTGTGTGGAATAATCTTTCATCATAATTAGTGTTTAGTGACCAAAGATTTTGCGTAAATTTTCTATTGACAAAAATTATATTATTTTTACTTTTGGTGGGTTTTTCATGCTAGTTTCACAGATAGGTTTTCTATGAACAAAGTAACAGTAGTTTGATTTTCATGTTCAGCAGCTTTTTTAGCTCTCTGAAAAGATCCAATTATTTATCTATCAATTCGCTTTCTTATATTTTCCTCCAAGGGTCTGCAAGAAAGGCAAAATTCACAAGATGACAAGTTACGAGGGGCATACGATAAGTTTCCAGACATTTTTCGTATGGGCACTTTTATTGATAGTACACACATGAAACTCTAGTCCCCTTCGAAGTAATCTCCTCCGGCTGCAATGCACTTGTACCGTTCCAACAACTTCTAGATGGCCCAATAGAAGTCCTCTTATGTGAGCGTGTCAATGACATTCATCACGGCCTCTTTCATCTCCTCAATTTTCTCATAACAACAGCCTCTGAGCTTAGGGAATAACCAAAAGTCACTGGTAGCAAGGTCTGGACAATAGGGAGGCTGAGGAACTCTCTTGATGCCCATCTTGGTCAAATAGTCTGTGACAAGGATGGAGTTGTTGACTGGTGCATTGTCACTGACCCGATTTGAAGAGTGCTGGCCTCTTCTGATTGAATCTCTTCCTGAACTCCCTTAAAACCTCAACATAGTAACCCTAACGCTAACCCATTGGCCAATCAACTCTGGTGTATTGACTTCCTTACTCCTCCCACACCTCTCATCCTCGCTCACAGACTCCCTGCCTTCCTTGAATCTCTTATGCCACTCAAAAACTGATGTTCGATTCATGCAAGAGGGTCCAAAGGCAGTCTGAATCATTCCATACGTTTATGAGTCATTTTTTCCAAGTTTAAAACAGAATTTTATTGCATATCGTTCTTCCTCACGTCCAGATTGCATTTTTGAAATTCACCAGCAGTGACAATCAGACTTTAGTAGGGTGTATTCCAATTGCTGCTGTAGCTGTTGATTTGAATCTGCAATCAAAGAAATTGGTCAGTTATCTTATATGACGTATAGCAATAACATACTGAATTTTCAAGAGTCTTCAACAACTTTAAATACCCTTACGAAAAAAAGTCTGGAAACTTATCGTATGCACCTCGTATTTTTTTTAATTGTTAATTAAAACTAGGTCTGTTCTTTTGGAAAAGTTTTGGTTGTCTGGTTGTCCGACTGATTCTTGTTGGCATCAATACAATTTATAAGCATGGCCGACTTTTAGTCTCTTGCACAATTCCCAGTGGCAGACTTTTCCTGCATAGTCATGCTTACACTTATATTTCTTTTTGCTCCAGATTGATGCATTAACTTATAATGTGATTATTATTTTTAATCTGATTTATAGAGTAAGCTTATTACACATTATGAACTTCCTTAAAATTGGTAGAAAATATCACCGTATTTATTCTACAAACAGTGAAAGGTTTTTTTTACATCCTTAGACAGGTGAGACCCTTTTGAGTTTCCTGCGTAAGAGAGATCCAATTTAAATAAATTTGTAAATTTAAAAATAAAATCATATTTTGTTTTAAAAAAAAACCACCAATACTCTAGATAATCCACACAGGGATTCAAAGTAGAACTAACTCTACATAATTGATAAAATTGAGCTTCACGATATTCATGTGCCTTAACCGTCAGAGAATCTTGCTACAAAGTCTACGATCACTACGCTGTTTAAATATCTCTTAATCAGAAACTTGTGAATAGCTGAAATGAAATGAAGAGAACGATTTCAAATATTGATTGTCTCGCTTTGATTTCAGTGTCTGCCTTTTAATCAACTTTCAAGCAATCTAGAGAAATCCTCATCAATGCTTTACCATCTCATATCATAGGACTTTAGAAGGGCAGCAAAGTGACTTTGAATAATTAGATAAAATCTTAAACCCATTATAATCGTCTGATGTCACACGTGGAAACAACTGGTTGATTTATATCTCAGTCTACACCACTCGGCACACGTTCTTATGTATCTCGATTAATGCCTATATTTACACATTTGTCTAAAACTATACGTATATTTCTACCTCTCGCTGGTTGGTTATATCTCTGCTTATCCATGTCTATCTCATGCTGTTCTTATCTATCTATCTATCTATCTATTATTCAATTTGTATCAGTCTTTGATGAGTCTATCACAGTTGATTCATATATTTCTCTGTCTCTCAATATATATATATATATATATATATATATATTCTGTTTACATCTATCTCATTTTGTTCATATTTAGCAATTTATCACTCTCCTTTCGCTCTCTCGCTCTTCATATCTCTCTATCCTATATATATATAGGCATCCACAGACAGATCTATTTCATTCTATCAGAACTCATCAGTGTGGCTAGACATACTAGCTTCCCGTAGCTGGGATCGAAACCCGGTTGACTCAAACACCAATCCAAGCTTCTACCCCTCAGCCACGAGGAAACAGTAGCAACGAAGTAAATTTTAAACGGTTATGAATCACAATTTCTATTGTTTACATACATCCGTTTAACGGCTACCGAGACCTGAATTCATATATAAAGAGACTTGCAATAAACGCTAATGGCAACACGATTACTTCATTCGCTTAGAGAACTCAACCCTACGGGGGGTAGTGGAATATATATATCTAGAAAGTCATCCACAGACAGATCTGTTTCGTTCTATCAGAACTCATCAGTTTGGCTAGATATACTAGCTTCCCGTAGCTGGGATCGAAACCCGGTTGACTCAAACGCCAATCCAATTATGATATATATATATATATATATATATATATATATATATATATATATATATATATGCGTGTGTGTGTGTGTGTGTGTTTTATATCTATTTACTTCAGTTAGAGATGAGAAACCAATATCACGTTTTCCCGAGGTACCAAGCAAAAATACTTTATTCACATGCAAGTCATAACATTTTGTGTTATCGTGATTTGAAAATATAAAAAAATATCACTTTCAATAAATTTTCTTTCATACAAAATGATTTCATGAATTCATTTGCTTTTTGGTGGGAAGTGGTTTTCTGTTTACCTCTTTTTATTCCTTTTATTAACTTATCAAATCTTTAATTAAATTAAAACCAAAAAATTCCAAAAGTCAATATTTCACTGGAAGTTGCATTTTTTAAAATTTCTGATCTAAAGTAAATCTTACTTAGAGAACTTTGTTTAGAATAAAAGTAAAGAGAATCTTTTTAATCAGTGTGCTTTTGCCTCCATAATTTCTAATGAGAATTTCTATTATCAATTTTTTAAGACTAATGGTGAACGTAATGATTTGCTTTAAAAATATATTTAAAAGGAATTTTTGAAACTATATAATTGTGCGCAAACTATTTGTATTGAGAATAGTTACTAGCAATTATAATAGTTTACGAACAGTTATTATAATTAGTCACATGAAACTAGATAACAATGCAAACAAATGATAATTATTGATAAGTGATAGTTAATCCAAACCATTTAATTGTGTATAAGTAAAGTTGGCAACCATAGTCGAGAGCGACCCGAAGGCTTCACTTTCAATAGCTACTACACCAAGGTGTACGTGAAGGCACTAATCATTTTCCTGGAGTACTCCACTTACCTTTGATCCCAACCTTATAATGCTGAGTGTAAAGCAAGGAGTTATCAGGTACCATTTTTTGAGTCTTTGGTATGACTCGACCTGGGTCATTAGTGAACATTTTAATCATTATGACAATGGGCCTGTTTAATTGTGCATAAGTTATTGATATTAGATTGGAATACTTGAAACTATATAGTAGTAGCAGTAGAAGTAGTGGTCGAGGGCGACCAGAAGGCTTCTTTTTCAGTAGCTACTACACTATGGTGTAGGAGAGGGAGGTACTCCTTTCCTTGGATTGCTCCGCTTTACTCTTGATAGTACCTTATATTGCTGATTAAGCAAGGAGGTATCAAGTACCATTTTAAAAGTCTTTGGTATAACGCGACCTGGGATTGAACTCCGGTCTCCCGGGCCATTGGCGAACACTCTACCCACTAGGCTAATGAAACTATAGAATTGTGTATAAATTATTAATATTAGATAGGAAAATAGGATACCATTTTATTGTGTGCAAGTTATTTGTATTCGTTAAAAATACTTAAAGACATATATGCGAGCCAAGAAATTATTAAATTTTAGATTCAACTAATTTTTGGTTAACAAAATTTCCGCATTAAATTACTCAAAACATACAGACCAAACCAAACTAATTTCTTTTTGCAACTCAATAACTTGGATTGTCATCTCTGAATCATTTAAATTATTGTTGCCCAGTCGGCTGGGGCTGTACAATACACTGACTGCACCTCTGCATAGGGGTAAGACCTCTCAACGAGTGTCCTGGATATGACACTAAACAGTCTGATGGTAAGGTTCCAGTAATGTTGGGGTCTAGGGGAATATGGAGCACCCCTTTATTGCCATTGCTCCGAGGTCCACTCTGGCCCGGAGTGATAGAACCTGATAGGGCCCTATCTATGGGTTAAATAGAACTAACGGCATACTTATGCTAAACTGATGTGTTTGAGTAAACTGAATAGCTTGAAATAGAAATATTTTTGACAATTAAACCGTACTTACATTTAAACTTCGTGCTCATGCTAAACTGAATTATTTGAAATAGAACTGTTTTTGACATGAAAACTGTATTTACACGAAACTGAATTGTTTAACATAGAACTGTTTTGACATGTAACTGTGTGTAAACAAAATCTGTATTTATACTAAATTGAATTAGCTGAATTAGAACTGCTTGACTAAACTAAATAGCTCGAATAAGAAATGTTTTTCACAATTAAACTCTACTTATATTTAAACTGCGTCCTTATGCTAAACTGAAGTGTTTGAAATTGAACAGTTTTTGACATTGAAACTGTACTTACACTAAAGTGAATTATTGTATATAACTGCTTGAATAGTTAGAAATAGAAATGTTTTTGACAATTAACCTCTGTACAAAACTGAATTGTTTAAAATAGAACTGATTTTTTTTACATAAAAATGGATTTGGCGTTAAATAACCTACATAGGTTGATATGCCATAAAACTCAACAAACCAAATTATTGATATAACGGAGCTAATGTTAAGTAGAATTCTTAACTCCTTCCAGGAGAGAAGCATTTATATAATCATGGACCGTTATTAAAACGCGAATTCAACAGGTCTATAGTAAAAATAAAAATACCTAATCGCAAAATTTCTGGCAATCCATTTTGAAGTTTTCATTTTCTCTAAAATATTTTACCAATCTTTATTTTCTACTGAAAGAGAGAGAAAGACAGAACGAAAGAGAGGGAGGAAGAGTTGGGAGAGATAGAGGCGGGTAGGGAAATAAATAAAGGCCTGATATATTCAATAAAACATATTGCTTAGCACGTCCTTTGTGGATATTGTTTTATAACATCGTCAAATGCAACGATGCGTTTATTAAACCCGGTAGTTTTAGTTTTCGGTGTATTATTTACAAAGCTTGTACTGTCCTTTAACAGGAAAAAAAAAGCAAGTCAACGAGTAAATTATATTTTAATAAAGTCAAAGGAAACCCTTTATATGTAGAGGATAATTATTGTTTACCTAACCAAACAAGCGGAAATTAATTGCTATATATTTCTTGTGAAATACAACTTATTTTCTATCTTATCTCTTCGAGATTACACATTTTTAGGTGCATGAGTCAGAAATGCAGCTATATACACAAATATTGATAGATAGATAGTTAAGTGGTTACAAGTATTACTGTATAAAACTAATTATTCTCTTCAGCACTAATCACTGATTTGTACACAGTGAAATCGTTTCAAGCATTGCTATTTAACACTAATAATTCCATTCAACAATACTCATTTGTTGGCACAGGTAAATGGTTCCAAGTATTATTATATATCACAAACAATTTATTGTTTTTTGTTTTATTTCTAGCAATTCAATCTAGCATAAGCCATTTTGCACACTGTTTTAATGTTAACATTTTTATTTTACCTATAGATAAGACCCTATCAGGTTCTATCATTTCGGGTCAGAGTGAACCAGAAAATAATCGCAATGAAGGAGTACTCCATATTTTTCAACTCTTCAAAACTAAAGTTTCACCATCGGATGGTTTTGTGTCATATCCGAGACACTATTTAGGGTGGAGTCTTACCCCTCAGTAGAGATGCAGTTGGTGTATTCTAAAGCTCAAGGTTTGGTTTGGTTTCTTGGTTTAATGGCATATCAACCTTTGTAGGTTATTTAATGCCAAAGCCATTCTCCTAGCAGAACAGCAGTGATACTATTTAACCCATAGCTGGAAGGATAAGGGGGCTCATACCTTTCCCAAGGGTACTTGCCCGAAAGTGAACGTAACAGCGCGACTGGAGTACGAACTCGCTTACTACGATTCCGCAGTCCATCGCTTTAACCATTACACCACGAGGACACCCCCTCTAAAGCTTAAGTTGACTCGGCTGTCGATAGATAGATAGATAGATAGATAGATAGATAGATAGATTTCTTAATTGATTGATTGGTTGGTGACTCAGAGACATACAGAAGTAACTATGCACTCTACACTACTTAAATGAATTGATTGATAACTAAAAAGTAGGAAATCACTATGAACACTAATAATACTTGTTTGTACGTTTCGCTGATAGAGTAATTATTATTTAAGCACTGTGAAAGCATCTAATCTTCACTGACCCATGGTTACAAGATGATTAAATCATTATGATACAACAGGGATGATGTTAATCAGAATCCTTCACTACTTCCGGGCGAGAAACATCTATATCACCATGAACGTCAGGCAATCTGTTTGGTTTAGTTTGGTTGAGTTTTATGGCATATCAACCATTATAGGTTAGTTAATGCCAAATACTCTTTTTACATCTACGTTAGATATATATGATTTGGTTTGGTTGAGTTTTATGACATATCAACTAGTATAGGTTAGTTAATGCCAAATCCTCTTTATACATATATATCAAATATATAGGATTTTGTTTTGTTTTATTTTATAGCATATCAAACATAGTAAATTATTTAATGCCAAATCCTCCTTATACATATTAAATATATATGATTTGGTTTTGTTGCATTTTATGGCATATCAACCATTGTAGGTTATTTAATACCAAATCCTCTTTATACATATATATTAAATATATATAGTTTGGTTTAGTTGGGTTTAAGACATATCAACCGTTGAAGGTTATGATTTGGTTTGGTTTGGTAAGGTTTTATGGCACATCAACCATTGTTGGTTAGTAAATGCCAAATCCTCTTTACACATATATATTAGATATACATGACTTGGTTTGGTTTGGTTTTATGGCATATCAACCATTCTAGGTTAGTAAATGCCAAGTCATTTTTATACATATATTAAATAAATGATTTCTTTGCAAATTTTGTTGTTAACATTTTTAAACAAGCCAGATCTCTTTTTCTTTTTTTTTTTTCTTTTTTTTTTTTTTTTTGGCACTCAGATAAATGATTTTACTTCATTTCAAATAATTCAGTTTAGCATAAGTACAGTTTTTCGTTTACACACAGTTAGTAATTAGTTCAGTACTTCTTTTTATTCACACAGTTAAATGTAAAAATAGTTCTAATTAAAACAATTCATCTTAGCATAAGTACAGTTTAAATGTCAACAGTTTTATTTCAAACTATTCCGTTGAGCATATCAACAAAGCTAAATGGTTCCAAGTATTGCTACGTATCACTAGAAATTCGATGAAGCATCAGTCATTTGTCTACACACTGTTAAATGTAAAAGCAGTTCTATTTCAAACAATTCAGTTTAGGTTTGGTACATTTTTTGTTTACGCAGAGTTAAATGTAAAAACAGTTCTATTTCAAGTATTTCAAACAATTCATTTGAGCATAAGTACACAGTTTTTGTTTACACACAATTAAATGATCAAGCAGTTCTATTTCAAACAATTCAGTTAAGAATAAGTACACAATTTTTTGTTTACACACAATTAAGTCTAATAACAGTTGTATTTAAAACAATTCAGTTTAGCATAAGTACACAGTTTAAATATCAAACAGTTCTATTTAACCCATAGATAGGACCCTATTAGGTGCAATCAATTCGACTATGAGTGGACTTAGGAGCGGTGGCAATGAAAAGGTATCCCACATTCCCCAAAGCTCCCGCATTAATGAAGCCTCGTCATCGGATTGCTTAGTGTCATTACCTGGAAACTCGTTGGTGGAGTCTCACTCCTCTTCCGAGATGCAGTCAGTGTATTCTACAGCCCCCACCGACTGGGCCACAATCAATCAGTTTTCAAGATTTGATTTTCTCTAAAATATTTCATATTTGAATAATCTCCAAAAACTAGAAGCGATATTTACATTATGTCAATGGGAATAGTGCTTGGTTAAAGATTGTTATAGACTAATATATAAATGAAAGAATGACCTGGTCAACAAAACAAATGAAAGGGCGACTCGACAAATAAACAAATAAATAAACAAATAAATAAATAAACACCATTCAGCCGACACACCGAGTAAATGGCAAAAATCCTTGTCAGCTTACGGGTATCCGTCAAAGAGACCCTTTGAGGTCACACAGACGGTCTGGTTAAATCAAGTTCAAGAATTTTTCGTTGTCAAGAACGTCCCACAACAAATCAAAATATAAGATATTTGAGACTTTGAATAGAAAAAGACTGAATGTTGTTCAAATACACCTGGAATATGTGAACACAGAAAACGAAGCGGGGATAGTTGAGATTAATGAGTATTTAACTATCTTTACTGATATTATATGCAGGGCTGCGTCTCTATTTACTTAGAGTGTCGACCGTCAGGAGGGTCCCCGTGGCGTGGTAGCAAAAGTGGTAGACTGCAGCCTCGAAGTAAGCGAGTTTAAATTCCAATTGTGTAATTACGCTCGCTTTCGGACTAATACTCTTGGGAAAGGGATGGACCCTTTAAACCCCAAGCTGTAGGTTAAATAGCATCACTCCAGTCCTTGAATAAGGATGACTTTGACATTAAAAAACCAACGAAGTTTGATCTCTCTCTCTCTCTCTCTCTATATATATATATATATATATATATATATATTTCTCTCTCTTGCTTTAAAGTTAATTGCATTTTGATTGACTATCGACGGACAAATTATAAAAGCTTGACGTAAAGCCGAAATTCCTTAGGTATATGTCGGTTTGTATAAACGGGGCAAGTGAGATAACATTTTGCCAAAAAAGGAATCGTGAACCTGATTACAAGAAATGAACGAGAATTCGACCATCTTTTAAAGAAAGGAAAGGTGAAGAGCCTGGTGGCATTTTGCGTGTTTCACTCTCTACTTCCCGTGGAGCATTTCAGTACAGACGACTCAAGGCACATCACCCTGAACACAAGACATACAACAGTTATTCCAGTGGCTACAACAGTACCGATATAGTTCAATGATTCTAGCACAAATAGATAGATAGATAGATAGATAGATAGATAGACTGAAAGACGTGGCTGAATGTCAATGAAGACTTCATTACATTGATTAATTAATTGATTACTAGGAAACTCAAAAACGTAGAGAGGTAACTATCTACTCAATCAAGTTATCCTTTTAAATAAATAGAATACATAGTGCCCCTCTACGTTTTTGATTTACCAACCAATCAATCAATTTGTTTGGTTGGTTGGTTGCTTGTTTTGCTTAATGGCAATAACCCTCATGGGTTATTGAATTCAAAAGCCATCCTTGTAGAAGAAAAGAAGTGATACAATTTAACCCACAACAGGAAGGGTTAGGGAGTTCATACTTTTTCCAACGGAATTAGTCCGAAAGTGAAGTGATAGAGCCACTGGTGCTCGAACTCGTTAACTTCGAGAATACCGTCCATTACTTTAGCCATTAGGCCAGGTAGATACACGTCTATTTTAGAACAAATAGAAAGGTACAATTAGTGACAATGGTAATTGCCACTTCATATCAGTTGGTTGGTTAGTTGTTGGTTGGTTGGATTTTATGGCATATCAACCTTTGTAGGTTATTTAACGCCGAATCCATTTTTACGCGAATAGTCAGTTCTATTTCAAACAATTCAGTTTAGCATGAGTATATGGTTTAATTGTCTATTTCGAACTATTCCGTTTATGCAAACAGTTCAAATTCAGCTAATTCAGTCTTGTATAAATATAGATTTTGTTTGCACACAGTTCAATTTCAGAACAGTTTTATATTAAAAAATTCAGTTTAGCGTTAGTAGAGTTTCAATGTCAAAAACAGTTCCATTTCAAACAATTCAGTTTAGCATAAGTATGCAATTTAAATGAAAGTACAGTTTAATTGTCAAAACTTTTCTATTTCAAGCAATTCAGTTTAGTCAAACAGTTCTAATGCCAACAATTTCGTTTAGCATAAATATGCAGTTAGTTCAATTTAACCCATAGATAGGGCCCTATCATGTACTACCATTCCAGGCCCCAGTGGACCTGAGAGCCAAGGTAATGAAGGAGAGCTCCACATTCCCCAAAGCTCCAGCATTACTGGAACCTCACCAACAGTGTTTGGTGTCATATCCAGGACACTCGTTGGTGGGGTCTTACCCCTCTGCAGAGGTGCAATCGGTGTATTCTACAGCTCCATCCGACTGGGTAATACACAGAGTTAATGTCAAACAGTTTTATTTCAGATAATTCAGCTTAGCATAAGTACACAGTTTAGATGTCAAAACAGTTCTATTTCGAGCAATTCAGTTCAGCATAAATACGCAGTTTAAATGTCAAAATAGTTCTATTTTAAAGAATTCAGTTTAGCATAAAAACGCAGATTAAATACAAAAAGCAATAAAAGTCCATCAAACCACGATTTAGTTCTATTTAACCCATCGATATGACCCTTATTAGGTGTTACCACTCTGGGCCAAAGTGGACCTAGGAGCTATGTCTATGAAGGGGTACTCCGCATTCCCCAAAGCTCCACTATCAGATTGTTTAGTGTCATATCCGGGACACTCGTGGCAGGGAGGTCTTACCCCTCTGCAGAGAAGGAATCGGTGTATTCTACAACCCCAGCCGATTCGGCAGTCATATTAAGAGTTCAGTTCTAAGACAAAGATCTCAATTCTTGGATCCTATAAATATTTGATTCATTCATCTCTTTCTCTCAGAATTTGATCATAAAGACAATTAACCAATTTAGATAATTTGCTGAGTCTGACAAATTTTAATATCGTTAATCAAATGATGTAATATCTTAAAGTCTGTCATTAATTAACTAATTGGTAATTAATCATTATAATGACTAATCAATAAAATTGTTGGTATTCATTCAACCGGATATCGATTCTGTATTACACATGCATAGATATTAGAAATTATGGAGAATACCGTAATTATTTATGTATAAGACAAAATATTTTTCTAGAATTTTCGGCACAAAATGTAGGTGTGCGCATCATTCACAATAACTATATATATATAATTCTTTTCCGGATACAAGCCTCAGCATATTCAGGACGGGATGATCAAAAGTAAGTCTTATCTATAACGTAAATTAATATGCTTTTCGCCGTTACAAAGAAATATCCACTGGACTGTATGTTTTGTTTATAACTTAGTTTCTCCTAATGTGATATTATTTTTACCATAAGTTTGTTGCATTTTTGTCCTGCGATTGGAATCAAGTTGACATTTGGTATATTACGATTTTAATAGGGCAAAAGAGGGTAGGATAAAAGATGTATTATTGATGAATAATAAGCGGATCGGTGTTGTGCGTTAAAAAGAGAAAACGTAGAAAAATAGAAAAAGGACTGTGGCTCATTCGGTTAACTGTTTCTGTGCTGTGTGTTTTTTGTTGAAATTTTGACATTTCTTTTTTTTACTTGAATAATATGTTGATGATCTATCGTGTTTAAGCCTGTGAATGTATTTTTTTTTTGTGTGAATGTACTTTTTTATTTTCTTTATTTTTTTTTTCATTGGTGTTTCACTTTGTTTTGTCTTTTGTTTTGTTTGTTTTTTGTTATGTTGGCATTCTGTCTTGGAGAAATGTAAGGTGTCATCGAGTGAAAGGAATGAACACCAGTTCCTAAGGGCGTCAGTGAATTACAGGGATTTAGACAAAGGATTGCCTGGAAATGATCGGAGTCTTTAAGGTTGGTGACCAGAATGAGGCAAAGATTTCCGATATTTTTAGAAATGTTTCCGAAATGATTCAGGTGACCCTGTGATTTTTTTGTTATTGTTAAATTTTGTATTTGTGAAATGTATGATGGCCGATGTGGATAAAAAAACAAAGGAGAAGGTGTTAAATTAATTACAGAGTTAATTCAACAGAAATCAATTATATCCATGGGTCGTTCTCGTGGTGTAAGGCTAAAATCACTGGACTGCAGAATCGTAGTGAGTTTGAACTCTTGTCACGTTATCACGTTCACCTTCGGACAAATACCTTTGGAAAAGGCATGAACTGCCTAATCCCACAACTATGGGTTAAATAGTACCACTACTGTCCTACTAGAATTATGGATTTGGCATTAAATAACGCAAGAAGGTTGATATATAACACACAAAACCAAACAAATTATAGCCTCTGCATTTAGAAGAGGGGTAAAAGAAATTCCTGATTTGACTGTTATAAATTTTGATGGGAATCTTATATAATACATAGGTAAAATCTACCTTTTACATGTCGTATAACATTTAAGTTGAGTCCTAAGCCATTGAAAGTGTGGAAAAATACAACGATTAATCAGTATGAGAGACGAGCGTTGATCTCAGAGTAAATCTGAGACCACGGATCTTTTTGAATTCTTTCAGTCTAGTGAGAAAAACGGCTGAGAGAAGTTAGGGAAAACTCACAGCGCGAGAGGTGGAATACTCTATCATGTTCTTACTGACCCCTTCTCTATTTTGGCCGGACAGGTAATGATTAATTAGCTATCAAGAAATGGCTACAAAACTATATCGGAGAGTAAGGATCATATACACACACACTGACAGTAGGGAAGGACTACATAACTACATCGGAGAGTAAGGATCATATGCATACACACTGGACTGTAGGGAAGGACTACATAACTACATCGGAGAGTAAGGATCATATACACACACACTGGACAGTCGGGTAAGGGCTACGTAACTATATCGGAGAGTAAGAATCATATACATATATACTGAACTGTAGGGAAGGGCTACATAACTGTATCGGAGAGTAAGGATAATACATACACACTGGACTGTCGCGTAAGGGCGATTTTATATCAGAGAGTACGCGTTATATACATATATACTGAATAGTTGAGTAAAGCTTACATAACTATATCAGTGTATAAGGCTCATATACATATACACTGGACGGTTGGATAAGAGCTACATAACTATATCGGAGAGTAAGGCCTATATATATATATATATATACTGAATGGTCGAGTAAGGGCTACATAATGATATCGAAGAGTAAGTCCTATAGACATATACGTTGAACGGTCGGGTAAGGGCTATATAACTATATCGATGAGTGAGGCCTATATACAAATAAATAAGTCTCATGTACATCAACATGAACAAAGAACGGTCGGTTAAGGGTTATATAATAGTATCACATTCAACTAGTGGCAGAAGAGTTGGTAAATGCATACTTTAAACCATATAATTGCGTAAAAACTATTAGTATTAGATTGTATAAGACTTACTGAGGCGTTAATTCATGGATAACACCCCGTTTCTTATAATGCAAGGGTTATCCCAAAGAGAGTAACCTAACACGGGATATTCGGTAGGAAACAGGACAAGTCAATTAATATAATACGAGACTTTTAATTGTACACAATAAGAGTAAGAGAAGTCATGTCCCTTCCTCGGCTATACAAGCGTCACAAGTGTTCAAGGAGCAAACAGAAAAATCCCTACAGCTACAAAGTTCGGTCCCACTAACTCTCCCCAGGTATGGAATATAAAGGAGGGAGGCCCCATGTGCTCGTCAGGAGGAGCGAACCACTAAAGCAATTCTTTTCAAGTCCTCTTTATGAAAAGGCAGATTCCTTGGTTCACCTTATTACGTGACCAAAATGGATTCGTGACGTAGGAGAGTGTCTCAAAATCTGACGAGGGAGCCCACTCCGTTTAGTCTCCTAAAAATAGGAACACATAATATATACCAACCCCTCTACACGAGCAGGGTGTGAACCAATTCTAAGAGGATTGTAACATGTTTGAATTCAGAGTTTTTCTTTTTCTAGACCGATTGTCATTTTTAACTTAAAGAAACAAATCTGTTCCACAACTTACTCATAGCTGGAAGGAGAATGCTCGGATGCATACCTTTCCTAATGGTATTTGCTCCATTTGAAGTGCAAACAGCCTCATCGAGAATTTGAACTCGGATCAATGTGCCTTTTTCCTTCGACGTAACTGTTACAGCAGGAGCACCTCCTTATAACAGTTATAAACTTTCTTGGTCGCATGAAATCACATAACTGTGTGCAACTTATTTGTATAATATTGGAATACTTGATATCATACACTTAATGTGTAAACAAATGATCTCTAAATCAAAGAGATCTGTTTGATATACCGTTTCGCATATGTTGAACTACAAAAATATATTAGCTCTTAAAACATTAAGATTTCAAATATAGAGTTTTACCTATCCAAAGTAATTGTGAAGGTACATATATGAATCGTATATAATTAGAGGCCGTAATTGTTAAACTGTCTTTGGCATAAAATTAGTTAAGATATATTCATTGTTTAAATCTTATCGAAATTTGCGGGTTATTTAATCTCAAAACTATCCTTATAGAAGAACAGCAGTGAAGCTATTTAACTTATAGCTGGAGAGTAAGGATGTTTATTCCTTTCCCAAGGGTATTTGTCCGAAATTGAACGTAATAGCGTGATTGGAGCTTACTTCGAAGCCGCAGTGCATCGCTTTAGTCACTGCGCCAAGATTTGACATGTCGTTAATACCAACTAACCAGCAAATTTACTGTCAAAATTTTGTTGGTCAAAATTAGTCACAGGATTTATTCTCCTTTCGAATGTACTTTACGTCTACAAAGCCACATCCTTCTGTAAAGAATTTCTTGCGGTATTACTTTGCAAGTTCCGAAGGAAATTGTAGAACTACAGTGTGTCCTTTACAAAGTCTCTAGGCAGACGGATATGATTTTTTACCCTCGATATCTGAACATCTTTCACCTCACGTAATTCTAATCAGAATGCACAAGATCTATGAGTTTCCACGTCACATGACAAACAGTAAAATAAGCGGGAAAACAATTACATGTTTATTACATTTTCTGTATATCAGTATAATTGACATTCATGAAAAACTTGTCGAAGGCTGCTCAGTCGGCTTTGACTCTAGAATATACCGATTGCATCTCTGCTGATGAGTAAGACTTCACCCAACGAGTACCCAGTAGCTCAGTTGACTTGGACTCTAGAATACACCGATTGCATCACTGCAGATGGCTAAGACTCCACCCAATTTGTGTCTTGTTGCTCAGTCGGCTGGGACCCTAGAATACACTAATTGCATCTCTGCAGAGGGTAAGACTCCATCCCACAAGTGTCCTCTAGCCTAGTCTGTTGGGACTGTAGAATACACCGAATGCATCTCTGCAGAGGGGTAAGACTCCACCCAACAAGTGTCCTGAACATGTCATTAAACAACCTGATGGTGACGCTCTAGTTTTGGAGCTCCGGGAAATGTGAAGTACGCTTTCATTGCCATTACTCCCAGGTCCATTCTGACCCGAAGTGATAACTCCAGGGTCCTTTCTATGGATCAGATAGAAGTTGAATATTTACACTGCGTTTAAATAAATATCTAATAATAAGTTGAATTGTTAGAAATAGAACTGCTGGATCATTCAACTGTATGTAAAAAAACCTGATGTTTAACTGAAATTTTAGTGATACATGGCAATATTTGGAACCATTTAACAGTGCGCAAATGTAAAACGTTCAATTGAATAATTAGTGTTAAATAGCAATTCTTAGATCCACTTCACAATCTGCAAACAAAATACTAACATTGAATTGAATTATTAGTGTTCTGTTTTGGTTGGGTGTTTGGGTCTTATGGCATGCCAAATCCATTTTTATACAAATAATCAGTTTCATTTCAAACAATTTAGTTTAGTATACAAAAACAGTTTCATTTCAAACAATTCATTTCAGCATAAGTACGCAGTTTAAATGTAAATACACAGTTTGATAGTCAAAAACATTTCTATTTCAATTTATTCAGTTTAGTCAAACAGTTCTAATCCAGACCATCCAGTTTAGCATAAGTAAGCTGTCTAAATATCAAAACAGTTCTATATAAAGTAATTCAGTTCAGTATAAGTACGCAGTTTAGTTCTATTTGACCCATAGATTGGGCTCTATAAGGTGCTACCACTCCGGGCCAGAGTGGACCTGGTAGTGATAGCCATGAAGGGGTACTATGCATTCCCCAAAGCTCTAGCATTACTGGAACCTCACCATCAGATTGTTTAGTGTTATATGCAGGACACTCGTTGAGGGTACTCTATTCTACAGCCCCAGCCGACTGGACAATATTAGTGTTTGATAACAATAATTGAAACCATTTAACTGTGTAGAAACAATAGCAATACTAATGTGCAAACAAATTTGTTCTAACTCATGTAAAAATTAAATTACCAGTCCATTTAAATGTGTGCAAGCAAATGATTAATAGTAAATAGAATTTATTCGATAGAAATGGTTGAAAACATTTGTGTGCGAAAAGAGCTCAGTCTTGTATAAAAAGGCATCTACAAAATGTGTTTAAAATCATATATATTTAATATATGCATAAAGATGGTACAGCATTACCTAACCTACAATGGTTGATATTTCATAAAAACCCAACCAACCATCTTGTCGGAGGAAAACTTTCTGAGTTCTCGTATTTAATATTTATTTTACTTTGTTCTATTTACAAAGAAATGGATTTTTTTTAGATTTTACTTCTCATTCTATTAACATTATTATTTTAGAACACACAAGGACGTATGTATATTTTCCCAACATTATATATATATATATATATATCAGTGGCGACTCTAGCCTATTTTTGCTACTCGTGCCCCCACGCCCTCTGTCAACTTCAGTTCCCAACCCGTGGTCTGTGGACCTAAAGTAAGTCATCATAGTTGCTATTGCGTGATTCTCCATTGTATAGCACAGATTGACAAACGTACCTTGCATGGTGTTTTTTTTTTTTGTAAACAATCAAGATACTATATAATTTGTAGTCCTGTTAATACAGTAGATAACATAATTTTTTTTCCTTTCAAAAGTATAGAAGAAAAGAGAAGATGTTCATTACTATGACGAGAAAAATATGTTTATTAGAATAAAGAAACTGATGACAATATACACAGTCACAGCTAGTTGTTTCAATTTTGCTTAGAATAAAGATTATTTATTGAAAATGTATTCAAATAAACAAATTTTAGTTACAGAATGTAATATATGCAACATTCATTAAAGAAATAGAGATCTGTTAGTGAAAAAACGAATTAAAACACGCCGTTTAACTAACATTTACCATAGCGATGATGATGACGTCGGGACGGCTATAATCTGCTATCCCTCACTCTCTCTCTCCCTCTCTCTCTCTCTCTCTGTCTCTCTCTGTCTCTCTCTCTCGGTCCCTCTCGGTCCCTCTCCCTCTTCAGTTTAGCATAAGTATGTCAGCAGTCAGCATGTGCTAAGATTTTTGAGCACGATGTTTGGGTTGCTCTTGCTTCGGCTACAGCCAAAAGCGGATTTCTCTAACATTACTGTTATTATAAGGGTCTAGTGCTGGCACGGATTTGCGCGTGTTCAACATTATAGCCGATTTTATGGGATGTTCAATGAATCTGACGGTGGCTGGACAAAGACCATCCGTTCAAAACAGCATCGTTGTATTATTCCCAAATATATCTATGAACTTTTGGCTACTTAGTTATCGAAACTTGAATAGATACGTAATTTAATTGAGATCAGACTAAGTATGTTTGCTTGAAATTAATGGATGATTTTTAATCCATTTTGAATAACATTGACCGAGTTATTGGTCGTGCCGGGCACGAGTAGCACTAGTCCTGTCTCCGCCCCTGGTATATATATATACACCATGTTGGGCAAATAACCAGTTTTGAGTGGAAAATAATTAAGTGCATAATGTTTTCTGAAACAGATCTTGTTAAGAATATTTTTAAATCCTCACAAACTTCCGTTACTCTTAGTTTCATGTGTTTGTTAACCCGTCCACTGCGTAAATTTTAGAGGTGTATATTTTTATGGTCGTATATATATATATATATATATATATAGAGAGAGAGAGAGAGAGGGTGAGAGTTAGAGAGAAAATGATGCACATACATAAATATACATATGCAAAAATGTACAGGTATATATCAAATATGTATATAAAATAACACACACACACACACACACAAACACACACACACACACATATATATATATATATATATATATATATATATTAATGTTGTAGTTTGGTTATTATAAACAAGAAGTGCTCAAAACTGATGATAGAGTATATGGCTTCATAATCACATAGAGGGGAAACTGACCGTCACCAGGCACCGTTGACTTGACGTTATACCAACTTATATGTATATATAAATACATATATATGAATATATTTGTGTGTGTGTGCGTGTGTGTGTGTGTATGTGTGTGTATTATAGAACGTTTCCAAGAATTTATAAGCAACAAACAAATAAATTTTCTAAAAATTGTATTTAAAAAGTAATTATTAGATAAATATGAAATATGTTTTTTGATTCTATCAGTTAAAATGTGTGTTCATTCTTATTTTTATTTTGTAAATTAATTGGTGCTTTCGCTAAGGAGACAAATAATGTAGACATCGGAACAAAAATAATGAAAAAGTGACAAAAATACCATTCGATGTAGATAAAAAAAAATTTCTTCGAATTGATGTAAATATTCATTTGTTTTGCTACTGTGAAAACGAAAAGCTCGCGGTCCCACGGCGTCAACAATTTTCACTGTCTACACAGAACAGAAAAAGAAAGTATTATATGTGTGTATAATGTGTGTATATTTATAATTAGAATTTGACTATATACATATATATGTGCCTATCATAGACGACTGAATATACTTTCTCTATCTCACTGACACACATTTTCACGTGTGTACAAATGGATTCAATATATGTATATATATATATATATATATATATATATATATATATATATATATATATAGCACACATTCTGTAGCGTCAGTTTCAGTCCAAGTAAATAAAAAATCACACTCACAGAAATACCACATACACACATACTGAAACACACACACACGCACACACACGCACACAAACAATATATATATATATATATATATATATATATATATATATATATATATCACTTGATGATAATTGTTTTTTTGCTTATATTTAATGGGAGGATTTTGTAATTAAGAAGAAAATCATTGATAAACAGTATATTGCATTTATTGAACATCCAATAATGTGAATTTCTTTTCTCATGAAATGTTGATATTTTAATATACATATCTATGCTAATATTTTATCCTAATATATCTGATGTGTGTATCTTGTCTGATATAATGGGTTGTAAGCTACTCTAGAAGACAACTGTTCATGAGTTCGATTCTCACTGGATAATTTATATTCTTAGTCTTGTGCCAAATTATTGTAAGCTTAGTAAATGATAATGTACGAAATTTGTCTTTGATAATATAAGACCATTGGGTGGTTTCATTCACATAGATAGATAGATAGATAGATCTAAAAAAATAAAATGTAATGTACTATAGACAAAAAAATGAGTTAGGTATGTGTGGAAGAAAGAAAGAAAAAAATAGGTTATATGACATCCATTCAGTGCGTCTTTTTGTGCCTCTGTATGTATGTATGTATGTATCAGATGGAGTCTTTGTTTTATATGTGTGTATACATGTAAAAAGAAATGAAAAAGATACATATTTGTATTTTTTTGCTTTATTTATTTATTACAGATACTATATGTATGTATGTATGTATGTATGTATGTATGTAAGGTTTATGAGAACAAAAAGGAAGAAAATAGTGGAATATAAAAGAAAGAAAGAAAGAAAGAAGTAATCAAAGACAAAAATAGTGAAAAAGAAATGCAAGCTGGTAGGTTATTTTGATAAATGTCTGAGTCACGAATGGGTGTATGTGTACATTTATATCTATAGGGTGTGTTTAAGAATATTTTTCGCTCTTCGTCTCTTTCAGATAATGTATGTATGTATGTATGTATGTATGTATGTATGTATGTATGAGAGGCTGTGAAGAAATAGATTTAGACGCGAATAAAAACTTTAAAACGAAAAAAAAATCGAGGGAAAATTAAAGAAAAACATGGCAAAATATAATATACGATTTAAGGAAAAATGAAAGATATCTCAAGAGAGGAAACAAAGAATTTTTCTTTTGGCATAACTCAAAAAAGATGATAATGGAACAGAGAGAAAAGGATGTTAAGAAAAAGACAGCATCATAAGAAGAAAAAAAAACTCTGGGCTATAGAAATTAGACTATATTTGGAAAAGAAAAAGAAATATCTATAAAAATACAAACGTAATAACAAATCGAATATTGACGAAGAAAATCCAATATAGGATTAGTAAAAATTATCAGTAAAAACCTGATAAAACATAAATGGGAGGTAACTCGTGTAGTCGTACTTTTTCCAGTGAATATTAATACAATAAAAAGAATGTGATATTAAAGTGAAAAAGAGGTTTTTAAAAAAGATTACAAGAAAAAAGGCCGATTGTGATTTTGTTTTGGCATGTGCAATTTTACTGTTGTCACATTCGAACAATAAAAAACAAGAAAGGAATTCTCAATGGATTTACAAGCAACACAAAACGTCTCGCTATCTCATTAAGTTCTTTCACATATGAAAACATCCCAAAAGAATTAAACTGATGAGATTCAGAGGGTTATTTTATGCTGAGTGTGTAGGTAATTTAGACTTGCAAGACTATTAAAAAAATGTCAAGATTGTACCTGATTTTACCAAGACAAAAATAAACAATGGATTAAACGTTGCTTTTCTTCAAAATATGTGATGTGTTCAAAAAGGATCGAGATTGTACATGAATTTTAGGAGACAGAAATGAACAATAAATTAAACAATAATTTTCATCAAAATAGACACTTTGATATTTAACGAACTTATTCCAGCAGATTTTATACTAATCGAAGCATCTTTAAAATTCTTTTGATATAATTTGAAGTTGTACTATAGGATTTCTTTTAATGCACTCTTTCCTTTCCTTTGAGATGAATTTTAACTTAAAAAAAAAAACAATAAAAAAACATACAGAGCTATGACTGATGGGTATAAAAGGTGTTACATTTCCACAATCCTGAGTTACAAAAAAAATTTGTTCCGAAAATATCGAAACGGGCTTCATATTTTTTCAATTGGCAGGTCGAGCTATCTTCACTTAATCATTTACATTCCTCAGCTGTTCATGACTTTATTTTTAGAATTTCATTTTTAGAATATTTAAAGTTTATTGTTTTTATTTCACGTCGTAAATCGATAATTCAAGCAACACCTATTTAGTTGCTTCATTTTTCGTTTTAAAAATTATTATTAGAAAAATCTTTGATGAGGATCTTTATTGAATTGATATTTACCGAATATAAAGACAAAATATGAAAAAAAAGACGCAGGCCTGGGACAAAATTGCAACAGGAACTAAATAGGGTATGTTTGATGGATAAAGACGTACTGAAGAACAAGAATGATATATACAAGAATTATTCATAAAAGTTCTAAGCCTCTCATCGAAAGAAGAGCCATAGCCGAACATTTTGGTTGTGTTAACAAACCACCACTTCTTATAAAACTAGAAAAACTAATTCAGATTTAACGTGCGGTAATTTGAAACATATTAATTAAGTCGATCTCATATGAAACACTCAGGGTTCTTTGGCTTTCAGCTTCTAAATCAGGGCTTCTCAATGTTGTCCTTATAGACCTATGGGGGCGAATAAAATTTGGGCAGGGTGAATAAAAACATCGTACTCCATAGGGAAGGAATTCTGAAGTTTGTATTTATGAATCCATTTATAATCAGATTAAAAAAAAACGCCGGATCATTTAGCCTAGTAGCCAGATATCTTACACCTAGCAGAATGCCTAATTTGGTATAATATCACATACGACTCGTTATGTCATTTAAATGTACGAACGAGCTGGTTCTGTCTGAAAATATCCAGCTGTTTTCAGTATCATTAACAACCTATATAATCATATTTTCAAAAAACAAAATATTTAAAAACATATAAGATGTCTTTTGCAAAAGAGATGACCGGAAGAATAGAAACATAGGTTTTAAAAAGAAAGAAAAATAATGAAAAAGTTAAATTAGAATATAATGACTGAAATTATAATTGCCACTCATGTTAGCAAATTTTGTATGAATAAAATCAAAATTAAATTATCAAAGAAAACTCTCGCTTTGACTGAAGAGATCAGGATCTTCACTAGTTTAGTATTGCCAGGTATTTATTGGTGGGGATGCTGTTATATGATTTAATATTCCATTTATAATAACTTATATGTATTGTGTTAAAATTTTAATCTTGAAACCAATTTTTTTTAATCAAAATCTCTCATTATGGCATCCACTGAGTTTAATTTGGTTGTGTTCTATGGCAACTCAGTCCTGGTGGACTCTTAAATGCAATATCTTGTTTCATATATATATATATATATATATATATATATATATATATATATATATATATATATGTGTGTGTGTGTGTGTGTGTGTGGTTTGTAGGTAATATTATTTTTAAACAATTCAAAGTTCATTTGTTTGCACACAGTTAAATAGCTTCAAGTATTTTCTAATACTAATAATTCTGTTTAATATAAATCAGTTGTTTTCACACAATATAGATGGCTTCAAGTATTGCTATCTCAGCGTATCTGACCTTGAATCACCTCCTTCTTGCACCTTTAAGATAAAATGGGGTCAAGTAATTGTCTTTCACACGAGCGATCATGTAGGTACTCGGTCTTTGCATGACCAAGTGATTGATAGAACTGGACTTCTCTGACCACCCGTCTAGCCTAGTAAGGAGCAAAGTCAAGTGCTGCAAATCAAGTGACCGCTTCAGCTGCCGGATCACGGACTGTTCTGCCACCACGACTCCGTCCTCAAGTATTACGAGTCTCCACTCACGGCCATCAGGTGGCCCTGCAGAGGTGTGGTCAGCGTATTCTACAGCTCTAATCAGTTGGACAACATCCAGTGAGACTCAGAAATGATGACAGCAATATTCGTTTTATTTATTTGAGAGTGATTGCAAATTAAATTTGGTTACAAGAAATGCACCTAGTAAAAAGTTTTCTAAAGCTTGATTTAAACAGTGATTCATTAAATAAATAAATCTTCTCTTTTAAATTTGTACAAGACAATATGGTGATTGGGTAATTGGTTCAATGTTTCATATTACGGCATATCAACACTTATGGATTAGTTCATACCGAAGTCAAATTTTTTGGTTCTTTGTTTTGTAGGCAATTTTTATGCAAGCAATGATCATAATGATCTGTAGCAATCACTAATTCAAGTAAACATTCTTCATACAAATAATTTTCGCACATTTATAACGTTTCAAGATTTCCTATCTATTATGGCCCTGGAAAGGGTCACAAAGAGAACAGAAGAGCACGGTTATAGTATAGACATATATTTACAAGAACAAAGGATGGTTACAAGAACATATGACGGTAAGCTGGTTTGCATAACTGCGCAGGGGCGAGGTTAGCTTCCGGAACTGGAATGGATATTTATTGCGCGCCCCGCCGAACGGGCAAGTGTGGCACAAGGCCTTTTTTTGGTTTTTGTATTGCTACGTTTTCCGGTATTTATGGAGAGTGGTTGAGTTCATTAGTAGGTGATTCCGCCACAACACTATCTAATGCACATAATTTATACTAAAAAAAATGATTTCAATTAACTATTTAATAATAATAACGATAATGATAATGTCTTTGTACTAAGTTATGTGGTTTCAAGTATCCCTGTCTAATATTAATAATTTTCATATAGAACTATCTATCCCACTGATAGAACTCCTGACAGTTACTACTACTCTGTGACAGCGTAGACCTAAGAGTAATGTCAATGAAAGGATGATTCCATACTCCCTAGAGCTTCAGAACAGGAACCTCACCCCTAGCTGCAGTTTCGTGTAGTACCCTGGACACCATTTCTAGGTTCTGTTACCTTTCTGAAGGGGAGGCAACCAGCGTATTCTAGACCCTGACGACAAAGAAACAGGTTTCAGTTGCTTATTAGGTATTCTTAACTCAATATGTTATTTATTCATTTATTTTTCTATAGCGGAAGATCTCTTCCGAAAGCTTTGAAAAGATCTGAAGCCTCATGTTTTAATTGCTAGACGACCAAAATATTCGTCAATGGATAAAACTTCCAAAAGCGACAAAAACATTCTTTTTCAGAAATAATTAAATAACTCATATCATTAACTCCAGTGATCAGCGTTCCAGCACTAGTACAAACCAGAATTTCTAATGCTGATTTTCACGATAGGCACAATTTGTCAATTCGAAGTGAGATAATTATGCACAAATGAGACTTGCCCAGTCGACTGGGGCTGTAGAATACACTGACTGTGCCTCTGCAGAGGGGTAAAACCCGCCCAATGAATGTCCTGATATATGACACTAAACAATCTGATGGTGAGGTTCCAGTAATACTGGGGCTTTGGGGAATACGGAGTACCCCTCATTGCCATTGCTCCCAGATCCACTCTGGCCCGGACTGGTAGCCCTTGATAGGGCCCTATCTATGGGTTAAATAGAACTAACGACATACTTATGCTTAACTGAATTATTTGGCAAAACTGAATAGCTTGAAATAGAAATGTTTTTCACAATTAAACCTTAATTACATTTAAACTGCGTGCTTATGCTAAACTGAATAGTTTGAAATTGAACTGTTTTGACATTGAAACTGTACTTACACTAAACTGAATTGTTATATATATAACTGTTTGAATAAACTGAATAGTTTGAAATAGGAATGTTTTTGACAATTAAATTGTGTACTCATGCTAAACTGAATTGTTTTAAATAGAACTGATTATCTATATAAAAATGGATTTGGCGTTAAATAATCTACAAGGGTTGATATGCCATAAAACTCAACCAATCAACTAACAAGTGAGACACTGATTCATACCAGAGACTAAAATGTTGACAACAGTTTGTTTAAAATTTCTGAAAATTGTCCACAGCGAAAACTCCAAAATGGAAGTTGCAGAAACCAGATAGTGGATGGTGTTGAGTTTTAATGGCTCAGACTTAATCAATTCAGCTTATGTTGTGCTATCTTTATTACGTCTTTGCGAACATTGATCTCATATGTCGTATAAATGCCTCTTCTCTCAACCATAAATGCACCTACACTGAGACGGTATTTATCCTGTTGAATAGACACTATTATTTACTCATTTGAAGAAAGAAATATATTACATATAAAGTTGTGTAACAGGTACTACAAATCAGGGTCCGACTGAATTTGGGAGTAGTGTCAACGAAGTAGTTGAATTCATATTATATATGTATGTATGTATGTATATTATTTCAAAAAAAAAACAATATTCGGTCACATTACGATGATAAATTCATTTCCATCCTGTTAAGAGCATTGATATGAATCAAAGACTCTAAAATAATTTTTGACAGGACTTCATCAGATCCAATGGGAAAATAAAATACATTAAAAACAGATAGGAGGGAGAGTCAAAGGAAGGAAAGAGAAGGAAGGAACGAAACAGTAATATTCAAATATTCGAAATTTGAATAATGTATTTGTCCAGACGAAATTCTTCCCTACTCCGGATTTACTGGATTGAAGAATACCATACATATATATATATATATATATATATATACAAGGATCGTTCAAAAAGTTCTAAGTCTCACCCAGAAAAAGACCTTAGCCAAACATTTTTGTTGTGGCAACACACTACCACATTTTATGATAATAGAAAACTAATTCAGATTTCTGTCTTAATTTCTGCGCCGTTAAGGCTGTGATACGACGTGAGGTTGAATACTTAATTAATATTTAAAAATTATAATTTATGAAATATATGAAAATTAACACACACACACACACACACACACACACACACACATATATATATATATATATATATATATATATTAAGGATCTTTTTGTTTTTATATATATATATATATATATATATATATATATATATATATCAAAAACAAAAAGATCCTTAGCATAAGTATCTTTTTGTTCAAGGCTTAAATTGACCTAAAAACCAGGTTGATTGTCCCTCAAGGTCAGTTAAGAGCGAGACAATTGGTTTTTTATTTTAAAGGTCAGCGAATTTATTTAATTTTTCGGTTGTCAACTAACTTCCTCGATCATAATGATGAAACGGGTCATTTCGTTAAACATATTTTTCTAGTAATTATCTGAAAGGTCAATGTCAAAAGAGAGATTTAATTTTGCTACACTTTAAATAAAGGTGAGCTGGGCATGGCTAATCCAGTCAGGTGAGGCTGAGAATTTTTTGTTCAATCCCATTGCTCTAAACATGTTCCCACTGGTCAAAGCATCTAAAAAGGGTTTTTCTAATACCTGTAAGATATAATCCTGAAGTAGGATTGGCTGACAAATGGGAATATGACTCCTAATTGTCTCTTATTGAACAAACAATTAGAAATCTTTTTTAGTCCAGATATTGATCTATAAAAATAGGATGATAAAACGAATCATCAAAGAGGATGAGAAAAGGGACCAAGAAGAAACTCAAGACTGCCAAAGAAGCATCCTTTCCATTCCCAGGCACTCCGAACAACCTTCAGACTTTACAAAAATTCAAAGTCCTAGACTTTAGAGACATTAGTACTATTCTAACCACACCTCATCATCACACTCCCTCTCTCGATATTCTTTTTTCTTCTTTTTGCCAAGAAAGCAAACATCGTTTGCTTGTTATTTATTTTCTCACAAACATGTTTCAATAAAAACGATTTTTTGTTGTTTGTTAACAACAGGTTTTCTCTATTTTTTGAGTTGCTAGACAATCTAGCCACTCATATTACCTGACCAACAGAAGAAGATCCGGCTGAATTGTGTCAACACTCTTCGTGGATCTTTCGAACATAGCGTGGGTTCGGAAGGACTTGACAAAGCAAACTGTCGGAAGCTAATGTAGTAGTTAAGAACACAATAGCCACAGCAAGTACTGCGACTAGTAGTCACACCACATTGGGCTCCGTGACTAGCATAGGACCTCAAGACCCATACAATCTTGAAAGGTCTCCGAGAAACCCAAAGTCTAGGTGAGGCTTAGAACTTTGTGAACAACCCTCGCGTTTACGTATATATATATATATATATATATATTGTCGTTCATAGACAGGTTGTTTCGTTGTATCACAATTCATCGATGTGGCTAGACATGCGAGATGCTTGAAGCTGGGATCGAAACCTGGCTGACTTTACGCTAGCCGGATATTCTACTTCACAGCCACCAACAAACTCAGCGTAATTGAAGGGATTTTGTTTTGTTTAGATATTTACGCCTAAAGCTATTGACTGTTAATAGTTACATACATATATATATATATATATATATAGCAACTATTAACCGTTTACTCTGGTTCTCATTTTTTGAAATCGATGAACAACATGCTTTAAGGAAACAGACTCACATTTGCCAATCAATTAAGTTTCATAAATCAATGACAAAATACATGACTACACGCCAAAATTCTAATGTCAGAATAAACGTTGATATGACATTGACCAAAGAAGCCGACACCAAAAACTGACATTTTTTTCCCTTTCAGATTTTGTCCGTAATTTTTGCTTGGGTGATTGGTGCTTTATGGCATATCAAACATATTAAAAGAGGTAGAGATTATTTGTTTGCACAGAGTTAAATATTTTCAAGTATTGTTATTTAGCATAAGTAATTCAATTAATTAAGTACTCCAATCTCATACGAATAATTTGCACACAGCCGTATTGTTGCATTCTCATACATACTGACGCAATGAATAAGATACGCAGGAAGACTTCTTTAGAAAAATATTGTACCTCTTACTTTATTTGTAAGGGTTTGAAAAGGGTTACTCAAGGGTTGCGTTTGAGAGGGTGTTGGATACCGAACAGAGACTGCAATATTTTGACCCACCACTCTTATGGCCGTCAACGTTGTGTCTTTCTCGTTCTCCTGATGCTCATCCGGAGGCCGGAATCCACTCTGCTGGGTGCTGGCTTTCTTTACTGCATCTTATCAGCAACTTCTCTGGTTCCCAAGCTCCATCGGGGTTCCCGAGGGCCCCCTCGGCCGGGTGTGGCTTTCCCTACCACATCTCGTCTATAACTCCCACTCCAACTGTAACTGCAACTCGAACTTCTGTCTTGACTGAGTTATATAATAGTTCAACGTCCACTCGATCGCCCACTCGATCGCCCACTCGATCTTTGAAATCTCATGTTTAATCGTCATCAAGCGGAAATAACTGTCATGCAGTTCAGAGGTCACTCTCTTCCGGTGCGTCAGTCTATGAGTGTACCATGGGAATTTTTTAGCTTGTCCTATTTTGTTAGCCAATTTCCGCCCACGCGATTTCCTCTCCTAACTGCCATTGGAATGTGTCACTTCCTTCCGGTGCATCACCTTGAATGGCATTTTGGGCCGGGTCGAAGGTCAAAATACAACAGTATGATATCAAATAACTAGTCGTAATAATCCTAAATTGAACAGTTCTATTTGATTCAAAGATAGGATTCTATCAAGTCCTACCATTCTGCACCTGAGTGGACCTGAGAGTAATTTTAATGAAGTATTACTTCACATTCCCTAATCGCCACGAGTTGAGCCTCACCACCAGATGCAGGATTAGTATAGTATCAGTGTATTCTGCCGAGGATCATAATGTTTTCTGAACACTTCTGTCTAAAATCTCTGTTTAAATCTAATTAAATATGATTTGAAAAAAATATTATCTCTGTATCTCTATGCCTGTTTTTATATTTGTGTAAAAGTATTAAATCTTACGCTTTTCCTAATGTTATCAGGAGTGACTTTAAAAACTATAGATATAGTTTGTACATGTATTAAAGACATCTCCCCCCACTTAAAAAAATAAGCTAGAAACATTTGCTTCAACAGACTATCAAAAGTAATCAATCCTGGGCGCCTTGAATTTCCTTCGGATCAACCGGAGCGTAATTTATCTTAACAATAGAAAAAATAAAAAACGAAACACCTCAAAAAACACAAGCTCCAATTGTAACTACAGTAATTGAAAAACAAAACATCATAAAATCAAACTAAAGTATCTACAAAAAATGAATTGAGTGAAATACTTCAGTTGATAGGAAAGTGTAGTATTATTTCGTGCACAGCATTATCCACCTAACTATTAAGTCGAAAAACTAATTAAAAATAGAAGAAGAGATATTCCTGGCTTGGTTTAAGATATTAGTGCATTTCATATCCATTTGAAATATTTTAGCCAGTACATCTTAAACTACAATTTTGAATGTGGTTTTTAATGGCAAGTAGGAAAATCGATGATACATACTCTTTCTAAACGTAATTTACCCGAAATTAATTATGTTTTGTAAATATCCAAATTGAGGCGACATCGAAAGCAAAAGAGTTCAGATAATCATCATTGCCAGAAGTAAGACCTTTAAGATCAAATAAAAGCTTGCATTTCAAATGTTGATTTTTGATGCAGCTGAGAAGATGGATATGACACAATCTTTACGATAGCAATTTAGTTGTTCAAAGTTATATTTAATAAGTAATCAGGTAGGGCTTGTATCGCAAAAGAGCGGCATAATAATCTATGGAAAAAGTTTGTGCACGTCTAATAATTTTTTATCAGAAATTAACAGACAAAAACGCATCAGTTAAAATCTTGCAAAAATATCCGGAGATTGTTTTAATGATCTTTTTTATTTCATCTATGAGGGAGAATGAATGCGATAATTCAATTTAAATCAAGTTATACATTACCCAAATTTTTATCATTTATATATATATATATATATATATATATAAGGGTTAGAGGCCTGGATTGGCATTTGAGTCAACCGGGTTTCGATCCCGGCTACGGGAAGCTGGTATGTCTAGCCACACTGATGAGTTCTGATAGAACGAAACAGATCTGTATGTGGATGACTATATATATATATATATATCAGACGAGCAACTAGGTTCGCTTTCAGACTAAAACCTCCGGGAACCCTCTTATCCCATCACTTATTGGTTAAATATTATCACGGCTGATTTTTACGAGCATGGCTTAGGCATTAAGTAACCTATGAAGGTTGATAAGCTATTAAACAAAATAAAAAAAAAACGATTATACATATGTGGCGGGTGTAGTTTCATCGGATAAATGTGCTTTGAATTTTATAGTAAACATGAAACTATTCGTAATGAAACTAAAGTAAGAAGAAAATTTGTAAATTATTTTATTATATATATATATATATATATATATTTACTAATCTAATATCTACCAGCATTCACGGTACCAGAAAAAAAAACGAAACCCCCCCCCCACCAGGAACAAGAGATAAAAGTATCTCGAATCACTGGCAGGGGAAAAAAGAAAAGATTATAGGTCAAAAAGAAAGAAAAGGCCAACCTCGTGCGACCCCTTGAAAAAAATCAAGAGATACGAAGTCAGTTGGTCAAAAGAAAACTAAAAACCTTCCGCGAATCCTGCAATGCTACAATTACAAATAATAAAAGTAAGGTTTTAATAAAAGTAAGGTTTTTTATTTTTATTTATTTTATTTTATATATATATATATATATATATATATATATATATATATATATATATATATATATATATATATATATATATTATGTAAATTCTAAACTAGGTGGGTTTTTTAGTGAATATAAGACGTCGCTTTCTTTTTTAGCATTATTTGGAGTTAGGCTTCCTGATGATCCGATAAGGTGAAACTTTAGTAGAAGATTTCCAACTCGCGATTTAAGTTAATTTGTATATATATATATATATATATATATATATATATATATATATATATGTGTGTGTGTATGTGTGTGTGTGTGTGTGTGTGTGTGTGTGTGATGTAAGTGTATATACATATATGTGTTTGTGTGTGTATGTATATATATGTGTGTCTGTGTGGGGGTTATATATTGGTTTAATTTCTTTGTTTTAATGGGATAACAACATTCGTGTTATTTATTCATGGATGTGTGTGTGTGTGTGTGTGTGTGTGTGTGTGTGTGTGTGTGTGTGTGTGTGTGGTGTGTGTGTGTGTGTGTGTGGACAAATGTTTGTTGTATCTTTAATTAAATAGTCTTTGGGTCTTTCATGATTATGGTTCCAGGATACAAAAACAAGCTGAGCTCAAAACACACGAATACTTAAAAAAAGTCCTGGTCTTTCTCTTGAATTTGCTACCTTATCGGTTCATTTATCATCACTTCTTTTTGTGGCATATCAAATCTTTTATAAAAATAAAACTTAAATTCCGACGATATCCTAAGTTTTAGACTTGTTGACTTCTGGCTGTTCTCAAACTTAAATAAAACATCTTTTAACGACGCAGTTACGAAAAGTGAACATTACGGAGACCTTGATAATAATCAAATAGCTGTGTGGTGAGGGTTTCAAACCGTACATGTTTCAAATTTGATTTAATCTCGGTAGACATTTTTTTTCTTTTTTTCCTACTCTTCAAGATAAATTCCACCTTGAAATATCAGCTATTTCGAGTTGTGAAAGTGATTAACAAAATATAAATAAATAAATGAATAGATGAGACCCGGTCACTATCCTCCAAAACGTTTTCCAGAACGCACTCTAGAATTGGAAAATGTTATCACCTGTAGAAGGAACTATTTTAATGAGACATGTTTCATCAAATTATAAGTAAAGTGATAAATTTGTTTTTAAAAAAAGTTCGGTTCCTTTTGACACATATCGTATATATAAACTCTGTTGTCTTTGTATATATTTTTAAAAGAGAAATAAAAATAAGGATTGTCTTTACGTGAACAGAATTTAATTAAAAACGAAGTCAGAATCCTAATGTGTTTCCAGTTACATCCATACTTCGGTATCATTTACCGTAAACTGCGAGTTTACAAGTCGACCTTTTAAGCCAGAAAAAAATCTCCACAAAAATAGGATCAACTTACAGCAAGGCTAAAATCAAAATCTTTATCGCAGAGTGGTCAACTTGTGGTATAGGGTTGGATTTTAACCATTTCTATTAAATTGACCTCAAATTTTCAGGCTTAAAAATCGACTTAAACACTGCAATTTACTGAATATAATAGCTTCGAGGAATTTTACAATGAAAAAAATATTGCTTCCTGCTTTTAAACTCAGCAAAGGTAGCAACAAAGTTCGTGCATACTATATTCGTTCGTATGCTGTTTTAAAATTACCTGGATGTTTGTACCGTATTTTGAATTTAAATTCAGCAGTTGAGAGAAAAAAACTGACAAACTCTAGAGACGGTTTATACTTCAGAATTTTCAAAAATCACTTCCCGTGAAATATCATCAGAAATTTCCAGGTGTTGTAACGAGTTTGTTTCAAGTATGAAACAAGAAATTTGGAAAACGTGCAAATGCATAATCCAAGATGACGTTACTATTAACAGCGGAATATTTTTCCTTCATTTCCCGCTATAGTGACCATCGTTCTATCTTTATTAACATTTCATTAAACTAATCTAAAAAAATAATCATAATTTAACAAATGTCCATCCGTCCATAAAACTAAGCTTCCCTAATTTTCAACCAAAGTTTTTAGCTATCTTTAGAGTAATGCTGGAACAGGTTTTAAACCATTTGAGATCTGGTTTATTTCGAGTGGATTTTTCGGTGGAATTTCTTTTACGGCGCCCATTGCTGTAAAATCCCGTAACACGTCTCTTGGCAATCGTTACGAGACTTGAATGACTTTTAGCCCATCCTATAGGCCCTTCGAACCGTTCTGTCGTAATCAGGTCTCGAGTCACTGAGAGTTTTTAAAAAAAAAAGAAAAAAGGAGTCAACTTAAAAATGCGTATCTGGAAAATAATAAAATTGAATATCTAATTTAAATATTTATTAATTTTAAGGTGTTTTTGAGAGTATCTGTTATCTCTAACCGAACCCAAATCCACCTTCTATAATCATAGCTCGGTGTAATCAAGGCACACTTTATATAACGAAGATGTAACAGGATCCTGCAGTCCAGTTCGTTTAGTAGACAGATTGACTTACACTCAAGTAACGATGAAAGCATTGGTCATTAGAATTTATAAAGCTTTCTTTAATACTCTTGGGAAATTATGAATCCAGTTATCCTCCTTCCAGCTGTGGGTAAATAGTAGAGCAGATTGGGTTCTGCAGCCTTGGAGGGGCAACCATTCTAGGAAAATGAAATCACTGAATTGAAACCTGTTAAACTCTGCTTTAAAATTTCCCCTGGCAGAGGAGTCGATAAATACAAACAAAATTTCCTTTAATGTAACATATTAGCCTAAATTTCCTTTAATTTAACACATTAGCCTCAATTTCCTTTACTGTAACACATTAGCCTAAATTTCCTTTAATGTAATCCAGTAGCCTAAATATTCTTTAATATGACACACAAGCCTAAATTTCCTTTGGGATAAGTAACTTAGAACCTTATCAGGACTTAAAAGATTTATCTAAAGGACATTACTTCTTTTTAGTTTAGAAATTAAATTCTGAATAATTAATCAACTCTTAAATCAATACGCCTTTCGATAATTATTTTTACTGTTAGATACACCTCGATAAGATCCCCGCTTTTCCTTTGTGGGATAAAATTTTTCACGTTAAAATATCCCCCTTCGGAACAATAAATCATCATCATCATCATCATCATCATCATGTCGCGCCGTCAGCACGGATATTCCTGACCCTCTCTCGCCACCTCTTCCTATTGTCCATTGCTTCCGGCAGGTCTTCAGGGCTACATCCCGTATCGGCACAGAGCTGCTGTATGTAGGTTCGAGCAGGTTGTCCTGCCTTTTACTCGTCCATGTGAAGGGGTCTACTGGAGTACATCACTTATGAGCTCGTCCCTACTTCTCCAGCAGTATCTGGTTCGTCTAATTTTTATAGTTTTCATGATGGGTGGTAGGTGGCCGTACAGCTGCTGCTTTGTGTGGTGTGCCTAATTCTATAACTTGCCTTCAAACTATTATTCATTAATATTATTAAATGAATTTGTTGACCAATTTGTTTTTCCAACGAATATAATAAAATCGACACGTTGTTTTCTTTCGTCTTTAAACATATTTTTGTAGAAAAAAATATTTAGAGGTATTTAGTTTCAAATATTCAGATGTACTCCAGATTAGGAACACATGCTAATATTTGGAAAAAACTATGATACCCAAAAAGAAATTAGTATTTTAAAAAGTATACACAACCAGATAGGCCTCATTCATGTTGACATGCTCAACCAAAATAATTGCCTTCAACGAGTCCTTGATATTATGATGTCGACGGTTTGTTTCTCTTCTGACTTCTTCACAAATATAATTGTCCAGGTTATTCCAGTCAGAAAGGCTGAGGGGGCACATGTTGGTGTGGACATTATCGGGAAAATTCTCGGTCTGCCAATACTTGGTCACGTGGTTAAAGTGAGAAGGCGCAGTCTCACAGGAACACTTATAGCCTCTTCTTGGTCACACACTCGATCTCGTCACCTTGAGCTGCTCGTCGATAACTTTCATCGACCTGATGGTTTCATAGATGTGGGGTTAAGTGGATTTATGCTTTTCTAATCTTATCAGTGTAAGTAAGTAGAGTAAAGTTGGCAAACGTAGTCGAGGGCGACCCAAAGGCTCCCTTTTCAATAGCTACAACACCAAGGTGTAGGGGAGGGCACTACTCCTTTCCCTGGATTGCTCCACTTTACCCTTGATATGTACCTCATATCGCTGTGTGTTAAGCAAGGAGGTATCAAGTACCATTTTTAAAGTCTTTGGTATGACTCGACCTGGGATTGAACCCAGGTCTCCCGGGCCATAGGCGAACACTGAGCAGTAATTATTAAAACCTTTGCTGTTGGAGCGCCTCTACCACCCTAAATGATTAAATTTGAATGTAAAAGCGTAAAGAAATTTTTTTCTGTTTTTCCCAAGGAATTAGTTCAAACATGAGGCCGGTGTTCCAAACTAAACAAAGCCCATTAAATAACAAGAGAGGTATCGTTGAATTTAACACGCTAATAATTGTTATTAATCACGGTGCTTGTTTGAAAACAATGTAAAAAATAACAATTAAAATAAATAAATAAATAAATTACAAATTCTTTGTCGTCTAGTTGGCGTCAGAAAAAATCAAAAGGCCTTGTTTTTCTTTAAGGGACAAGCCCTATTAGATCGTTTCAATAAACTGCATATAAATCCACCCATTGATCTGATAAGAATAAAAACATGAACACACCAAATAGAAGCCACTCTTTTCTCTTCTTTTATACATTTATAACTGAATAGTAAAAGTGATGGATTGCAGAATCGTAGTTCTTGAGTTCAAATTCCGGTTGCACTATTACATTCACTTCCGGACTAATACCCAACCTATGAGTTAAATTGTATAACTGCTAAACTTCAATAAGGTTTGCTTTAGCACTAAATAACCTACGATGGGTGATATTCCGTTAAACAAAGAAATCATCTTCTACAACCGAACTGAAAATAACCAAGTATATTCGGGTAATTTTGAATCTTTTTTAAAGTCTCGAAGGTTTTTCCGTTTGTTTGTGTTTTATGGTACATCAACCTTGGTAGGTTATTTAATACCAAATCCATATAAATGATTTTATTTCAAACAATTCAGTTAAGCATAAGTACACAGTTTAACTGTCAAAAACATTTCCATTTCAAGCGATTCCAGTTCTAATTCAAACAATTCAGTTTAGTATAAGTATAGTTTTTGTTTACACACAGTTTATGTTAAAACAGTTCTATTTTCAAACGATTCAGTTTAGAGTAAGTACAGTTTCAATGTCAAAAACATTTCTATTTCAAGCAATTCAGTTTGGCATAAGTATGCAGTTTCGTTCTAATCAACCCATTGATAGGACCTTATCAGGTGCTACCGCTCAGGGCCACAGTGAACCTGGGCACGATGGCAATGAAGGCGTACTCTGCATTCCCTAAAGCTCCAGTATTACTGGAACCTCACCATCAGATTGTTTAGTGTCATATCTAGGACACTGGTGGGTGGGGCCATACCCCGCTGCAGAGGTGCAGTCGGTGTATTCTACAATCGAAGGGTTGATTTTGGTATCATAGATTTAATAAAATATTAGCTCTAAACGGTGGAAATCAATTGTACACCACTCCATAGCTATTGATAAATAAAAATGCAGTTAGGACTCTTTAGCTTTGGCAAAAAAGAACGCATGTTAGAGGTTCGATAAGAGGCCAGGAGAGTATACCTAGAAGATGTCAATGTTGATATTCATTAGTAAAACTTAAACAAAGATTAAATATGCAAAATTTAAACGCTATAGGCATATTGTTTATTGGCACATAAGTTTTCGCCGGCTATTTAATGTCAAAGTCATCCTAATGGAAGAACCGAAGTCATACGATTTAACACAGAGCTGGTGGGCGATAAGGAGGTTCACACATTTGCTAAAAGTATTAGTTTAAAAGTTGACATAATAATGCAAGTGGAATTCGAACTCGCTTCCGATTACGTCAAAGGGTAGGATACTAGGGACTACGATACAGGAACTTCTTCTAAACAATGTAGGTGTATATATGCAAAATCTAAAGAAAGTTGGTATAGATATGTAAAATTTGAATGAAGTATGAATACATATGAAAAATTTATTGTAGGTTTGATTTGGTTTCTTAGGAAATTAATTTTTGTGGATTTTAACGCCAAACTATCCTTGTAGAAAAACAGTAGCGATACTATTCACCTATTGCTTGG